>PUQB01000419.1:0-223080 GCA_003024785.1 Selaginella tamariscina
GTAACATTATATAAAAATTATTTAAAATTGTAAATTTAGGTATTATGTAATTTAAATATAAAATATACATTTTATTTTAGGTCAGGTTGAACTAGAAGGGCCGGTGGCACCAAGATAACTTTCACTAGATTAAAAAGTGGCATTGTTTAATTATCATGTTATTTATATTTTCACAACTTTGATATGTGATTTTATAAATATTTTTATTAAAAAGACGATAAATTACAGATAAAATATATATATTAGTGAAACGGTAAAATAATATTCCAAACTACCCTGACAAAGATCAACGACAACCTCAGGGATAAGGGACGATCAGATCGCACCTCCATACTATAAATTAGATTTTAAATCACAAAATATAATAATAATAATAGTAATATAATTAAACGTAAATTAAAACTTATTTATTAGTACTTGTCGTTATCATTAAGAAAATCCCTCTCACAACACAGCAATGACATGTCTATGCAACTCTATCCAACTCTATATACCTGAATAAAAGTTCAATAAGATTCTCGGCATAAGATTTCATACCTTATAACTGGCCTAACATTTTCAGGTGACCAAATTCCAAACTGACATATTCTATTCGTTGCACTTCTTTTCTGTTGTATTGAACTACTTTAATATAAGAATAGTCTTTATTTCTCAGTGTATAATTAATTTCATTACTATCCATTATCAAATATGTAAACGTCGTACTTGTCTTTGGTCATCCACACACATTGAAAAATAAAAGATGCTCCAACAAGTACATCACTGCTCACTATAAAGACCATCTCAAAATGAACTACTCACAAGCATCTTTTGGAGGATCATGGCATCTCTTAAACTAGCTCCTACTCTTGTTTGCATGCTCCTTGCTTTTGCATGCTCCGTAGCATTTGCAACATTTACGCAGGTTACTTCATGTTTCATAGATAATATAATTTATATAAAGTTAACGTGTGCGTTGTGTGCGGCGCGTGTTAATCTCAAAAGATTATTATATTTGAGTTGTAGCTGGTGACAATTCTATTTCTCTTCCCCTCTTTTTATGTCTTCTGTCTCAATAACAATATATGTTTTTGGTGCAGATAAAAACTGTTGTCAGTGCAAGAATTACAATATTGTTGGTAACTCTCAGTTCATCATTGGACAGAATGCGATTGACTTGGCTGGACCCAATCTGAGTCCTTCAACGCTCCATTCCAGGTTACGAGCTCCAACATAAACCTGCCAAACTGGCATGTTCATCGGAATTGTAGCAAGAACCCCCGGGCCGCCGCCTCCTAATGGTCTCTTCCAAACATCTGAAATCGTGTGTGGAAACGATAGAGTGGAGTTGCAAGGTGATGCAGGTCAAGACGCACCGGGATCTACAACCGTTTATGGAGTTACTGGTGGTACTGGGAGGTTTGTTGGGGCTACAGGGACTGCAACGCAGGTTGGTCAAGGCAACCAGAGGTACCAGGTTACTCTCAATTTCAAAGTTTGTGACAACGGTTGCTGCTCAGTGACCAATTGATGGTTTGCTGTCCACTAAGCAAGTTATCTTTATACACGTAAGTGCTTAACCATGTAATAAACTTAATTTTGAGAATATTCCGTGCTTTATGCTTATACAAGTTGGTCCTTGTTGTATATTTTTAAATATAGATATATTATTGAGAAAGACCGAGGACATTATGAGAAAGTCTGGAACGGGGATTATTTATTGTAACGAGAGAGAGAGAGAGAGACACACACACTCTCGAAGAACAATGACATGTTTATCCACTCTGTATCCTGAATGAAAGTTCAATGTAGACTTTAAAGATTGCATATCTTTGAGCTTTATGAATTGGCTTAACTGAACTTTGAAATCTAAGTCCCACAATTTCAGTTATAAAACACCCATATATATGAATTTTAATTATTGTACCACTAGTTCACATGGTTTTAGGTTATGTTATTTATAATTTAAAAGTTTATCAAGTATGTTTATTATTTTGAATTTTATTTGATTTATATATTAATTAGTTAAAGGATTAGTTAATGTGAAGAGTGGTAATACTCATTTGAAGCAATATAAATATTATTATGTATATAATTTTGTTGTGAAACATTATAAATAAATTTACTATTTATTAATATGTTATGTCTATCCGTAGTTTATTTGTGAGACTTACTATTTTTAAAGTTTTAGAACGGTATGTACTTAACATAACATTCAACCTTAAATCTAATTTAAGTTCGATGATGAAAATTAAATTATTTATAACTGTTCTATGTATAATTGTTTTGAGATTTAACATAGATAATCTTAAATTCTAAATTTAAGTAAATTTAATGAGGGAGATCAAATTATTTATAATCATTAATAAATAGAAATCAAATTATTTAGAGCCATTAATAGGCTTGCACTTTTATAATTGTTTTAATATATGTGCTATTGTAAGAAATTTGAATTAAACCTTTTACAAATTGAGAATATATGAAAATTTATTATATATCATGATAAAATTAGTACTTTTAAACTAGATTATCTTGTTGTTGCTTTGAAAACAGTTGTTAAAATTACTATATAATGAATATTTAAAATAAGATGTATGGTGAATATATTATTGAAAAGTAAAGCTTAAGACATATTTAAAGCTAAAAGTGTTTACCTCTATTTATATTCAAAAGTAATTTGATGAAAATATAAAGTGAACTTAGAAATAAAATAAATTATTATAAGAATATTAAGAAACTTCAAGATAATAATAAAGACATTATTATTATTATATATAAGTTTTTACTTATTATAAATAAAGATTGAACATGTTAATGTTGTATTGATAAAGGAAAATTTATGTACATTATGTAATTGGGATAAATAAATAATAAACTTAATGTTATTTTAAGATGTTTAACTTAACAAATGAGTGATTAATAATAAATCATTTAACTATTAATGGAGCAGTTGTGGGTGGTAAGGTGGTAACTTGGTTGCCTTCTTTTTATTGTATACATTTACGAAGTGTTAGTATTTGTTAGGAGCACCATTGAAACCTTCTCCATAGATGTGTTAAATGGATGAAGATCAATAACGAACACAGAAATGGGATTGTGTTAACCAACATTATGAAACTACTTTAATGTTATGTGTGAAATGGTGATCAATGAATCATAAATTGGAAGAGGAGGATATGAATGCATTAATGATACCTTAGAGTTGTATAAATCATATGACTTTAAATCAATAACAAGGCTTGTCAGTTGCAACTACATAGGTCAAATAATTATTGAACACTTCAAAAATGAAATCATGTTGAAAAAGATGACACAATAGAATCCAAATGCTTTGATCTTAAATGATTCAAACTCCATCATACAATGATCAGATTTGATTAATCATGTGTCCACCACTTTAAGTTGACGAGTTAGTTTCAAGACGATACCATGGGAGACAATAAATTCTTGATAAATAAAATTTACATTTGCTTCACTATTCATGAGTCCTTTGCAAAAGATGATATATTATAAAGCCTTGACTTGAACATATATTTGAAATGCTTTAGTAGTCTTAAATGATGGTGTTCAAAAGTTGAAACACTTTTATTTATTAATCAAATTTTTTTTACTATGATTGGTTCCCATTGTTTCCTGGTTGTACAATTCAATCCATAGCATGGACTTGATGACCATGAAGACGATTTGGACGGTGATGATAATACTCCAAATCGTCGTTTGCTACAATATCGATATAAATTGTTGTTGATTCACTATTGTCACTTAACAATTAAAAGTTGTCAACGATGATACCGATTCAGGTGCATTCCTTCCTCCTTCATAAGCAATGGCAAGAATAATGTTGTGGGAAACTCCACATGCCTATGCTTTGATCAACGCTTCTAGAGAAGTTGATGCAACAAACAACCAAATTGATGGGCAATATGAGAGATGTGGGGATTTGGTTGGGAGAGTAGCAAGTCTTTAATGTCGTCCCACAAATCAATACGGAAATGTTTCCGCAATGTTACATCATCCTAAGGAATGTCAACAGCAATCATCTGGAACTCAATTGCGTATGTTGTTGTTGACCTTGATCATTAGCAAAGCCATTGATATGTGTCACTAAATATGTTCACAAAATACTGCTCAAACTCTGCAAAATTCTAAAAGATTAAGTCATGATTTTAAAAAGAGCAACAAACCATAAAAAAGCGATTTTAAAAAGGAGTGAACTAATCAATTCCACCTTAGTAGCATCAGTGAAATACTGTCTTGGTTATATGAGGACCTAAAGTTTTACATGGTTCAATAACTCACAGAACTTTGAACAAGTCCTATCGAATTGACATGCCGATCCTTGGCTCTAGAGGACTTACTATAAAGGAAGTCCCGCAACTATGTTAACCTTGGTGGTGGTGTGTGTGTGTGTAATTTTTTGTAATAAAAAATTATCATAAAATCAAATCAAAATGGAGGAATCTTTGTAATGAAAAATAAAATTATATCCAATAAAGAATTATAGACATAAAAATATAAAATAAAAAGGAAAACTTAAATAAAAGCTTCATTATATAATGACACATTTGAGTGGAACTACGAGTTATAACTTAAGTTGAAATTAAGAATGAAACTAGAAGTTGAAACTAAAAGTAATACTAGCGGTGAAATTGGCAGTGACATTGGTGGTGGAATGGTAGTGACATTGGTGATGATAATAGTAATAATGGCAGTATCAATGGCAGTTAGAGTGATAACGATGGTGATGGTGATGGTCTTGGTTACAGTTCTAGGTTGTAGATTTGAGTATTGTAAAGCAAAAAATTTACCTAACTAATAAAATTCTGATAATAAATATATATTATGATACGCTACATACAATGTATATAAAACATGTACACATTTTACTTAGTGTTGGATTAATAGATTAGAGTGGATCCTAAACATCTTTCTTGGCTAATATTTATAGTTGTTTAAGCAACTTTAGGAGTTATGCAAGCTACTAAAAATGATGAAGATTTAAACCATGGCCGATTGGTTGCTTTGTTTGAAAGTGGCTTACTTTCTACAATTCAGGGAGAATGGTGGGTTAAGCCAAGATCATAGTCTTGGTTTGACAAGTTTCTCTTAGATTATTACAATGATGATCATTGGCTCGAGCGCTTTCATATGCAGATAAGTACATAAGATCGAGGTTTTGGTGACTAAGTTAAGTGCTTGAATTCGAAGACAAGACACACACTACATTTGTGATGATCCAGTGTGTGTTAGAGTGGTAGCAACTTTGTACATCTAGCTCAAGGGGCCGAGGTGCTAACAGTCTCTGAAATGTTCAGGATAGGGTGAAATTGTTCATGAAAGCTATTTGGGATAGGTTATTGGATTCACTAACACTCCTGTTGAGGTAGAGAGAATTGCACTTGGCTTTAAGGATGTATGTGGACTTCCAAATGTAGCTGGAGACATAGACACACACATATAGAGATATTTAAGCCTGCAGGGCTAGTTGGTGTTGATTATTATAACGGAAAGAAGTGTTATTTGATTGCACTTCAAGTGGTCTGTGATTCCAACAAGAGAGTTCTATCTATTATTGGGTGCACCAGGTATATGTATATATATAAATATTAAAATATGTACACATGTAAGAGCCAGGCATTTACATAACAATATGACTATTATTACTACACATATAACACATTTACAATAATTTTAGAGATATGTAAAGATACATATACATTTATGCATATATATATAAGACACATTGCTAATGGACTGTGTAAGTTCTGTTCACGATTCCCATGTTCTTTAGCTACACAGGAAGATTGAGCAAGGTCTTGTTTCGAATGAGCCGTTGATTATGTTGCACACCAAAATTCATAGTTCCTTACATTTTGGGAGGCAAGAGAGTTTTGGAAAAGACCTTCGATGCTACACATTATCGAGGGAGAGTCCATGTTGATCATTGCTTTTCACTTGCTGAACGGTCGAGTCCTGTATATCAATCTCTAATTTAAACTTATATTTGCTATTCATATTAAATTATATATATATATAACTAACCCTGTATACAACAGTCCATGTCCCTGTATATATTAGATTTCATATTAGTTTATATTTGCTATTCATAAATATTTCAGATATATATAGCCATGTATATAGCAATCCATGTTCAAGTATATATATAGGCCCTATATAAATATTTATCTAATTTAAACTTAATGAAGAGGTAATACATGAAACTTTATGTGTGTGTGCGCAACGCATCATGCTCGTGGGCGTGCGTGCGTGTGTATGGATTGCAAGTTAACATTGGGACTTCTATAAAATCACTTTGAACACCATACTATATGTTTATATGCATGTGGTTTTCGCCAAAGATCAGTATATCGCGGGGATAATTTTCATTTTTCTTTTGAAGAACTTACAGATAATGCGAGTAGAATATTATAAACGAGGACATGTTCAAGCCGAAGACGTGTATGGAAGACTTTCAGTCTTTCAAGGACAGAATTAATTTAAATATAGAATATTCTTTATTTAAATTTGAAATATAAAATATCTTTTAGTGATTGTCATTCACGATTAACTCATGTTGTTAACTTTAACTACCTTAATCATTTGGAAGAATATTTAATTTTATGTAGTTAATCAATGTGAGTGTGGTTAAAATACAATAACTAAGTTAACCATTATTATTAAGTTTTAACAAAGTTACATTATCTCAATGACATACGTTAACAAGTATTAAGAGCATTCAATTGTAATCCTTCATACACTTTATGTTTAAATCGTTGTTATTTAAAATGGTCTTCATGTCATGGTTGTTCAGTAGCATTAATATAAATTTGTATAATATATATTTATATGTATTTTATGTAGAATTGGGATTATTAACTAATAGAGTATATTAATTTATATAGTATTAATTTAAATAAGGTCTGTTCTGTTGGCGATAACTTTGGAAATTTCATAAAGTACATTAATGTGGTAAGATGTTAATCAAATATCAATGACATGTCATACGAAAGCAACTTTGTGCCAAATGTCATAAACATAGCACTTGGATAAGCCTATCCATTTTCATTTGAGTCATGGCAACATCCTCTCTTTCTCTCTGCAGGATTTCTCACTCTTGTAATGGTGCAAACAATTTCAAATCGATTAACACCAAGAACATTGGTCGCGGTCCCAAAGTGGTTTGTGCAGTTGGTGACCTCTCCTCGGATAGTACCAATTATTTAATTGCAGGTGCTGTTGGCATTGCAATCATTGGCTCTGCATTTCCGATCCTCTTCTCAAGAAAAGATCTGTAAGTCCGCCCTTATGACACATACACACACATATATATAATGTGTGTGTGTGTGCGTGTCATGTCAAAGGTGTCCAGAATGTGATGGAGCGGGATTCGTGAGAAAGACCGGGTCCCGGCTGACTGCAAATGCTGCTAGGAAAGACCTGGACCAGATTGTCTGTTCCCCGTTGCAAAGGGCTTGGAAAGCTTGGTCAGCTCATGTTATAATATTCTTAACATTATTACTATTATCGTCGTTATTATTTGACTCATTTCGCTGATATATGCAGCTCAAGTGGACAAATAAGTTTCCTCTCATCAAGTAAGTTTTGCAGTCGTCTCATATATAAACTGCTCGCAGAAGAATCAGAGAGAGTGAAGTTTCTTGCTAGATAATACCAATTACGTTGACTAAAATTCTCTGGTGATGTGTGCGTGAGAGAGAGAGAGAACTTGTACTTTACTGCATGGACATAAATACATGAAGTGTATATATAGATCATACTTATACACAATCAGCTTTCCACATTCTGCCCATTTTCAGCATCGTTATGGAGCTTATTCGTCAGCTTTTCCCGCGAGACATCGTAAGAGGCATGCAGGCCAAAGAACACGTAGTAAACAAGCATGAGCCCTGACCAAACTGCAAATCTAATAAAAGAGGCCTTGTCCATAGACCCAAGAAGAAAGATATTTGTGGCTATAGATAGCGACGGTATCCATGGGACTAATGGAACACCCCATATCTTAGGTTTTCTTGACATGGGTACCGTGGCCATTCCCAATGTAGCTAGTAACCAGACAGAACCAGTTACAATATACCCAAGCCAACCATTGCTTACCGCCCAGTAAACTGCTGTAGCTACTGAGGCAGCCAGTATGAAAGACAAATAAACAACGAACCTTAAAACATTTGAACGCTCAGTGACCTCGTGGACACAGTACCGGCGAGCCAGGAGTGCAATAGCTACCATGGTGAATATGAAGAGCGTGCTGATCGAGAGAAGATTTGCAAGCACTCCCAGGCTTGAGAAGAGTGCAACTATGGCACTGGCTACGACCATGACTATTGTGGCATTAACCGGGGTAGCAGTCCGAGCGTCGACTGCAGCAAACCATGGTGGGATCATGTGGGTTCTTGCAATGTGAGTGAGGTACCTATAGAAAGCGTAAAATATACACATCGCAGATCATGAACACAGAGCAGTCTCACCTTGCTTGTCCAACTGCACCAACGAGAAGAACTGTAGTCATACCCTTGAGAGCACCAAGAGCAACAATGTACTGTGCCCATTTCATACCATGCTGACGAAAAGCAACTGAAAATGGTGCATCAACATCGATAGAAGAGTTCGGGGTCATCAAGCTAAGAGTCATTGCCATGAGACAGTAAGTAACCGTTGCAATGATCATAGAACTGAGAAGCCCTAATGGTATATCCCGACCTGGGTTCTTAGTTTCCTCTGCCATGGTTGAAACTGCATCAAAACCCAAGTATGCAAAAAAGAGCACCGAAGAAGCAGTGAACAAGCCTCGTACACCGCCCGGTAGAAACGGTTTGTAATTTGCGGTGTTTGCCTTCGTTAGTCCGGCAACAATTATGAAAACTATCACGACCATGTTCACTATTGAAGCTATCCAGTTGAGTGTCGAGGTATGACGTGTACTGTAGCACCATTGTTAGGAACCGAGTCGCACGCGCACACACGCAGAGGACTAACCTGTAGCAAGCGATCAAACCAACAACGATGAGGACTGCAACTGCAATCAGGTCGAGGTATTCATAGTCCTTTGCTAGAGCAGGGACGTGTATACGGAAGTCGTTACCATATGGTTACAGAGAGTGGCAAAGTAACCAGTCCAAGATCTTGCAACTGCTGCATTTCCAATAATATACTCGAGGATTATATTTCCTGCCGCAACAAAGGCTGCAAAATCCCCAAGCTCGACTCTGAGGTATGCAAATGATCCACCTGGTCCAATCGAGTCAATCATAGTCAAATCCAGTCAATATAACTAGGTGTCACATATCAACATCATCACTACACGCGTGTACTATAATCTATATTTATATGCATGTGCGTGCGAAGGAGGAATTTTCTAGTCCATACAACTGGAACCTGCTGCTTGACGTGAAGGATGTCTTGTATTTGTATTTATGCGTGATGTGTGCGTGTGTATGTGTGTGGATATATATACATATAAATCGACAGTCCATTATGTAAATGCAACGTGGACTGAGTTTCAAAAGATCTCTCTCTCAAACACACACACACACACACACACCTGCAACTGGGATTTCCACAGCAAATTCTGTGTAGCAAAAGACAGAGAGCATAGCAGAAAACCCTGCAACCGCATATGAAAGAATGACAGCCGGTCCGGCATGCTCCTTGGCCTCTTGTCCGGTAAAACGAACACACCGGCACCAATCACTGCTCCGATGCCGAACCACATGAGATCCCACCAATTGAGTGTCCTTGCCATCTCATTTTTGCTCCTCATTTTTACCTCATTTATCTCTTCCGATGCATTCGATCTTCAAGAATAACTTAATTAGAAGAACACAAACAATATGATGAATTTCATTTTGTTTCCATTTACCTCGTTTCAGCCGATCTACGAATCGAATTGGAGTCTCTGAGAGAGCTTTCCCATAGTTCCTCCAGCTCTGGAACGATTCCTCGGGGAGAAAAGAGGACATTTTCTTCTCAGAACTCCTGTAAATCTGTGTATGTTTATAACGACTAGAAAAAACTCGGAGGAAATTCCAAGGCTGGATTATATTAGTGAAAATGCTTTAACAGATACATTAAATGTGATAACGATGAAGTTGTTGAATAATAAACATATAGAAATGTGTGTGTGTATAGATATTAAATATTTGTATAACGTTTTGTCGATTGGGCTTGAGAAGCTTGACTTTTAGTGACTACTTTGTCAGGAAATACAGCGATTATTTAATTAAACAGAAATAAAAATGCAAATAATGTTTTTAAGTCAAAGATGGAGAGATCAAGAAGAAAAAACCCGTTGACCGCCAGATGAGAAAATTACGTCTTTAAACAATGAATTTTTAATGTATCATTTTATTTTATTTGATATTATCGTGTGTATGTAAGGTTAATTTATGCTTACACAACATATGCGTTTATATATAAAATAATTACTAGCAAACAAATATGATTACATAATCTTGCTATGCTTGCATGTGTTGGATGTCTTATATAACGCCGCAACTATACATTTCGTAAATACCACCGATTATCACTTTTTACAAAAATGGATTCTCTGTTTTAGGGTTTAGGGTTTAGCCAAGAGCCCTAAATCTGCAGGTAGCAATGCAGCGGGCGATCGGGTTCTTGCTGCGAGCTCATGAATGCGGCGGCCATGTTAAATGTAAGACGCCGCCAGAAAGAGTGCGCCTGATCCATGTAAGTTCAATCCACAGAAACAATTTCCTGCTCAACAATCTCTTCCGATTTGGAGGAGGCGGGTTTCAACAGCAGCAGCAAGCCTCTCCCACTCCACCTCCTACAGATCCTGATCGCCTCCCAAAGAATCCCAGGTATGCCCCAGGCGTCCTAGAATTGTCTATTATATACCATTACTGTGTATCAATACGAAATGTACACAATACACATATATCTATGATGAAACACCATATACTAAGCAAAATAAACGTATCTAGGGCCTACATGGAGAGATCAGCAGATACCCTCAGCTATGTGAAGAATCTCAATGTGAAGCAGAAGCTCATGTTAAGAAGTTTATGAATCTTTGTATGCACGATGGAAGAAGAGTAAGGCGCGTGCTCTATGCTTTCAGGCGTTTGAACGTCTTGCTAATCACGGGGATGTTCTTAAGATCCTTGAACAAGGTACACGTTTTACGTTTGATAAATATACGTATAATGTAATTCTCTGCATACTGTATTATATCTGGCTATCTTATTTTAATATAGCTATCTGGCTATCTTATTTAAATGTATGCATTAATATGTGAAGCAAAACAAACAAAAGTAGTCCTGTTGCATACAGTCTAAAACTTAAATTAAATTTAAGAGGTATAGTGTTGCGTACGGTAAGTCATCACTATCAGTATATCTTATAAATTACATTCGTTGGCTTTGCTGATGCATTAAGCTTAAGTAATCAACTATTTACACCTAATTCATACATATGAATACGTTTAGTATACGCAAGAGTATACTGTATATGTGTAAGGCTGTATAAGAGTATTGAATATTTAATAGTGAGTTGAGTAGTTGAATTATCATTAGTAAGGATGTAGGGACATGCTTAATAAAATGTACAAATGAATCTTTAATATGGTTAATACCATTACTACTTAAGATGAAGATTAGTTTATCTTACTTATGTAGTGAATTTCATATTATGTGCATATGATGCGTGGTAAGTGCATTACTTGTAGTAGTGCATATACATAGTAGATTATATGCTAGTTCATGAACATAGTACATTTTGAAAGCTTTAATTCAATATCAGTTAGTAATGTTTAACTAATATATGCATATATTGTTTTTCATTAGCTGTGGAGAATGTGAAACCGATATGTGAGGTAAGGAGGGTTCGAGTCGCAGGAACAACACACAACGTACCGGCAGCAATCCCATTACACAGGCAACAGAGCTTATCTATGAGATGGATAATAGAAGCTGCTCGAAAGAGGTTTGCAGCGAGGAAGAAGATGGGAATGCCAAAAGCGCTAGCGGATGAGATATTTGATGCTTCGAAGAAGACTGGTGGTGCTCGTAAGAAGCGTGATGATCTTCACAGGCTTGCTGAGGCCAATAGAACACTTGCTCATTATAGATGGTGGTGATACTCCAGGTTAGTGTGTGTGTGTGTCCATTTTCACAACTCTCATAAATACATGGTTATGTAGTATGTATTCATACTTATTGTGCATATGCTCAGTACTTATGCTATGAATATATTTTATACTCACTATGTGTATTGTATGTTGTTATAGTCTATGACATCGTTAGCAGCCATGAATGCACATACAAATATAATATCTGAATACTATATACGATATATAATCTTATAAATGCATGTAGTATATCTATTATATATATTGATATTTGTACATATTCTCGCGAAAGCGCATCTCTCTCTAGGATTCTTAACATGTATGTGCTAACAATATATAACATATTATGTATAAATTAAGTAATGATTATGTGTTACAGCCAGAGTCTAAAGAGGTTATGCAATCGAGGTGCTAGAGAAGGTCTTGCTCGTAACAGGTCAGTACAGTATAATAAACTATGTACTCCTTAATACCTTTTGACCTTTCTGGTACACAGTGTAGACTGCATTAAAGTTTCTGGTAAAGATACAGAGAAACTAAAGTACTTAAATACTAGAGTTTAGAATCAGCCTCCTCAGTAGCCATGTCAATATGTTTATACTTAAACCACATGGCTAAGGGGATAAACACACCGATGTTAACCACGTTAAGTCCAGCAAGCAGCCAATAGAAGTAGTTAAGGTGTCCCTTGTTTATACTGTGGTGAATCCATGAACTGGGGGACGTCAGTTTGTTAATTATTGTAATCAATATACTGCTTAAGAAACTCCCTGCCCCCAAGTTTGTTAACTGTAATGCTGCTCCTAGGCTTCTCATCGTGTTCGGTGCTTGGTCGTAGAAAAACTCTATTTGCCCACTGTATGTGAAAACCTGTAGATTAACACACAATTTTCCTTACTATGCATGTTAATATTGTGTGTGTGTGTGTGTGTGTGATCCATAGGACACTTGTACATGTATAGTTATAATTATTAGTTACTTTTAATTATTATTATACATTAATCATTGTTAATAATAATTTCAAAACGAACCTGTGCAATTCCAAGGAGTAAATACTGAGGTAGCAACCAGAATATGGACATCGGCAGAATCTTCACCGTTGGATCTTCCTTTGCAATCTTTAACCTTCTCGATTCCACAAGTGCAGCACTAACCATGGTTGCTACAGTAACAAACACCCCAAATCCCATCCGTTGAAGCAAAGTAATTCCCCGGCGTTGACCTGTGTAGTTCCGTACGAACGGCACGAATTTTCGGTCGTACAGTGGTATGCATATCAGAACTGTTAGGTTTGTGAATAACAGCATCGAAGCTGGTGGTATTTTTAACTTGCCATTGAATATTTTGTTGTGTAATGTGCTGCCTTGCCTGTAATATAGAACATATTTATATGTATACATGTATACGCACGCGCACCGCACACACACCCCCTCACGAAGAGTGTTGGGTTTTGGGCAACAACAGTTGAGAAGAGGAGAGTGCTAAACCACATTGGTAGAATCCTTAAAAACAGCTTAGTGTCTTCAACTTGTGCCCGTGTACAAACATTCCATGGCTTCTTTGTTGCGTCTGTGCGAGACTCTCCGTCAACTGCAGCTCTATCCAGAAACCTGATCACAAACGTGTATGTGAACTGTATGTTTATGTGTAAACTATTAAGGCACTGTGTCTTCTATTCTCTCACACACGCACGCACGCATGCACACACACACCGCGTACGTTAACCGTGTCTTTGAGCTTGGCATTTCTTTGCTCCACTTAGAGACTGCAGAAGCCAAAACCGTAACAATCGTAGTTATAGGGCTTCCTCGGGGTTTCTGAAACCTAAACTTGGGAGTCCCACACAGAAATACAATCACAGAGAGTGTAACAAACACCGTAGGTATACCAAAACCCCACGACCACCCAACGTTATCTTGGACATAAACCAACGCCGTCACTGCAATTAACTGTGCAGCATGAACGCCCCAAAACCACCAGTTAAAGAAAGACGCCTTTTTCTTAACTTCACTGGATCGTTCTCATCAAACTGATCTGCCCCAAATGAAGAAACGCATGGTTTCATGCCGCCACAGCCGATTGCTAGTAAGTATAATCCTACGTTGAAGAATGCAAGTTGCTGTTTAGAAGCTGATGGGCAGATTTCTTCGCTGCAAGGTGGTGGTTTAAGTGTTTTTACTGATGCAGATAACGTCAATAGCGTGAGACCTGTTGAAACGAACCGAGTGAGTATATTCATATAAGGACCTCTCTCTCTATATATAATACATACAAAGAAATGCATATAATTTGAGTTACCACTATGTAAAATGCAGACATTATGATGATTGTTCGATAGCGTCCCCATGCAGCATCGGCAAGGAAGCCTCCCAACATAGTGACCATGTATAGAGTTCCAATCCAGTTGTTTATGCTTTTCGCTGCTTCAGCAGTGCCTTCGTGGAGAATAGTGGTTGTGTAAGTGACAAGGTTTGATAATATTCCAAAGAGTGCCACTCGGTCCAGAATTTCATTTCCTACACAGAACAGTTTTCATTACAAGATATAGCTATATCAATATCTATTAAACTTAATCTAATTAAACTTTTGAAAACAGTATTTTTGTGACAGATGTTTAAAATGAAAAAGAAGTACAGAGGTAACGCTTTCATTTTCAGTATAAAAAAGAAAAGAAAGTATAGGGGACTTTAAAACATACCTTTTTAAGGAAAAATATCAGAATAGTTAACTGTTTAATAATTTGCAGTAAAATGTGCATTGCATTACTAAGATTTACACTTGTAGAACTTGAATTTTGTTTGATTTATCACAGCAGTGCTGTTAACCATGAGGCAGACTTAAATCAAACACTCAATATGCTCATATAAAACTCAAGAATTATGTAAATAAAATTATAAGTTGTATTACCAACAACGAAAGAGCACGCTTTCCATCCTCCAGTGGTTCCTTTATCTGCGACACAGCCTTTGTTATCTACAGATTCGTCTTGAACAAACTCCATGTTTCCTGGAAAAGAAAGTATTATAAAATTACACCACTATAAATTGATAAAATGCTTAATCACTAACTTTTAAGAAACCCTTATGACTCGGATGGTCTATGGGGAGAATGTTCTATTTGAAAAAACTTCTGATAGAGATGTCATTTTATACTGAAGTGATATGTCAACGTGGTGTCTTTTTCTTGGCTACTATGTTAATTATAAGTATATAGTTATCATTTATTTTTTTAACAAGATTAGCCTTAAGCTAATAACATTGTGGGATACATCAAGTGAAGTTTCGAAACAGTAGTAGATAATGCTTCAACCTTTGTAATATTCTAATATTTTATATATTCCATAGTTTTGGACCACATATTCACTCCACATTGACTCTCTTATGTCACTTATGACTTCATAACCGCAACTTAATTAAAATAAGAAAGAAGTGTCGGTTATATTGAATCTTGTTGCAATCATATTTAGCACAACATATACACAACGTGTGTGTATAGCATTTATCAAGTGTTTATCAGGGTTAGGTTTAAGTCGTAAATGATGAAAGATAGTACGTATAACTACAAACAATTCCTTTACATAATATAATAGAATTATTTTTTCACCACGTGCTTTCAGTGGAGTCTACTTTACAGTTAGTGGTCGCGTATTTATAGACATTATGTATATTAAATAACTATAATTAGCCTATAAGACTTTTAACAATGACTCATCATTGCTAATCCAAAGTACATTATAAAAGGAATATTTCAAATCCACTGTTTACACACTGCATATACATATCAAACATATTTAAGATTTTACTACGTAGATACGAATTCAGAACAACTGGAAGGATATAATGGTTTCTTTTAAATTTAGAAATACATGTACTAAACAATGTTATTTCATAATGCACATATTTATATATACACATGCATACACATGTATACTACTAGTATGCCTGGTTGTTGACCTGATTCTCTCCAATAAAAGTTCTAGATATACAATATATATATATATATATATATATATATTGGTCGTTGGGGGCTCCCTGGCCAGATGTGGGGTGACTTATAAAGTTTTAGTGGTCGTCAGGACATTGTTACCAGCGTCTAGTCTCGGGGGTCTGCGTTGGTGAGCCGGCCTTTGCCTCAAGAGCACTAGGGGTGTTGTGATGGCCACTACCCGGACGCCATTAGGCCTGTGTATATGTGTATAGGAGTTCCACTATGTGCAGGGTTGTGCCCCCTTGATGGTATCGGTATTGCATTGGGCTAGGAGCAGACCAAGAGGAGAGTAATGGGGAGAGATGGAGACATAAGGAATCTAAAGATATACATATATTGTTGGCCAGATACAGTGTGGCCTAGAGAAGGTGGAGCAAGATATAAAGAAGAATACTGACTAGAAGGACCCCGACCCATTACCAACCTTTCTGCTTATATAGTGGGTTGGCCAATGCTAGACCCTAGTTTCAAGTGGCACTCTCTCACTACTCTGCCACCCTATGACAACGTCATGCTTGTACCATTTAAGTGCCTCCTCATGCGTGCTATCCCAAGTACCTTAGTAGTTAATTCAGATGATCGAATATATGCATGGGTTAAGTGCCGCCTGACAGTTGTTATTGTCGGTCAGTACTTGTTGTACCTTCCCCACTTGACCGCTCCATCTCATCGCTCGTTTGTGCTAATTGGCAGTTTGACGATGGTCAACCCACCGTCAACTAGATGCTCGGACTTATTTGTTAGCAGGTCCTTGGGTCATGTGCTCCCTGATCCTAGGTCATGCCAAAGTGGTCATGGTAGGTGGTGGCTTCACTCTCCGTTGCAGCTAGTTTCAGCTTCAGGGCGACGATCGTCCTTTCGTAGCTCCACCTGGAACTCGGCCTCCTACTATTCCTGAACTTGTTTTACTTAAACCTCCAGCTCCTGAATTCGCTCGCGCGAGCGTTGCAGCTTTTGTTCCCTTGTTGCGAGGAGTTGGGGCTTGTTGATGGGTGTGCTCCGCTAACTTTGTGATATTGGTTTGGGGTGGGTCCTAACTTTTGGGTGAGTTGTGCTCCCTCCATGCACTTGGCTATGATGCGATGCTTGCATCCAGTCCTTCGGGTGGGGGTTCCTCTCGGTTGCCCGCAAGTGTGGTTCTTATTATTGTGTGTTGAGTGGTGTGTTGATGAAGCTCCTCCCTAACCGCTGCACAACTTTGCTCGAGCTTCTTTGAACTCCCTACTCCTTTGCTCAATCTTAGTCCTAAGTTTGTGAGTTTGCCATTCTTTTTCTGTTAGGATCTGGCTTCGGGCGTGCTTGTGGTGGTCCAAGAGCCTTTGGAGGGTATCATACTTACCCTATAACTTACCAAGATCCGTTGCCAGCTTTCTCCAGAGTTCCCCGACGTCCTTCCTCTTCTTTTCTTCTATCTTAATCAGTAGGGCTTCTTGGAGGAGCAGTTCCTTAGATTCTCTGGTGTGCTCCTATGTGGCTTGCCGTTGTTCTGTAAGAGTAGCTATTATGTCATTGTGTTCCTTTGCCATGGCTAGGAGGTTGAGGTTGTTGTACAACACCATTGCTTCCTTTAGTTGGTTGAAGGCCTTTGCGAGCTTGCAGTAAGCCAATGAGGCCCATCGATCGTTGGCATGGAAATGATGGTAGGTGTCCTTTAGCTCTTCCTTGGAATCTCCCTTTGTACTCTCATGGTCTGGTCCAGTGGATCGTCTGGGTATCTCTAACGGAAATTCCGGGTTTCATTGCCAGGGGGATCACTTGTATGGGTTTTGTCGTCCAACACCTGGGTGGCTCTTGGTCAGGGAAAGCTTGTCTCTCACTTGCTTCCTTGATGACTCCGGGGTTCTAATTGTTTACTTGGGTTGCCCTAACTTGTTCTGATCCGCTCTTTTCGAAGCTGTGTTGGTATTGTAGTTATAGTTCAGCCAATCAGGCCGGCAGTCATGATACTGATATGGCTGGCCGTGGATAGTCTCCGCTTGAACCTAGTCCAAACTCCATAAATCCCATGGTTTAGTGCTTGAACCAAGTACTGCTTAAGGCAGTCTACCTAGTTCACCGCAACTCATTCCCAAGCCTTGTAGAGTCTACCTAGTGATTTGTCTCTCCATTCTTCTTATGAGTATGAAGGCCACCAATGCCATGAACTCGGCCGCTTCCTCCCATTCTTGTATGCCTTGTAATGCCTCGTTGCCTCCAGTGGTAGACCTATGTGGCTCCATCTTTGATAATTCTCCTATTGTGAGACCATCGTTCGATAGTTGAAATATTGTTGCTAGTTCGTTGAACATTATGTGGAAGGTTGTGCTACCTCCCAAGCGGAACTAGATCCTTCTTTGTCCGGTTTGGTTGGCTACCATTTCACAAATTGGATGAATTGCATGGCCCTTTTGGTGAATCCTGGATTCTCCACTTCTTCTCATGAAAGGCTAAAGAACTCGTCCATGCGCATTTGTTTCCTGACCCACTAAACGTCGGGTTGGCCGATCAACTCCTTAAACCTTGAATACCTAGGTGACATGAGTTTCTTCGTCCTCTCTTGGGTCACACGAATCTCTTAGATGACCATTGGCCTAGTCTGCTCTATCCAATCCGTCGTCATGGTGGTTGAGGTATTGCATTGTACGTCTCCTCTCGGGTACTGCCAACATGGTGGCCCCATAATGTCTTTTAAGGTGACTAACGTGACTATCCATGTGCCCATATTTGCAATGATGGCGCTGTCTGACCATCATTGCCTTGTAGTACGTGCCTCATGCGTGCAGTCCATCCTCATGGACCATGTGACCCTATGAGCTGGCCACACGTGTATTTGGAGGTCTTCCTCTCGGCCGCACCGTCCTTCCTGATGTTACCAAAAGAGGGCTTAATGCTCTTCAAAAGTGGAGAGGATGAAAAGCCACTTCTCTCAGAAGGACAACCAGTACCAGTAGGGGGACCCGTAATACCGATGAAGATGTCTTTCTGGTTAGGGCTCACAACACAGTATCCATATGGGGGTTCCCTGTCACAGCGGCTGCCTTGCCCCGAGGTGCCTTGGTTTGAGCTCATTTGGGTGGGTATCCGACCCAACGTGGTTATTGTCGGTTGTTTGTTGTAGTGCCTGTCCGCCATTGCTGCTAATGACGTCTGGTATAGCCCAACTATAAAGCCTTACCAATTGGTCCCTCCCTACCAAGGCCTTTTGCTGCTAGTCCTGGCGTCCCACTTTTGAAACTTCATGCCTTACTACTAACAGGGGATGTCCTGTCGGGGCTCTTCTCCCCCCGGCTTTTAGAGCTGATCTTTGATCAGCCGTGGCTGTGGGTATTCTCAATTAAGGTCGGCACTGGTACGGGATTGTCGATTGAGTCCACTACCAAATTTAGATCGAGCTCGGTTAGGTGGCATTGTCGTTAGGCCATGGTGCATCCAGGTGGCTCCTCCAGAATTGTGAAGGTGGTCGGTTATTTGGTCCTTAAGCTCCCGCACTGTGTTCGTATTGTTTTGAGCTTTGAGTGCCCCCCTGCAACCCTCATTTTGCCCGTGTAGTGTCTACCTTGGTGGGAGTCCACCTCCTTTACCGAGCTCAAACCTGATGGATGGGTGCAAGAGGCTACCGTTTCACCATTGTCCAATCCTCCATGCTTGTCTAGTGCATAGTGTTGTAGTGCTCTGACTCGCTACGTGGGTGCCCGGACTTGTCTTGCGGACATGGACCTTAGTCCCTTCCTAGTGTGAAATCTTATTTGTTGGTGCTCCAAGTCATGCTGCACCTTTGTGCCCCTGAGCCAAAGGCGACCAAAAGCATGTCAAATCCTCTGATGTGCATGTTGAGGACAATGATGTTTATCAAAATTTAATAGATTGATTTCGACTTCCACTACCCTTAGGATACTTTTGGGTTTTACCTTAGCTTAATTTACCATGTGTACTTGGAAGGGAGTGGGCTCCAGGGTTGGCATACTTAGCTCACGATGGAATTTTGTTGACATGATGTTCACTGCCGACCCACCGTCTATAATCACATAGCTAATTGTGCAACCCGCCATTCTAATCAGAATGGTTGGTACATCATCCACAAAGTCCACTATGGTTGTAGTGACTCTTGGCCGGGGCTTAGCTGATCCTTGTGGCCGAGCCCGCATAGCGCGGTTGAAGAAGTGGCGCTTCTTATCCCATTGATGTCTTGGCCTCTCCTCTACAAAAGTTGTAGCGTCTTTGCTTCCTTTATGTTCCCTCGACCCTTGGCTCTGGTTGGGCTTTTCCGGTCCTGGAGTGGTTAGTACATTGGTTTGCTTCCTCATCGACTACCTCAACACTGAGGGTTTTGCTGCTCATTCTTTCTCGTGGTGCCTTCATGTTCCCCTAGTTCTACGCACGTGCAGTCACCTTGTTTCTTATGTTAGAGAGGCATGCGGTGTCATGTTCGCCCTATTGTCGTCCTGGCAATACTACCATTACCTAGTTTGCATGCGTGTAGGGATTGATGTCGGGCTGGTGGGGGTTTGTCCGTTCGCCTCCCTTGTGATGTCGGATGCTTGCACTTTCAGCATGGGTTTGATTAATGATATCAAGGAGCACCAATAAGTGGGTGCTGGCCACCGCATTGCACGCACATCATCTCCATGTCATTGTACCTAGGTCGGTAGGGCTACCGCTCCTAAGAATGGGACCTTCAACTCCGATCTCTTGACCATGACCTCCTATGAGGTTGGTTGTTCCCTTGCATTCTACGCCATAATTCTTCAACTGTCTGTGTTCCCTCTACCTTCCATTCCATTGTCAATACCGCTACTTCCAATTGCCTTCCACTCAGGAGTTCAGCCAGTCAATAGCAATCATCTCTGTTATGGGACCCATGAACGTTACATACCTAACAATACTTATCCCCATGTGCGGTGTATCCCAGTTAAGCCAATGTTGGGGTTAAGTCTTTCTTCCGTGCTACCCTCTGGTGGGTTTCCCCTCGCTATAGCTGCATGTGCCTTTGACTCCCGACCGTCTCTCCTTTCTGGCATGCTTTGGGTCGTTTGAGAGGTTTTCCTTGTTCATGGTGGTGTCGTTTGCCCTCTCGGCATCTAATTTATCTCTTTTTCTTCTGGCGTCTCTCGGCTTCTCCTCTTAGCCTTCTTGGCATATCGGAGTAACTTGTTGAATGTCTGATTATCATCCAGCCCGTGAATCTTTAGCCGCAAGCCCTTTCGGTGCTACATTTTCTTGGTTAGGTCGACTGGAGCATCCCTTAGCCAGGCAATGTATCCAACATGCGGACCATGTATTCGTTGACCGACTCTCCCGCTTTTTGTTTCAAGTTAGTTAAATTATGAATTACTCTCGGAAGGTATCCTGAACACCCTCCGTGCAGTTTCTCAGCAAGCTCCCTTGTTTGCCTCGTGGAATCACATCCACAAGACGTATGACTTTTTATTCAGAGTGCAGGCGAATACACTCAGCTTCTAGTGGTTGTCACTTACGCTCCTCAACTCGCATACATGCTCGAACTTGTGTCCATGCTGGTTTGCTCTTCACCCTTTGTTGGGTAAGGGCATTATTATTGTGCTCTTCTACATCTGATTGAGCGTGCGTCATTGGATCGATTCCCATGGCATCCCATTGAACCTGAGAGGTGCTTTGATCTAGGCCCTCCACTTTGAATGTGCTGTAGTCCAAGTCCTGATATCCTACGGGTACCTATTTCCTCCCTCACACCCCTGCCCTTTAGTTGAGGTTAGGTGACGAGGACGGGCTCCTCATGGCTGTCCCTTAAGGGCCCCCTTTGCGAGACCAACCTGACGACTGGTGGCGGCATACCTCAATTGAACGGAACTCCCTCATCTAGCGGGTGGCTTGATAGGACCGTGCGACCCTGCGAAATCCCCTTGCGGTGTCGGAATGGCTGTGGCTATCGGGGTGGATTCTCCTCGCCTTGAGACAGTATCCTCTCATCCCGGGATGGTTGCGGCTATGCCGTGCACCCTTGCAGATATGGTCTTGCTTGCTCGAGTAGATTTTCCCTCGCCATGGGACGCTCAAAGTGAGGCCCCCCTTATTGGTGCCTCTTCCCAGTCCGTCAACTCGTTGAGTCTAGTCGCCTTCATGCGGGTGGTTGTCCCATGTGTAACCTAACCTTCCAGAGCCTCGACTTTCATTCTGGCACTCACCCTGGCCTACTACATTATCCAATCAGTTGAACTCATGGTGTAGAGGTTATTTTGGCAGTAATCGATGCCCCTCACTACGGGGACCTTCCAAATGAGGCTCTTCCTCCTCTCTTTTTGGGCATCCACAGTCCACTTGCCTCACCCTGGTGGGTGACGGTGGCCCTGGGTTTCCTACCTTGCATCCTTCATGGCGTTGGCCATGTAGGACCTCCGACTCTCGTCCCATGTCGTTATCCGTGCTGATTTTGCCGCCTCGAGATTCCTGCCTCTAGTGCAGGCCTTTCCTCCTGGGATTCTCTTGCGTGAGGTCTCCTCCCTCGGGGTACTCATCACACGGGTTCGGCTCTCCGATGTGGGGGCTCGTCGTAGCCGTCACTTTCACCTACGTCAAGAGGAGGTAAAAGGCTTCCATCATCCTACCATCCGTCCCACTCTGCATCGTAGGTCATTGCCAAGCGGGGTTGCTCGTCCATGTGCTGCTCATCCCTGCATGCCCCTACACCTGGAATGACATTTGGACGTGCTATGGGTTCTTTAAACCTTTCTTCGTCATATGTGGCTTGCGACTGTTTCTGATGTTGCTGTGCTGAGTTTACTGTTTTTAGAAGTTTGGCTATGTGATGTTTACGTCGTTTTCTTGGATTGGCAAGGTAGGAGCTAGTTGTGGCAACCGGAGTGCCTCTCTGCACTCCATTAACCTCTCTCAGCCCACCCGACACATCCTAGTACTCGTTGATCTCTAATTATTCAAACGAGTTAATTTCGGCTCTCCGTTTCTCCTTCGGGCCACAACTCTGCTTGCTACAATGAACTCCATCCATGTGTAATTAATATCCCTCCGTGGTCGTCACAAATGGTCGACGGGGACTCTATAGGCCAACTTACAAAGCCTTGGTGGTTGCCAAGACACTGTTACTAGCCTCAAGTCCCATGAGTCCGCACCAATGAGCTAGCCCTTTGCCTCAGGAGCACTGGGAGGTATTGTGATGGCCTTTGCCTAGACGTTGGGAGGGCCCGTGTATAGGTGTACAGGAGTTCCACTATGTGCAGTGTTGTGCCCCCTTGATGGTGTTGCGTTGGGCTAGGAGCGGAGTAAGAGGAGAGTAATCAGGAGAGATGGGGGACAAAAGGAATCTAGAGATATACATATATTGCTTGACCGGATACAGTGTGGCCCCAAAGAAGGTGGAGCAAGATACAAAGAAGAATACTAACTAGAAGGACCCGACCCACTACTAGCCTTCCTCTTATATAGTGGGTTGGCCAGTGCTAAACCCTAGTTCTAGGTGGCACTCTCTCACTAGTTTGCCTCTCTATGACAACATCATGCCTATGGTATTTAAGCGCCCCCTCAAGCATGTTGTCCCGAGTGCCTTAGTAATTGATCCAGACGATCGGATTTATACATGAGTTAAGCATTGCCTAATAATTATCGTTGTCGTCAGTATATTGTACCTTTCCTACTTGGCCACTCCGTTCTGTGGTCAACCCACCGTCAACCATATATATATATATATATATATGAAAGAGTGTGTCTAATGTGAATGTTAGTGCATACTATGCACTACTACGCACTTCCTTATAATTTGTATTGGTATGAAAAAAGAACAATCCTTTGTCAAAGTGTATTGTGAACAAAACCTTGTAATATTTGTTTAATTTTATTTTCAAAATATAAGATAATGTTAAAAATAATTTTTATTCTATGTGTTTTCATATTTTTATTCAACAAGTATTAAATTTCAAAATTAACACAAATAAAGTGCATGTCACACCATCGGCACCCAAGTTACACTTCATTTATTTCAATTTTAAACTTAACAAAATTGATTTTCCATTCACTAGGGATGTATTATCTTTGGCACCGAGAATAATGCATGCACCAATGACATGTAAATGGCACACACGTACACCCGTACACAAACTGTAGAATTACAAAGGAGCTTGTTCATTTTATTTTTTTGTAATTATGTTATCAACTATTTGAAGAATTATTATTCATTTGAGAAAAACAAGTCTAAATTTAATATTAGCGTTTCCTTAAAAAGATACATGTTACTTGCACGTACTGATCTACATATTGGACTCTGAACCCATAAACATCAAGCACAAATATGTTTATTATAGAGAATATCTAAGACCTTTATAAAATATATATTACTATTTATGGAGAAAGTTTTGTTTGACATAAATATTCATTTACATTTACATTGAGACTAGCACTTAAGACTTTGCTAATCTTAAGTAACTGGAACAAACTGTGGTTCAGGCATTGAATATCCACGGTGCCTTCAATTGTACCACGACCACACATGGGGCATTGTTCTTGAACTTGTAACACATTTGCATTGCACACTCGAGATGATATGTTACTATGTAAATGACCATAGTATTTTTAATATTATACTCTTTATTTATTAAAGCTCTGTGTGTGTTGTATAGATGAACCATTTTATATTATAAATTTAGAATATATATGTATTCTTTATAAGTTTATTTTAATTACTGTTTATGTGAACTTATGTCTTTAAAAGTGTATTTTATTAACCCTAATTAACAGGATTTCTCTAGTATGAGCTGCTTTGGTACTTGTTGATGATGAGAGGTAAGCCGTGGAGAGGCTTAAGAGTTGGTTGAGTCCAGGGGTTATGGCGATAGTGCGGTGATAATTGAAACGTGTAGCGCTGCAGAATGGCACACAATACCACCTTGGCCTCGATCAATGCAAATGACTGCCCAACACAGACACGGGGCCGAGAGAGAAAGGGAAGAAGGCATTGGGATGCTTAGATGCCCGTGAAATCCCGTCTTTGAAGCGGTCGGGATTGAACTCATTTGCATCTTCTCCCCACAGCTCCTTATCATGGTGAATTGCCAGCATTGGGAACGATACTGCTGCACCCTTTGGTACGTAGAAGCCATCCTCTAGCTTACTGTCCTCAAAGCATCCTCTAATCGAAGTATAGCAGGCGGATATAATCTCAACGACTCATTTAGAATCATTCCTATCTGCACAAGTTTATTAAGCGTTGTATGTATGTATGTAAGTGTATACGCATACCACTTTGAGTTTGTTAATCATATCACCATCAGGAACACCCCCTTGCACACATCCACAACCTCTGCACGAGCACGCTCCTGCCATGTTGGATATGCCGCTAGCAGCATCACGCTCCAAGACAGTAGAGTAGCCGTACTTCATGGCCAGCAAAGTAGAAAGTTTACACTTGAACAGGTTCTTAAAACCCTCTTTGCACGCTTGTAGAAAAGACTAGCTTACCTCGTCAACGAGCATGTTGTCGTTGAAGTTTCGTCGTTTTCTCTGTTAACATTAATCCCAGAAGATCGTACCGTAAGAATCACTCGCTCCCGTTTTTACACGCTGCCGACGCTCATTGATTTTCCAAGTAGCAAACTGTTTAGCTCCGCTGCATACGCTTGATTCGAACGTTCACGGGCAGTGGAATTGCCTGTAAAATTAACACGTAAACACACAAACGTATTAAATTGTTACACGCACACACACCTGAAACCTGGAATCCAGTTAATGCGTGGAAACAAGGAGAAGTGCTCCGGAAAAGCTGAGAAAATCTCAAAAACTCTCTGGCCTTGAGCATAGTTACTTCCAAATGCTGCGTGGGAAATAACATCCGCAGTTAATTTATGAAAGTCTTTAGCAACCTCCAATTCCGGTTGGTTCTGGAGTTTAGCTTCCCAGCTAATCTAACATGTCATCGCTGCACTTTGCCATGCTGTCTATCATCTTCTTCAACTTCTCGAGATGAAAAGCCGGTGAAACAACTCGGCGGTGGTGGCTCCATTCTTCACCATTCACAGCAGCTAAACCACGGCCAAGGAAAGCAGCAATTCCCCTCACCTGTACCACCACTCAAAACCCAACACAGAGCCCATAATATAATCTCCTTAACTTACCATGCTTTCTGATTTCTGAAACTGTGACACCTTCTTTGACAGTATCTCTCTAATGAGCTCTGGTTCCGAAACCATGATTCTAGGCTCGGGACCCACCAGTAAACGTATCTCTTTCCTAGACAAATCAGCACGTTATTACGTGTTTAAACGTGATATATTAAACATGCATACCGTATTGCTTAGACCACATGGAGTAATCTGGCAGAAGGCGCTGCAGGATGTCGTGGTTAATTCCATCCATGTCGTGGTTCTTGCCAGCCCGCCTCATCAAAGTTATGTCAACAAGGTTCCCTGTCATCAATTTGTAAGGAGGTCCATGAATTCCTTGTGCTCCAATCTTTGCAGCGATCGACCGAGGCTTCCACCAGAACACCTCAACAAATCGCCATAGCAACAAGCTTGAGATGAGCGCTATTGCAGTCAGGAGCGTTTTGCCAATCTCCATTTCAAAAGGAGTATAAAATGCTAACTTATTACAATATAAATGAAAATTCCATGTGTCACTCTCTTTATTTAAACCCCACACACACATATACTATTCATTGCAATAATAATAAAAGTTTCTTTATTATTAGGCCCACTTTCCACTACCGGAAAAATTGCCACATTATTAATATAATTATCACCGTGATTTATACTAAAGGTTAATTGTTAAATTACTAATGAATAGTTTCTATTTAACCATGGTTAATGAATTCTTAAAGTTTTGGGCTTGAAGATATATATTATTCTATATGAGTATTATATAATCACGTTTGCTGTACAAGAGTATGTGTGCACTAAGTTCATTTATGTTCATATATTATATATCTATATCTATATATTATATATATGAACTTTTATGTTGTGGGCATGCTGTACTACTATATAGTACCTACATAAAAGTGTAGGATAATTAAATTAAGATTCATATGTATATATATATATAAAAGACCATGAATATAAATCAAATATATACATATCAAATAATGCATAGTGTATATTGTGTGTATAAGAACTATGTGCAACTATCTATGCATGTTTCTTTATATTCAATCTATTGTAAAGACTTGAGAGTAAATTACATGAGAAAATAATATATATATATATATATATATTAATGAGTAACCTTTGTTAATATATAAGTTGTGTTTATATATACGATACAAAAGTATATGCATGTACTAATGGTATAGTGATTCTTGTGTATAATTTTAGTTACTCATATATATAAAAATTACATATTTTTTCAGATATCTCTAACTGCCATTGGATGTTTTCCACACTCCTATAATATTTGTTTCTTGTTTTCAAAACTTGTGTGTACATATTAAACAAATGCATCTGTATACATAAAACATATCAAAACACATACACACACACATATATATATACGCATGTGTATATGTATATAATGTTATAAAGACAACACATATTATCAAGACTTGCAAAACAAACTCCCTTTACAGATGCTTTTCTTAGAAAGTTCAATTCACCAAAGTACATAAGTTAATAAGGAAACCCATAGGTAATGTTAAATTTTCAATACTATAAAGTAATTCATTTATACTTTTTTACATATATTATTTAGTAAGGTGTGTATATAAAATTAAATAATTACTTAAATATATCAAATTAATACCTACAAGACTAAGTGTATATTAAATTTGTATTACCATCTCTTTTTAATATAAGAATGTGACTCTATATAAGCATATAGTAGTATTTAACAATCAAAATACCACCATTTATACCTAGACAAAGTTGTTATTTAGTACATAAAAAACATGCATAGACATACACACATGGAGAGAGAGATTACATGCATAATTACATGTTATATACTTCGATCACATTCATTTTGGAATTATGAAGAGGAAAGCCTGAATATTAAAATATTTATATGTATGAGTTGGTTACATAAATACATACATGCATAATTATTTATGTATTCTATAATATTAAAATATAAAGATTAAATATGCATAAGTATTTCACTAGGATTCTTCTTTATTTTTATGAATTCTCGTTCAACATTGGAAAGTTTATCACATCTTTTTCTCATGTCTTCTTTTGATAATAATAAAAAAAAGGTAATTAAAATAAAAAAGAGAGTACCTACACATTGAATTCATTAATAACAAGTCGTAAAAAGATCAATTAATAATTCCCACGGGCCATGACGCCATGCCATCTATAATTCTAAAGAAGTCTTCATAAGTTTGTGCACCTTACTCTGAAGTCACTTTCATCGAGATTATATTGAATCACCACTCCTCTATAAATATCTCTCTTTATTGCACCTTTACCTTTGTCAATAGACCTTCCTTGCTACAATATGATTTTATTGAAAAACTCATGTTATCATCTTGATTAGCATTCAAATTCAATGTGGATTATTCAAAAACTCCTCTTCAATCCTTAAAAAATTGCTTTAACCAAGTTAGTAACTCCTTTGATATCAAATTACTATTTCTCGTACCCTAAACTCTCACCACACACATCTTGTTAATGACAAACCTCATTTTGAAGTTGTAAATCCCAACCATTTGCTGTAAGCAGTAGCGATCCCATCCAATTACAATGCTAATAATCATATCAACTTCAATGTTCCTTAACAAGTATAAGTTTCTGACTTGACGAATCCCATCGGGTGCAGACCTGGACTTGTACTATCAGTAATATGTGCAGACTGGGAGGCAGATTTATGCTCCAGGCTGTTAAGAAAGAGATCCAACCCATTCCTTGAGCATACACTGGTGGATTATTTAATAAACTATTTGCAGCATAATTTGACCAATTAATAACATTAACATTGTAGTTTAGCATTGGTTGGTCGTTCTTCTTTGTCCGCTTGAAGACATGCCATGCCGCCTTGGGTTGTGGTCAAAAAAAGTAAACGGCTTTGACACCGGTAAGCCATCAGATCTATAAAGCTGTGCAGTTCTACCGTCGGATCTATAAAATTGACCAGAAACAAAATCCGACTAACTGAGCTTATTTACATTCGGAAGCAATGGTCATCAGTAGGCAGTCGTACTACTTCCCTTCTTTGTGTCAACGGCTTAATCTTATGCATCTTCGCTCTTGTTAGGATTTGCATCCCTATTACGTTGGCTAGTGCATGTGGGCAAACACTAGGACTATGTGGCCTCATATCCAGTTCAAAAACATGTGCATGCGTGTGTGTGTGTTTGATCTATGTATGCTGTATATAAATATAACATCATACATACAAAAGAATCGCCACACAACCTGAAATCGTACCTGGTGAGCAATGGCATAAGTCACTGTAGTCCGCAAACCGCATGTCACAACAGTAAATCTCCCACAAAGCTATATACCTCGCACTTCCCGTTGTGAGTGGGGGAGAGTACCAAGAGCTGGAGGACGACTTTGAGATTATGAGAGTGCTTAAGGAGAGGTCCCCCCAGGGAGATACTCTACAACAACGCAACAAATTGTGGATGTCATGCTGAAAATCCATCTTTCCCAGCTGTTGAAGATGCAACTTGGACTCCTGGCCTGCCCCTATAAACTGCACTTAATCACCCTTAATCTCAGTATGTACTATATACTCATTTATCTATTCCATGACTCCATGTATTCTTATTTTCATGCTGCAGTTCTCTTCATTTGCACTTGCACGGTTGCATAGTATATACAGACTTTTATTTAGATTGTTTAATTAAGTGTACTTCTTTATATATTAATATAAATAATAAATTTATTTTATTTTATATTAAAATATATATATAAATAAGACACTTATAATTTTAATTTATATTTATTTTATTTTAAAAAATAAAATTTATTAAATTTAAATTAATAACACTAGAGTAAATAGGTCACGTGTGACTCTCACATTCACCTTCACCGTGAGCCTCTTAAGTATAAACCCTAATAAAATTTTAATTATTTTGTTACTTTTGATATAATGAAATTGAATTTACATATAAAATTTATTATATTAAAGAAAAAAAACATTTTAATTCAAGAGAAAGTTAAAAGGTCATCAAAATTAAAAAATTTGTAAAATATTCACACGCGTGTGTATAAGACCTTTAATGTGTGTGTATATGTCGTGTATAAATTTATTTAATAAATAAATAATTATTACTTTGAAGTTCTTATATTCATTTATACCCTAAACACTGGTTTTAGGGTTTATACTTAGAAATGACTACAGTATACAGTCTGTTCATCATCAACAAATCCGGTGGTTTGATCTATTACAAGGTGAGATTTGAAATAATTTAATTTGATTTATATATTTATTTCATTCTTTTTTCAAGGATTATGGATCTAGGGTAAAATTGGACACAAATGATTCTCTCAGGCTTGCAAGTGTATGGCATTCAATGCACGCAGTCTCTAAGGAGCTTTCTCCCACGCCGGGATGTACCGGAATTGAACACCTCGAAGCAGATGCGTTTGATTTATATTGCTTCCAATCTCTTACAGGTATGTGTATGCGCGCGCTGTATGTATGTATGTATGTATATGTATAACGTAGATTTAAATACTAATGTTAAGTTATTACGTCCAATATTAGTTATGTATATCTTTGTATTGTTTATTTATATATATATATATATATATATTATATATATATATATATTATTATATAATATATATATATATATATATATATATAGACACACACACATATATATTCAGGACTATTCAGAATGTGAGCCTATCTTTCCTCTGTGTATATGTATATGATGCATCTCTCTCTCTCTCTCTCTCTCACACACACACACACACACACACTCACACACACACAAGCTGTTTACACAATCCCATGTTGCGTGTCTCTTCTCTTCTTACAGAGCTCTATTTATTCCTATATAATTTAACCGCATTTTGTGGTGTTGCTTTGAACACATCACATGTAAAGTATATATATACACGCACGCACATATATGTTCCTTTCTTTTCACACACACACACACACACACAGACGTATTTTTGTTGCAGAGACCAAGTTCTTTGTGGTGGTGGAGCCGGGATCTGTGGGAATCGAACCCCTGCTGAAGACTATGTACGATCTGTATACGGACTACGTATTGAAGAACCCGTTTTATGAGGTAGAGATGCCAATCAGGTGTGAACTATTTGATCTGCATCTTGCTAGACTCATTCTTAAGGACAAATCCGTGCTTTAACGAGGTTTAATTTATACTAGCTTTAACGAGTTTTGTTTAGTATCTCCTGATATCTGTTTTTACTAATATTTAAATTATAATTATTGTTTATTAAACCTCACAGTAGTGTGACATGCTTTTAGTTTTAGTAAGTTAAAAGTTACAGACATTAATATATATTTGCGTATGTTACACACACATGAAGAACACACTTATACAGACATGTATATGTAGATTATGTGCGTGTCTCTATTATTATTATTATTTCATTTTTATTTTTCAGTATCTTTAGTTTTAAAGTTAATTTATAATACTTTTCATGCACTTCAAATATTATATTACTGTCCGCATTCTTTCATATTTATATTAGCTTCTTTATATGTTCCATTAAAACATTTTACTGTTTATGTTACATATTTTACTGTTTAATCAAACTAATATGAATTAAGATCTTAATTATAAAAAACACACACACGCACACACACATATGTATATATAATATTTCAATAATTAATCAAAGCTTTGAATTTATATTATATTGAGTTTAATTGGTAGTGTAACATGAATTACTTATAGAAATAAAGCAATACTTTCTATAATGAAATTAATTGTTGTATTAGATTAATTACACAAAGATACGAATGATTTATCTTGGAAGCATTTAATTAGTATTTATTATTTTAATTTAACTATTTTGAAATTATTAATCACAAACTTTTAATTCAATTATTGTTGTACATTTTACTGTAGTGTATATAGTATATGAAGTAATAAAATTCAAATTGTTTATTAGTAAATACTATCATAAATCTTGTATGATTAGTTTAATTAACATTTCTAGTTAAGTAAACTGAATTCAAAAATCTAGCTTACATATCAAGTATGTGTTACTGACGTTCTATAGAATTTGTCTAATTTTAATATAATAATTCATAACATTATTTGAAAACAAATGTGAAAACTTTTACAAGTGTAAAATAAAAATTAAATCTTAAATTTAATATATAATTTAAAAAAGCACCGTAAAACTAAGAATGTACAATATACAGATCCATGCTCCTTCTATCTCTCGTAGTATATACATATACGAATCAAGGAACAATGACTTAATACACATGCACACGCACACACACATATTGCCTTGTTATACTAATATGGTTATTTATCAAAGTGTCTATTAATATGGTTATATATCAAAAGAGTTTTTATTAATTGGCAGTACTTTTAAACTTATAAGAGCAAATTTTAGTTTACTGTTACGCAATAATTTTAATTTTTTAAAGTGTTAAGGATATATTACAATATATTAAAATTATTCTAAATCAATGGTAAATAAATTTAAAAATATATTTAATAAATCCATAGCATATTAATATATACATGTCTTATATACACATACTCATACGATACAAAAGAATATTAATAATAAAAGTGCCTATAGTATATTATTATATATATGTGTGTGTTTATAAATAGATATAATAGTAAATAATAAATATACTTGAACATGTTAAGAAAATCCTGAATTTATTCTAAATTGATTGTCGTAGAGAATGGCTGATGATAAATTAACAAGGACAATCAAAAACTTAAATATTTAGTAAATCCATAATAGATAATTAAATTAGAAAGAAAATGTTATATATACATGTGCATATGTATAAAAAATATACAAACATTATATTTAATAATACATAATATTTGTTGTAAATAATCACTATACTTAAAGAGGAACTATATTATACATACATATGGATTATTAAATTTAATAATTACAAATTATAATAAATAACTTCATAAGTTAATTATAGATACTTGAGAACTTAATTATAGACACTAGTTAAGAATACATACATCTATCTATATTTTCTCTTAAAACCCCCTGAGAACGTATCTTTTATATATTTCATTTATTAATACTTAATATTTTAAATATAACTTACTAGTTTGTACAAAAAATATATACATCACACGCACACGCGCACACACACACACACTGCATGTATGTGATACATACAAATCGACAGATGCATTATTGCACTATCTCTTTGCATATACATCTCTCTATCTCAATGTCATTTTTGTTGTACGAACTTTGTAGGAATCCCTGTTGAAGAACATATAATTATAATGCTTGGTTATGAATGCATTACTAATGTGTAATTAATTAATTAATCGGTTTATTTATTTATCTATTTAAATTCAACAATCACCATACCATACAGCCTCCTCCACAGCTGGATCATTCAACTGGCCTGTCAAAGCCATCAATTAAAGGTGTTATTTACACTATACAAATATATTAATTTTAATGAAAACAAATGAATATTGTAATAATTGTAAAATGCAATAGAATATTATTATTTTGTAAATAATTTTTTATTAGTAGCTGAGTAATTAATTAATAATACATTTTGTGATCATTATTATGTACAGAAATGTATGGGGATATACAATTGCATTGAAATAGTTTATAAATACTTACGAGCGTCCATATTGATCTTCAGCAATCACAACCAAGGCGTCACCGGGTTTAAATTTTAGAGGTATTTCTTTCGACTTGGGATTTATAACCTACGTTAAAAAATAAATATAATTACCAAAACGCACTGTGTGTGTGTGTGTGTGTGTGTGTGTGTGAGAGAGAGAGAGAGAGAGAGAGAGAGAATATTTCCCGATATTTAGTATGAATGTAGTATAGCATCGCATAGACAAATGGACAAATATATTTTTAATTAAACTTACCACTTTGTTTCCTCTTCTATATCCAATTGCTACTTCTTCACGTAGCACAGCTCGCTCAGCAAGCTCATTAAATGATGGTGCTTCGTTACTAGTTGCATATAGTGAAATATCCTGCATATGAAGTCATATTACACGCCACGCACGCACACACGCACGCACACACAACAATCTTATGTATATAACCTGAACATAAATCTCGTTGCCCCATGAATTAAGTAACTCCGTCCACACAGCATTCAAATCAGAGTTCTCCGAGACTGTTGCGAAAATGCATTGATAAACATAAACAATTAGAAAAAAGTATTAATACAAATCACTAAATCAATCCCTACAAGGTATAATGCACACCTTGTGTTGTGACTAGCCCCGATAACTCATGTGTGCATATGTAATTGAGAGAAGGGTGACTTTGAACAACCTGAGAATAATTGAGCTAAGTTATAACTTAATTAATTAATTAAGACAAACCTGCTTGCCAAGTTTCTTGTCAACGAACTCTGCTACCAGACTTGTTACCTGTTAAAAATGTGAAATATATATATTATATTTCTTTATGGGCGTATTATATATTATAAGACGAACATCAATATGTTGATGTTACCTTGATGTCTAACTCTTTACACAATGCTTCAGCCAAGAGAAGTGCAAAAGCAGACTGTTTATCAGCTTTGGGCGTCCCTAAAACCACGAAAGAAAGTTTGCTTAGTTTAAACATAAAGCAATTAATTAATATTATTAATTATCAGATTAATTAAGTTATCACACACATTGGGACACACAACACCACATAACTATTTTACCTCCTACGTGCCACTTGCCATCAGCAATTACACAAATAGATAATGGTGGAGTATCTTTCTCTTTATCGTTTCCAATCTCTGGTACAATATTTGTTATAGCTTGCTTCAAATCCGTCCTGCTCATGGGGCTTCCAATCTACAATATAATACATATATATTCACATATGTATACACACATACGTATCTTTAAAAGCGTATAATATCAATAATGGTTAATCACATCACTATGATGATTATAGTATTATATTTAATCAACTATACCTTGTGATTTAAAGTTATGTTGCGAAGTGGCCTTGCAAATCTCCTATCCATAACTTGCTTTCTTTCCTCCAATGATGCTTCTGCCAATATAACCTGCAGGTATATATTATAAACATGTAACGTTATATGTAAAATTTTGTAAATATACATATGTGTGTATGCATATATACACACATGCATATTCATATAAACACTTACTAGTTCACTTCCAGGGCCAACATAGTCATCATATTCAAGAACCATGTCACAAACATCCGGCCTCCAACCCAGTATAACAATCCTTTCTTTTCTTGCTATAACTTTCTCAGCGGCCTGTAACAAAAATTAATAATATCAACTTATCACATAAATTAACTTAAAATATAAGACTGTATATATACCTTCGGTTGTGGCCTTGGTGTATGTTCCGTTAGAATTTGACACTTTTGCCCGCCTCTACAATCGCAAAGAATCTTGTCTATTGTGTTTAGAGTTTACGGTACCTGCAATAAGTATTAAGGCTAATTAAATATTAAACCATGAATAATACTTAATCAGTATTTAAGCACTGTAATTGTTTTCTATTGTTGTTGTTGTTGTTTATGCAATACCTCTCTGCAATTTTCAGAAGACTGTGTGGAGCTTCATTCTGTGTTCCTTTTGGAGCTATAACAAGGAACTATGCAAAAACAAGATCAAACATTAAGTTGTGTGTGTGTGTGTGTGTGTGTACTTTTTTATACTTCTCTATAACATAAAAACTATACTTCATATATTACAGTGATTTACCTTATCATTGCTTCTCACAACCAGCTCTTCATTAGGATGGAAATCAAGCTTGCCTTCCCGTAAAATTCCGCAAAGTACAGCCTTTATTAACAAAAAAAGAAGAAGAAGAAGAAAGAAAAGTAACAACATCAGTATATATATGTATTTGTTAATAATATAATAACCTCTGGAAAGCCACGACGACTTGTTGGTAGTGTAAACCCGATAAACCAGGGAATTTATACAGGTTAATCACGTGTTCTGAAAATATTAAACAAAAACAGAAAAATGATTAATACAAATTGAAAGATTAATTCAATAAAACTTAATTACTTTTGTATTGATTATATGTTGTTTAGACTTTACTCCCGTAGCTCAGAACTTGTCTGTATACATCACGTAGTCCTGGTTGCCTTGAACATTGTACGAACAGCTTCGCAGACAGATTTTGTACGGTATGCACCTTGGTTGTACCCGATAATGACATTAGTAGATTGGCAGAGCTTGCCTTTGAAACCTGCATTATAATATCAAAGTTAGCACACACAGACACACAAACAAATTGCAGTATATTATACAAGTATTCCCAGGTAGGTGTTAAATAAGTTAATAAAGATGGAAATGTTCTATAGATACAGAGAGAGTCATATATATGCCAATATATATATACACACACAAAGGCACATATTATATGTATGATACATGTCATCATCTGTGTATGAAATTACCTCAGCAATCACGTTTCCAATAAAACCTTCAAGCAATGGCCGAAGAGCCAAGACAGAAAGAACAACTTCAGCATCTGCCTCGTACCTATATCATGTATATATCATATACACACATAAAATAAATAAATTATATATATATATATATATATATATATGTGTGTGTGTGTGTGTGTGTGTGTGTGTGTGTGTGTGTGTGTATTAGTATACTAAAGGATTATCTACTTAAATATAACCGTTAATAAGTTCTGATGACTTACGTGTCATCTTTGTTAGATAGAAAAAAGACAGTACGAGCTTTGTCTGCAGCAACACGAAGAAAGGATAGAGTAGAACTTAGACTCCCACTGCGTAAGTAACAATTGATTATCAATACATATATGTATGTATGATACATTGTGCATTTCTGTACGTTTATAGATGTACAACATATGTATACGCATAATTACATAATGCTATACATGCATTATGTAAATCTGCAAACTCACCCACGCGTACCTTCTAGTTAATATGTTAAGATGAGGGTGATCTTTTACGCTCAGAACGAGTTGGTCTGTGTAAGCTCTTGGACGCTCAGAGAGAAGTAAAACAGTCTGTTTCCTGCACATGTATAACATATACCATATCTCATATGCGTGCGTGCGTGCGTTGTGTGTGTGTAACTATATTGACTCACTATATAATCTTTGCCATCAATATATTTACAAGTATTCTATTACAAGAGAATACTTAAATTACGTTACCCTGATCTGGTTCCTCCAGCACGATATAGAAGCCCCTGACGCTTGTTTTTTGCTTAAGAACAGTCACCAAATGATTATTGGCACCACAAATAACAATATGTCCATTCTCATATACTTGTGAATGAGCACCTTCTCTCAGTCTATCCATATGACTCTGTAGATAGTAGTTATTGGTAAAGTACGTGTGTGTGTGTGTGTGTGTGTGTGTGAGCTAATCGGTGTTATTGGCAGATTAGCTCAGTCTTTGAAGTATCCTGAAAATATATAGAATATGGCACACACACACATGTGTGTGTTTGCGTATTGAATGTATTGTGTGAACCTTAAACTGAGCATTTATTGTCCCCATGAGAAGTGTGTAAACAAGAATCCCACACATCGCCAAAGAGAGACCGATAGCTCGCTCAGCACGTGTTGTTTCCTGCCAAATACAACTGTTAGAATGTGACACATGATCATATATATCTCTGTTATATTAATATGTATAATTGCATTCTATTAAAAATTAAACTTTTACTAAACCTCACTTTGAGGTGCATACTTGATGCACAACACAAGCCCATGCATCCCAGAATGAATCTTCTAACTTTTGGTTGAAAGTTCTGCATGGCATAGATGGAAGTTTGTGTATGCATGCTGCGTGTGTGTGTGAGAGAGAGAGAGACACACGCACGCGTACGCACATGCGCAAACACACAAACCTGTTTTTATAGAAAATTACGCCTCCAGCCAAAGTCAAACCAACGCATCCCATGGCAAGGAGACACATGTACCTGCAATGCTACAAAGCGTCCTAAAAAATCACCATAGAGAAATTCACTAAGACCATTTTAAATAGTAAGGTGTTTAGCTTTCATATATAATCACATTTCTAGAATAGTAATAATATGTTTTTATTGTAAGTTTACGCTTAAAGGTGTATTATAATTCTTATACTAAACAAATATAAATATTTAAAATTATTTAAATAAATTAAACCGGTGTATGTTTGTAGTAATGTGAATTAACAAACGAATATTATAACTTACGACATGGGATGTCTCTCAAGCATCACGTCCAACATGTAAGAAATGCGTGAAGTGCTCCAATCAACTTCGCAAAGTTAGAAGCTATAAGAATATCCGGCTTGGATATTCCCATATTTCTTGCTGCAATGAGAGCTTTTACCATATCACATCCAGCTGTTGGTATATCCTTCAAGGAAGACGCGATCATCGTCTGAAAAAAAAAACAGATTAAGTATATTTCATATAATTAATTTACACGCAAACTTACATTAATGTATATACTTATACTACACACATACACTGACCTAAATCACCTGGGTGTGTGTGCGTGTGTGCGTGCGTGTTTGTGTGTATGTGCTTGGGTGAAGTCTTATTACCCATATACACATGGATGCACACATACAACCTGTATTTTTAATGTTTCCTGTATGGAACTACAGCTGTTTAGGGGGGAGGGAGGGAGGGAGATTGTGCCTGTGAGAGAAGTACCTCAAAGCTACAAACAAACCGGTTTGACGAACAAGGTTCCTACGAACAGGCTGCCCAACAGTCAATTTTGTGCCAACAACAAATGCCTTCTCCAGTTTCTTCCCTGAACAACTGTTTGTAACACACGCACGCAGCACGGACGCACATATGTATACGTACATACATACATATCTATGTCTATATCTATCTATCTGTGCGTGCATGTGTGTGTGTGTCTATGTACTTATATTTATGCAATACATTGAAAGTTAATACTACAAAATGAGATTAGCAGAAACTTACTTGTTGTAGCTGAGATCTTCAGATAGCAATCCGATTGAGACCTGCTAGTAGGGCTAAAAGATTTAAATCAAACAAACGAAACAAATTGAAAAATTCACCTGTGTGAGCACAACAGCGATCGAACACCTTCAAATCCAGCGGCAGCGGCAGAAATGCCGCTCGCCATTGCTCCCTCCAATGAGCCCTAAATTTTTGAAATCCCTCAAATGCCCGCCATCAAACCCTAATTTCCACGTCATAATGCAGATTTATACTTTAATACTATATATATATATAGAAACGTTAACCTACGGATGTAATAAATTAAAATCAACATGAACAATCTTCTCCGCAGTTTCTCTCTCTCTCTCTCACACACGCACGCACACGATTAGTATACACGAGCTTTTTCTTATAACAATAAACTTTATTATTGTTCCATAATTGCATAATAAAATAGGTTTCATATATATGATTTTAGATTTTAATATTGATAAGTTCTTTTATCTTCACTATATTTATGTATGTAGACATATGTACATGTATCACATTATGTATGACTCTATGAGGGACTTGTACATATAAATATGATTTAACTATGTAAATATTTATTTATTTCTTCATTTCTATTAGTGTATATTTCTGAAACAAAGCGTATATATATCATTATATGTTTACTCGTCTATATATAAGCTATAGGGTATTGGGTTTGAACATTGTGCGTGCGTGTTGCGTGTGCGTGTGCGGATGTATAAACACGTAAAATCTTGATTTATTTTATGGAGGTTTAGAAAACAGAGCATTAGGGTTCAGAAATTTAGGGTTCTTGGGGAGCAGCTATGGACGACGATGTGGGACTAAACTTCGACTTCGAGGGAGGATTAGATGCCGTCACGGCTGGTGCTGGATCGGCTGCGGCAATACAAGGCGGCGCAGGAATGGGATCAGGCGGAGGTGGGCAGGGACCGGGACCGGGATCAGCATCCAGGGGGCAGGGATCGACAAAGAGGAGCTACAGGCAGACTGTTTGCAGGCATTGGCTCCGTGGATTGTGTATGAAGGGGCAGATTGCGGGTTTCTTCACCAGTATGATAAGTCCCGGATGCCTCTGTGTCGGTTCTTTGCTAGGTTTGGTGAATGCCGTGAAGCGGATTGCATTTACAAGCACAGCGCGGAAGACATCAAAGAGTGTAACATGTAAGTGCATTTTTCCCCTTTCTCTGTTTTGTGTATGTATCTCATACATCTTATAACGAAATAATCACACATATATAAATACATACATATGTTGTGTGTGTGTGATGCATATATGATGCGTACATACCATGATTCATTCATATACGAGCATATATGCATGTGTATTATTAATACATCCGTATTACAGGTATAAATCTGGATTCTGTCCCAACGGTCCAGATTGCCGTTACCGACACGAGAAGTTACCGGGACCACCGCCACCTGTCGAGCAGCACCTGGCATCATTTCGTCAAAGGTACCAAAAGAATAACAACACTCCACAGTCAGACCCACCGCCACCTCGGCAACAAAATTTCGAATCTCCACAAGGGGGATATTCCAATCCCAGGGAGGATATGCCCAACAAGGTGGATATTCTACTCCACAAGGAGCATATTCTATTCCGCAAGCCAATGCACAGTCGGGATATTCCAATCCACACGGGGGATATTCTAATGGGCCAAGGCCCCAGAAGATGATGGCCTCTGCTGCATCTCCGCTTCCATACGGTGCTGGATATTCGAGGTGAATTTTGAGCATTATTGTGTTCTTTATTTTAGCATTTTCTTTTTTATTTTTACTTAAAAAATCTATAGCTGAGAACGAGCGTTGGTGGTTTAACTGTCTGTAATTCTTACTTGTGTTATGTTAATGAACCTCAATGGTTTTCTTGTATAGTATTTATATTTCAGTTAAATAACATCTTTGAAAGTCCAATTTATATAAAGAATAAATTTATATAACTAAAAAATATTTGACTCCGATATATTACATATAACTGTTTCAACACTGATTGGGTGTTTGAAATATGATATAGTATATTCTAAAGATATATTTTAATTAAAAATCATAACTACAGAAATCATAGCCTGCATAGACTAGAGAAAGCTTAGGAAATGTATGTCTTGTGGTGTTTCTTTAGTCCATTGAAGGCAATACAAAATATGAAGAAGAATGTGCTAATTATAGTAATTTATTACCAATTATAAAAGAATAAAATAAAAATATTCATATCAAAATTGCCAATGGTCCACTCTTACTAAGTAAGAATTTTAACAATACATATATGTAAATGTTTTCACGTGTTGTTCTATGCACTAATACTAATTCAAGATTTACAATGACTAAGTTCTATGTTCAAGTTCAAAGGCTACCTTGTTAAAGGTTGACAAATAGACAAGCTCAATTTAAAGTGTTTGCATTAATTATATAGGCCTTAAAGATCTTCACACTTAAATTTACAAAATTTCAAATAAAAATGCAAGTTTCTTATGCACAGATTTATCAATTATAAAAGTAGGCTACCCTAGAGTGTGATGTATCCTTATCATTTTGAAGTTATGGCAACAAAATGGGTTGTGCAAGATTAGAGATTGCACTAATAAAATAATAACGAATTTAATTATGAACTCAAAAACTCTTACTACAACATCCATTGTGACATAGGCCCCTACCAGAGTGGGCTAGTGATGTAAAACATAGAGCTAGATGACTTTGCAAAAAGCATGAAAGTGAGATTCAACCCCCTAGATGCTCTATTTTTCATTTTTAAAAATATTTATTTTCTAATATGAATTTCTTTGGTCACCTTTTACATAAACATGAACATAAACAAGGTTTCTATCTTATAGGTTCCAAGTAACCCCACCTACATCCTCTTACATAAGAAAGGTTTCAATCCTTTTTACATAAAACCTAATTATAAGGTTTATTCAAGTTTTAAGATTAGGGTTTGAGTTGTTTGGTAAGTATATCATTGTTTCATTGTGAGCATATTGCCTTCTAATTGTTTATTTTAATAAATAAATAAAAAGATGAATGTTTAATTTAGCTCTAAATATTTAGTTAGGTGTATACATGGACCAAATGGAGCAGACTATCAAGTCATTACCAGATGATCTACTACTTAGTATTTTATGGTATGTTACTAATGATCACATGGACATTACAAGCTGCTCTAAAGTGAACAAGATTGAATGTGGGTTGCTTAAATCTCTATTTGTTTGGTGGTGATGTAATACGGTATGAGCATTTAATAAGGAAGCTACTCCAATTAATTAAGGTGGAGGGTAATCTTCCTATAAAATAATTGTAGAGGACAAGAATTTGTCTTATCTTTAGAGTGGTTAAAACATGCAAAAGTGATTTGTCGAATCAATGAAAGCTTTACTCTTTGGTGCCACTTGTCTAAGTGCCATAGGTCGATTCAGTTGTTACTTTCCCTAAACACTATGATTGGCACTATTGACATGATAAAACGAGTGGTGATTATTGTTGCTATTCATTATACACGGTTTATAATTTGATGGTAGATCTTCTGTCTCATTCAAGATTAAAAACAATAGATTAGAAGTGGTTTGTATCATCACGTCAAGAAGTCATGAAGCAATCTGTTCGATTGAAGCTCTTGCATTAAAAATGTTACATGCTATTGGACTCTAAAATACCATCATAAGTGTAATGACTTTAGAGTAAGTCAACATGAAACGTGAGCTTGTTATTCATAACAAAGGTAGGGTGGAGAAAATAAGGAGCTTATGCATGTTTTTCTAGTCAAGGCACGAATTTGAAGCATCTTAAAGCTCATGAGTGATATTGTTAAGCTTAAGTTTTACTGGTTTGATGAGAATCTAACAATGATTAAGTTGGTAATATATTCGATGAAGCAAATTAAATAATTATTATGCTATAAGCTAATGTTTATAATGCAATCTTTTGTAGAAGAGGTGAAATGTTTTACTGTTGTTGTGGCCCTAACCATGGATCAAGATATGTGGCAAAATACACTAAGCATGATTAAGGTGTTGCTTAAGTGTGTTTGGGCACAGAAATTGGTTGTGTTGCAACATGAGGAATGTGGATGCTAGAGTTAGAAACTACTTTTCCTCACCATGTCCGAAGCATATTCCATACGGGTTCACGATAAATGTACACATTTTGGATGTATGCCATACTACGTGTAAACAATTAGTTGTATAAAAACATATTGTTTGGTTACTCAAGTGTACAAAGGAGAGTTCCTAACAGAGCGTACCCATGCTAGACCAAAGCGTGCATGGGTGTGAACAACTTACATTTTGTAAATAATATCAAAATACAACATAAACTTTATACAAACATGTATAAATCTTTATTCATCATTACGTACATCTCTACAATTACAGTACTTCATATTATTTAATTAAAACATTTAGCCTAAATATTATATAGTGATGCATTAATTAGGAAATACAATAACTCAAAATCATGAGCCTCATTCATACATTTGATGGGCATGATTAATTTTTAATGAGATAGTTGTGTACTCATCTAATGGTTAGGATTTAGTTGTCTACACATCTATGGTCAAGATTCATGTTATGTTGCACTCGTATCTATAGGGTAGGGCATGAAGTAAAAACTTAGACAAGAAAGCAAATCTACTAGAAACTAAACGTTTATTTAATGACACATATAAACACGTACTAGAGATCAATTTATATATGTGTGTATGTGTGTGTGTATGTATGACATTGTACCAAAGCTGAATTATTTCAATGGAGAAAGCTCCCCCATGTATAATTGTCATCGATGCAACAAGTTTACATATGAAAAGGTCTATAGGCCTAGGAAACCCAACGGCAAGGTTGTTCTAAATCATGAGCCTCATACATTTGAATATTGATGATTAACTTTATGGGACTGTAGTCTACACATGTATTGGTTATGATTCCTGTTATGCTGCACTCATATCTATAGGCTAGGGCATGAAGCAAAAACTTAGGTATAAGAAAGCATATCATCTAAAAATTAATTTTTTATTTACTAATGTTGTATATGAACCAATGCTATATATGTAATATCTAACTTCTCATAGTTGGTAAATAATGTGTTTAATGTTTTTACCATGGATTACTCACATCAAATAGACAATCAATTGTTAGACTCTCTCTCTATATATTTATATCTAGCAATTATTTTACACTTAAAAGAGCACTTTGATATAAATTATTCTTGTAAATAGTTAAAATGAACTCATTAATAATGTGTTTAACAAATCATAAAACTAAATAATAAGCTTGGATAATATTCAAGAACACTAACATTGCAATATTAGAAGCAACTCTTTTATATAAGATATATTTAATTTCAATCCTAAACTTTAACTCTTAAATCTTAAACTTCTCTCTAGCACATACTATGTAATTATTTATTTGTTGTGAATTAATATATTATAAAGCACATCTTTTGGGGTTGTCTTACGGGTTAATGGTGAGGGGTTTGATACTTTAGTAAACATGTATACTTATGTATGTTGTGTTTTGTACTAGTGTATGTTATATATTAACCATTAAATTTGTCACAGACAGAAGACTTGTGCTAAAATGTATGTTATAATTTACAACATGTACTTGTCTATGTTGTTCATCAAATCACCCTCAAAACAAATTGGGCATAGATTGGTAAAATGAGAATAATTAGTAATTTATAAATTATTAAGAAAATATGCATTAGGCATGATTAAATAGAAATAAATTAGAAAAGTAAATAGTTAAAAAATAAATTATAATTTTCTTATAATAAAGATTAATTATTTATTAATAAATGCTAATTATATAACTAAATTATCTAATTATTAAAAAATTGGGACAATAAAGATTCCCATTTTTGTATGATTTATCTTTATATAGCATGTATATATTTGACATCCATATATAAACTTTGGTTGGGTATCAAAAAAGCTATATATTAAACAAGTTGTTGTAGTGACAAAAATCAAGTGTGTTTTACAATGATTGATATTAAAATTAAGTAATCAAAAATAATTAAAAGGTTTATATACAAATATCAAATTTTAATGTGGTGGTATAAAAATAAATCACACGCATGCTGACGTGGAGTATAGTACATATATAAGAAGCAGGGACGAGGAATCCTAGGTTAAGAGAGCAGCTTGAGGAAAGTTTTAAGATTAGGGTTTGAGTTAGTTGGTAAGTATATTCATTAAAACATTTGAGAGTAATATTTAGATTTTCTTACTAAATTAAAGATTATTAACACACATTGTTTTGTTGTGAGTATATTGCCTTTTAATTGTTTATTTTAATAAATAAGTAAGAAGATGAATATCTAACTTAGAAATATTCAGTTTAGGCGTACACATGGACCAAATGGAGCAAAGTTTGGAGTCATTGCCAGATGATCTACTGCTTAGCATTTTATGGTATGTTGCTGATGATCACATGGATGTTGCAAGCTGCTCCAAAGTGAACAAGAAGTGGAGGGACTTGTGTTGGTCGCTTAAATCTCTATTTGTCTGGTGGTGATGTAACACAATATGAGCACTCGATAGGAAAGCTGCTCCAATTAATTAAGGTGGAGGGTAAGCTTCCCATAAAGGATATTAGAATCAAAATAATCGCGGAGGACAAGAATTCTGTCTTGTCACTAAAATGGCTAGAACATGCAAAAGGGAAATCACTTGAGACGCTTATGTTGGATGTCAACTGTCGAATTGATGAAAGCTCTACTCTATGGTGCCACTTGTTCAAGTGCCATAACTTGATTCGGTTGCTAGTTTCTGCAGATACGGTGACTAGCGCACTACTAGCATGATAGAACGAGTGGTGATGCATGTCCGTTGCTGATGCAACTCGTCATACACGGTTTACAGTTTGATGGCAAATCTTCTATCTTATTCAAGATTAGAAGTAATAGATTAGAGGTGGTTAGTATCGTCACATCAAGAGGTTATGAAGCAATCCGTTTAACGGTTGAAGCTCCTGCATTAAAAACGTTACAGGCTATTGGACTTTACAATATCACCATCAATGCAATAGCCTTGGATGACTTGAGAGTAAGTCGAGATGAACATGAGCTTGTTATTCATAACAAAGGTGGGGTTGAGACAATAACGAGCTTATCCATGTTTTTCGAGTCAAGGCATGGATTTGAAGACTTAATAAGTATCTTAAAGCTTACAAGTGGTATTGTTAAGCTTAAGTTTTACTGGTTTGACGAGAATCCAGCAAGCAATCAAGAAGCTTGCAAGTGTGTTTTAAGTTGGTGCCTAAGATGGAAAGCATCACAGTCGTTGGTAATATATTCGATGAAGTAAGTTGAATATTACGCTATAAGTATCACATTCTAATATTTATAATGCAGTCTTTTGTAGAAGAGAGGAGATGTTTCAAGCAAGTATGGTTGCTGTGGCCCCAACTGTGGGTCAAGATATGTGGCCAAATACACTAAACATGATTAAGGCGTTGCTTAAGTGTGCTTGGGTGCAGAAGTTGGTGGTGTTGCAACGGAGGAATGTGAGGAATTTGACACATGGATCCTAGAGTTAGAAACTGCTTTTCCTCACCATGTCCAACGTATTCCATATGCTACATGGGAGGGGTAACTCTCTATTTATATTTGATAAATGTACACATACTACGTGTAAACAACTAGCTATATAAAAGCATATTGTTTGGTTACTCAGGTGTGCACATGAGAGTTCATAACAGAGTGTAGCCATGCTAGACCAAAAGTGTGCATGGGTGTTGCACGTGAACAAGGCACACAAATACATTTTGTAAACAATATCACATAACATAAATTTTATACCCACATATAATTATCTTTATTCATCGTATGTAAATGAGTACAAATAAAGTACTTGCTATATAGAATATATAAAAAGATGGAAAGTAGTTCAATCCAAATATTGTTATTAACACTTTTAATGTCAAACCACAATAATTGATAGTATAATTACTAAATTTTGCATGTTCCATATAGATTAAAACAATTCTTGACAAGAGTAAGTTTAAAATGCAAGAGAACTTGTCTAGATTTTTTTGTTCGGTGTAACAAACTCCTTGAAAGAGCATTGCCATAAACATTTAAACATTAGGATATAGATAAAATGAGGAACACAAAAAGAGGAAAATAGATCTAGTATATGTATTGTTATTTATTTATTGTAAAAATAAATAAGATACTAAATTAAATACCTATATACAAGTCCATTGGGAATGATTTCAAATGCTCATTCATCATTTTTTTAATTCTATTCACAAAAAAACATGCCCTCCATATTTAGCTACAACTCCTTATAATATATTCAGATAGAATTTATTTCTTCAAGATTGGGCACGAAATCTAATATTAATCTCATACCATGATATAAATAAATCATTGTATATTTGTTGTACCTTTTATTTTAAATTAAAAACTAGTAATAATATTTATTTTATTACACAAGACGAATTTTATCATTTTGAAGTTTTACTTGTCGAAGAAAAACATTAAATGTCTCCTACTTATTTTGAATAAATTTTTTTGTCACATATATTCTTGAAAAATAAGACTTAAATATAACCTTTATAGTTTCACATTAAAATAAAGATCTTCTTATTACTCGCCATATTAATTTCATATAATTGGTATGAATTTTCGTTTTTGGATCTTTAAAATGAATAGAATGATTTACTGTGTGATGTTAGAAATTAAACTCTATAAGCCACTTAGTATCATAACCACCCACTCATCTGAAAAAATAATTATATTTAGAGCAGTATATCCATATATAATATCAATAAGTGTTTTCATATTTTCATTTGTTATTGGAACTAAAAATATCTTGTTTATACCTCTTTTTGCACCAAAAACCCACTAACTTGTAACTCTATGTCCCTATTATATTTACTTTACATTTTGCTTCATTGATTTTACCATTGCACATGGCCCACCTATCCTTCTATTACTTTAATACTTATACTGTATATATCATGACAAAAGTTGTATCAATTAACCATCGTATTACAACTTTTAATGTATGTTTCAACTATAGCTCTTTCTTATGACATCTCGATATACCAATAATATATTACTTTTAATATTTCGTGAAAAGTAAGGTTACTATTTGAAAACAACTAGTAATGTCACAACGTTTACATTTGATTTAAGACCATCTTTATAACCATGATTATCAATGTGCAACTTCATTGGATCTTCACACTTATTAGAGATTGAATTTTTTGAATGAACCATGTTTGAACACAAAATTATAAAATTGGTTATTTATTATTTAAAATTACAATTAAATCCATCGTGCTAGAAACATTAGGAGTATTGAAAGGCATTGTGTGTAGAAGAGAAAAATTTGTAAAAATAATAGTAAAAGAGAAAGAAAACCATGAAGAAGTTCTAAAAATGATTGGGATTAAATAAGAAAAAGAAGAAGACAAAAAAAATGATTTAACCTTAAGATGAATTGCCATAGAATTATTAACGCACTCCAAAAGAATGAAATCTTAACTTTTGCTTCTTTTGGATCTAGTTGAAACCAACAAAAGTGATAACAAAAAAGAAAAACAAATTCAGTTTAAGCAATCCCTTTTATCTTTGTTAAAAACTAGAAATGCGTTGTCGATCCAAAAATCAAGCTGAGATTTGGAAGATGACACACTTAATGGAAAACAAGATAATGAAAATTACAATCTAGGACATTCATAAAACATTTTTTTGTATGAATGTTATACATTTTTCCTAGTTGATGGATGAGATATAGATATACAAATTCAAACATGTAGGATTTGGATTTGAGTTTGTCAAAATTTTTACATTAGTCAACAAGCCACAATTAATATGTTTTCAAATTTCAAATTAAAAAACCGGCTATAAAATTTAGAGTATTTCAAAAATTTGAAATCAAAAACAATGTAAAAAGAATAATTTATAAAAAAAGAGACAACAAATCAAAACCAAAATCAAGCTAATGCCTTTCCTCTAATAATCTTGTTCACATGCATAGGAGGTCATGTCAAAGTACACGTTTCACTAGTTTAGAGGTTAAAGCTTGTCTTAATTTCTTCCTTCACGTCAAGCTAATAACGACACTCATAACTAAGCAGAGCACACAATATGAGCATTGTTCGTGTCCTTATCCATTATGAGCATGGGATCTTGGTAGACATGTTCTTTTTACCATGTTTCTTAAATGGGTTTATAAATGGGGATTCCAAGGTTGATATATGCTAGCCATGTTTGTAGCTTGGGTATAACTCTTGTCTATGAGGGGTTATGGCAAAACTGTGTCACATGAACATGACACTAGGTTAGATAACACATTATACAACTCCAAAGGCATGACCAGGGTTGTGTCACATGTTTAAAGCCAAGGGGTTGGAAATATGGACAAGCATACATGCTTGTGCACTAATTATTGAGCATTTGCTTAAGATTCTCATAACCAAGTGAGCTAGCTAGCACACTTGACTAAGAGTGTTCTTCTTGGAATGTGAGCTAGCTAGCACACTTGACTATGAGTGTTCTTCTTGGAATGTGTGAACATGTTTAGGGGTTAACAACCTAAGCTCATTAGCAAGAGCCCTTTTGTGAGGCACTCACATGGTTGTGCTTAGTTTCAAAGCATTGTCCCTCTCCCTTAGCCATAAAGACTAAGAGTCAATTGGTATTATAAGGAAGACTTCTATGCTACTTAACCAAATGATCTTGATTTACTTGAGTCAAGTAATTCCACTAGGTAAGAACCATATTATTAAAGTTTTTACTTGAAGGGTCAATACATAACAACACATGGTTATTAATGGCCATTTGGTATTAACACCCTGTGTGAGCAACGTTGAGTCTTCCAAGACGACCACGAGAGCTTAACTCAGATGCCCAAATAAATACGAAACTTAGGGTTTTATTTAAAGTCCCCTAGAATAACTATTCCTCAAATCTTAGAGGATAATTCAAGTAACTTTAGGATCTTGCCTTAGGAGATCTAAGTATACTCATGCCAAGGAGATGTGTCCCATACATACCTTAATGACAAAGCTAAGGTATCGTCATTACCCTTTGAGGAATTGCCTCATTCGGGAGTACAACTCTTTTAGGCTGACAAGCGGTACCCTAAACCACAACTAACCCCTAAGGGTTTGAATGGCCAAGTCATACCTTAGACCTAGGGCTAGTACTTAATGAGGACACAATTTGCATCATAGGTGGACACGAGTGTTCAGTTAAGTAAACCCTTTAAGGCTAGGTTTGAATAACCTTAAGTACACGACCTCATGAATATCTCATGAAAGGGTTCCTACTAACGAGTTTATGTTGTTCAACTCCTAGACCCTAAAGAGAACACCCCTAGCCAAGTGTGCCAATAGCACACCCTAGTCTTAGGGAGTCCACATCATGCTAGATGTGGGGTAGCTTATGTAACCTCGTTGGTCACCAGGACATTGTTGCCAATGCCCAGTCTCAAGGGTCTACACCGGTGGGTCGGCCTTTACCTTGGGAGATACTAGAATGTGCGGTGATGGCCTCTACCCAAATGCCGTGAGGGTCCATGTACAGGTGGGTAGGGGTTCCCCTTAGTGTAGTACTACTGCCTTGGTGTGATACCGTTGGACAAGGAGAAGCAAGAGAAGGACAATTGAGAGACGCGATATAGAAGAAAATCTATATATATATATTTGCTTGACTAGATACATGATGGCCCTTTCTTCGCAAGATACAAAGAAAAAGATGGACTAGAAGGACCCTGACCCGGCCTTCTAGCTTATATAGTGGGTTGGTTGGTGCTAGACCCTAGGTTCAGGTGGCACTCCCCTATCGGTCTACCACCCTGTGACTGAGTCATGTCATATGGCCTTCATGCGCCTCCCTTGTGTGTGTTGTCCCGTGTACCGTGGTTGTTGGCCTGGACAATCGGATCCAGCTTGCTAATAGTGCTGCTTGACAACTGTCGCTATCGATTAGTGCCTTTTGTACCCTTCTAGCTTGGCTGTTCAAACTTGCCTCTCAACCGCACCATCTAGCAGTTCGATGGTGGTTAATCCACTGTCAACAAGATGCCCAAACTTAGTTTTTGGCACGTCCTTGGGCCATGCACTCCGTCGTCCTAGGCCACACCATAGTGTTTGCGGTAGGTGGCGGCTTCACTCTCCACGGTGGCCAGCTTTAACTTCAAGGCGACAATCGTTGCATCCTGTAGCTTGGTAGCCCCTTGTAGTTTTGCCTCGATCTTTGCCTTCTGCTATTCTTGGCTTGTTCCAACTAGGCCTCTAGCTCCTGGATTCACTCGCACGATGCTGTAACTCCTGCTCCCTTGCTATGAATAGTTGGGCCTATCGCTGGGCATGCTCTACTAATTCTGTGATGGTGGTATGTGGTGGGTCCTACTGGGTCTTGGTTGGGGTTTGACGATTGCCCTTGGCTCCCCTGGTGTGGGTCCCTCTTGGCTGGTTGTAAATGCAGTCTTGGCCTTGGCGAGTTGGGTGATGTGATGTTGCAATTTCTTCCTGACAGCTACCAACTCTGCTTGAGTTGCCTTGATCTCCCTTTCCCTTTGTTTGACTCTAGTCCTAAGTTTGTGGGTGTGCCACTCTTTTTCTACTAGGACTTGCCCACGGGTGTGTTTGTGGTGATCGTGGGGTCTTTAGAGGGTATTGTACTTACCCTGTAACCTACCAAGGCTTGTTGCTAGCATGTTCCAGTTCTCTGCTTTGTTCTTCCTCCTTATCTCTATTTCCTCATGCAGTTGGGTTCCCTAGAGGAGCAATTCCCTAGATTTCTTGGCGTCCTCCTGCGCGACTTGTTGCCGTTCTGTAAGATTGCTATTATGGTATCGTGTTTATCCACACCCGGGAGGTCGAGGTCGCTATACATCACCATTGCTTCCCTTAATTGATTAAAGGTTGGAAATGAGTTGATGAGGTCTACTGGCCATTGACATGGAAGTGCTTGTAGGCCTCTCTGACTCCTCAAACTCACTCCCTGTTTCCCTCCTAGTCATCTAGTTGTGCTGGTCTAGTAGGCTGTTTGGCTCCTTCTGGGATTGAGTTTTGTGGTAACAATGGTCCTATTGCTAGGGAACCACTCGTGTGGGTTCTGCTGTTTAGGGCCTTCACTCCTTTTTGCGGGTTCTCGGCACCTGGGTTGTTCCTGCTCAGGAGAGGTGTTGCCTCTCACCCGTTTCTCCCATGGTTCAAGATGTTCCCCCTAGTTGTCCTGACTCATTCTGGTCTGCTCTTCCTCCCACGTATCCCCTCCTATGCTGGCCCGGGGCTGTGTCGATATTGAAGTTGTAGCTTGGGCAACTAGCCTAGTGGTCATGACGCCAATATGGTTGGCCACAAAAAGTTTTCCGCTTGGACTCGGTCCAAACTTTGTTGATATCGCGGGTTAGTGCCGGAACCGGGTATTGTCTAAGGCAGTTCGCCCAATTCATTGTGACTCCTTCCAAGCTCTACAGAGGCCATTTGCTAGTCACATGGTGATTTGTCTCTTTGTTCTTCTGGTGAAATGAAGGCTACAAGCACTACGAACTCGACCGCTTCTTCCCTTCACTGTATGCCCCTCTCTGATCGTAACACCTCATCCTCTCTTATGGTGGACCTCTGTGGCTCAGTCATCAATAGTTCTCCTGCTGTGAGGCCATCCTTCGGTAGTCAAAATACTACTACCAGGTAGTCAAACCCTATGTGGAAGGTTGTGCTACCCCTAAGCAAAATTGGATCCTTGCTCGCTTGATCTAGCTGGCCACCACCTGTGCATATGGATGATTTGCCCGACTCTATCGCAAATCCTGGGTTTTCCACTTCTCCCCATGGGAGGTCAAAGAACTCAAGTAGGTGCATCTGCCTCCTTACTTCCTAGACGTTGGGGCGCTCAATCAGTTCCTTCAATTTAGAGTACCTAGGTGCGATAAGCTTCACTATCCTTACTTGACCTCAGCAGGACACTATCCAAAAGTTTGGATCTCAACCTCTACTACCCTTAGGATACCCCTGGGGGTACCTCGGCCTGGTTTGCCATGCGTATGTGGAAGGGAGTAGGCTCCGGGGTCGCCATACTTAGCTCACGATGGAGTTTCGTTGACATAATGTTCACTGTTGACCCTCTATTTATGATTATGTTGTTGATTGTGCGGCTCACTGTTTGCATCGGAATGGTCGGTACGTCGTCTACGAAGTCCACTGTAGTTGTTGTGTCCCTTGGTTGGGGTCCGGATGAGCCCTGCCTAGCGCAACCAAAGTGAATGGCTCTCCTTGTTCTATCAATGCCTTGGCCTCTCCTATGCTGCCTGCGGGGTGTTCCCATATCCTTGTGGTTCCCCTTCATCCCTGGCTCTGGTTAAGCTCCATCGGCCCTGGAACGATTGGCACTTCAGCGCGCCCCTTGTCCACTGCCTCAACCCCGAGGGTTTTTGCTGCTCGTTCCTTTTCACGATGCCTCCCTTTCCCCTGGTTCTGCAAGTGTGCGGTCTTCCATTAGGTGAACATGTGGTGTTGTGTTCTTCCCACCATCTCGTCATGGTAATACCACCGCTACTTGGTTGGCTTGTGGTGCAGAGATTGGTTTTGGCTAGCCTCGCAGTGTCAGGTGCTTGCACTTCTAGATGGGTTTGATCAACGATATCTAGAATAGATTTATATAACTAAAAAATATTTGACTCCGATATATTACATATAACTGTTTCAACACTGATTGGGTGTTTGAAATATGATATAGTATATTCTAAAGATATATTTTAATTAAAAATCATAACTACAGAAATTATAGCCTGCATAGACTAGAGAAAGCTTAGTAAATGTATGTCTTGTGGTGTTTCTTTAGTCCATTGAAGGCAATACAAAAATGAAGGCAATACAAAATATGAGAAGAATGTGCTAATTATAGTAATTATATTACCAATTATAAAAGAATAAAATAAAAATATTCATATCAAATTGCCAATGGTCCACTCTTACAAAGTAAGAATTTTAACAATACATATATGTAAATGTTTTCACGTGTTGTTCTATGCACTAATACTAGTTCAAGATTTACAATGACTAAGTTCTATGTTCAAGTTCAAAGGCTACCTTGTTAAAGGTTGACAAATAGACAAGCTCAATTTAAAGTGTTTGCATTGATTATATAGGCCTTAAAGATCTTCACACAAACTAGTAAGTCAAATTTACAAAATTTCAAATAAAAATGCAAGTTTCTTATGCACGAATTTATTAATGATAAAGGTACGCTACCCATAGAGTGTGATGTATCCTTACCATTTTGAAGTTACGACAACACAATATGGGTTGTGCAAGATTAGAGATTGCACTAATAAAATAATAACGAATTTAATTATGAATTCAAAAACTCTTACTACAACATCATTGTGACATAGGCCCCTACCCCTCTTTTCATTGTGAGAGTGGGTTAGTGATGTAAAACATATAGCTGGATGACTTTACAAAAAGCATGAAAGTGAGATTCAACCCCCTAGATGCTCTATTTTTCATTTTTAAAAATATTTATTTTCTAATATGAATTTCTTTGGTCACCTTTTACATAAACATGAAACATAAACAAGGTTCCTATCTTATAGGTTCCAAGTAATCCCACCTACATCCTCTTACATTTTTACATAAAACCTAATTATAAGGTTTTATTCAAGTTTTAAGATTAGGGTTTGAGTTGTTTGGTAAGTATATCATTGTTTCATTGTGAGCATATTGCCTTCTAATTGTTTATTTTAATAAATAAATAGAAAGATGAATGTTTTTAGCTCTAAATATTTAGTTAGGTGTATACATGGACCAAATGGAGCAGACTATCAAGTCATTACCAGATGATCTACTACTTAGCATTCAATAAGGAAGCTACTCCAATTAATTAAGGTGGAGGGTAATCTTCCCATAAAATAATTGTAGAGGACAAGAATTTGTCTTATCTTAGAGTGGTTAAAACATGCAAAAGTGATTTGTCGAATCAATGAAAGCTTTACTCTTTTGGTGCCACTTGTCTAAGTGCCATAGGTCAATTCAGTTGTTACTTTCCTTAGACACTGTGATTGGCACTATTGGCATGTAAAACGAGTGGTGATTATTGTTGCTATTCATTATACACGGTTTATAATTTAATGGTAGATCTTCTATCTCATTCAAGATTAAAAACAATAGATTAGAAGTGGTTTTGTATCATCAACGTCAAGAAATCATGAAGCAATCTGTTTGATTGAAGCTCTTGCATTAAAAATGTTACATGCTATTGGACTCTACAATACCACCATAAGTGCAATAGCCTTGGATGACTTTAGTGTAAGTCGACATGAAACAAGCTTGTTATTCATAACAAAGGTAGGGTGGAAAAATAAGGAGCTTATGCATGTTTTTCTAGTCAAGGCACGAATTTGAAGACTTCATAAGCATCTTAAAGCTCACGAGTAGTATTGTTAAGCTTAAGTTTTACTGGTTTGATGAGAATCTAACAAGTAATCAAGTGTGATTAAGTTGGTAATATATTCGATGAAGCAAATTGAATAATTATTATGCTATAAGCTAATGTTTATAATGCAAATCTTTTGTAGAAGAGGTGAAATGTTTACTGTTGTTGTGGCCCTAACCATGGATCAAGATATGTGGCAAAATACACTAAGCATGATTAAGGTGTTGCTTAAGTGTGTTTGGGCACAGAAGTTGGTTGTGTTGCAACATGAGGAATGTGGATGCTAGAGTTAGAAACTACTTCCTCACCATGTCCGAAGCATATTCTCATACGGGTTCACGATAAATGTACACATTTTTGGATGTATGCCATACTACGTGTAAACAATTAGTTGTATAAAAACATATTGTTTGGTTACTCAAGTGTTACAAAGGAGAGTTCATAAAGAGCGTACCATGCTAGACCAAAGCGTGCGTGGGTGTGAACAACTTACATTTTGTAAATAATATCAAAATACAACATAAACTTTATACAAACATGTATAAATCTTTATTCATCATTAACGTACATTCTACAATTACAGTACTTTCATATTAATTTAATTAAAACATTTAGCCTAAATATTATATAGTGATGCATTAATTAGGAAATACAATAACTCAAAATCATGAGCCTCATTCATACATTTGATGGGCATGATTAATTTTTAATGAGATAGTTGTGTACTCATCTAATGGTTAGGATTTAGTTGTCTACACATCTATGGTCAAGATTCATGTTATGTTGCACTCGTATCTATAGGGTAGGGCATGAAGTAAAAACTTAGACAAGAAAGCAAATCTACTAGAAACTAAACTTTATTTAATGACACATATAAACACGTACTAGAGATCAATTTATATATGTGTGTATGTGTGTGTGTATGTATGACATTGTACCAAAGCTGAATTATTTCAATGGAGAAAGCTCCCCATGTATAATTGTCATCGATGCAACAAGTTTACATATGAAAAGGTCTATAGGCCTAGGAAACCCAACGGCGAAGGTTGTTCTAAATCATGAGCCTCATACATTTGATATTGATGATTAACTTTATGGGACTGTAGTTGTCTACACATGTATTGGTTATGATTCCTGTTATGCTGCACTCATATCTATAGGCTAGGGCATGAAGCAAAAACTTAGGTATAAGAAAGCATATCATCTAAAAATTAATTTTTTATTTACTAATGTTGTATATGAACCAATGCTATATATGTAATATCTACTTCTCATAGTTGTAAATAATGTGTTTAATGTTTTTACCATGGATTACTCACATCAAATAGACAATCAATTGTTAGACTCTCTCTCTATATATTTATATCTAGCAATTTTTTACACTTAAAAGAGCACTTTGATATAAATTATTCTTGTAAATAGTTAAAATGAACTCATTAATAATGTGTTTAACAAATCATAAAACTAAATAATAAGCTTGGATAATATTCAAGAACACTAACATTGCAATATTAGAAGCAACTCTTTTATATAAGATATATTTAATTTCAATCCTAAACTTTAACTCTTAAATCTTAAACTTCTCTCTAGCACATACTATGTAATTATTTATTTGTTGTGAATTAATATATTATAAAGCACATCTTTTGGGTTGTCTTACGGGTTAATGGTGAGGGGTTTGATACTTTAGTAAACATGTATACTTATGTATGTTTGTTTTGTACTAGTGTATGTTATATATTAACCATTAAATTTGTCAGACAGAAGACTTGTGCTAAAATGTATGTTATAATTTACAAATGTACTTGTCTATGTTGTTCATCAAATCACCCTCAAAACAAATTGGGCATAGATTGGTAAAATGAGAATAATTAGTAATTTATAAATTATTAAGAAAATATGCATTAGGCATGATTAAATAGAAATAAATTAGAAAAGTAAATAGTTAAAAATAAATTATAATTTTCTTATAATAAAGATTAATTATTTATTATAAATGCTAATTATATAACTAAATTATCTAATTATTAAAAAATTGGGACAATAAAGATTCCCATTTTTGTATGATTTATCTTATATAGCATGTATATATTTGACATCCATATATAAACTTTGGTTGGGTATCAAAAAAGCTATATATTAAACAAGTTGTTGTAGTGAAAAATCAAGTGTGTTTACAATGATTGATATTAAAATTAAGTAATCAAAAATAATTAAAAGGTTTATATACAAATATCAAATTTTGATGTGGTGGTATAAAAATAAATCACACGCATGCTGACGTGGAGTCCACGTGGAGTCTAGTACATATATAAGAAGCAGGGACGAGGAATCCTAGGTTAAGAGAGCAGCTTGAGGAAAGTTTTAAGATTAGGGTTTGAGAGTTGGTAAGTATATTCATTAAAACATTTGAGAGTAATATTTAGATTTTCTTACTAAATTAAAGATTATTAACACACATTGTTTTGTTGTGAGTATATTGCCTTTAATTGTTTATTTTAATAAATAAGTAAGAAGATGAATATCTAACTTAGAAATATTCGTTTAGGCGTACACATGGACCAAATGGAGCAAACTCTGGAGTCATTGCCAGATGATCTACTGCTTAGCATTCTATGGTATGTTGCTGATGATCACATGGATGTTGCAAGCTGCTCCAAAGTGAACAAGAAGTGGAGGGACTTGTGCTGGAACATTGGTCGCTTAAATCTCTATTTGTCTGGTGGTGATGTAACACAATATGAGCATTCGATAGGAAAGCTGCTCCAATTAATTAAGGTGGAGGGTAAGCTTCCCATAAAGGATATTAGAATCAAAATAATTGCGGAGGACAAGAATTCTGTCTTGTCACTAAAATGGCTAGAACATGCAAAAGGGAAATCACTTGAGACGCTTATGTTGGATGTCAACTGTCAAATTGATGAAAGCTCTACTCTATGGTGCCACTTGTTCAAGTGCCATAACTTGATTCGGTTGCTAGTTTCTGCAGATACGGTGACTGCACTACTGGCATGATAGAACAAGTGGTGATGTCATGTCCGTTGCTGATGCAACTCGTCATACACGGTTTACAGTTTGATGGCAAATCTTCTATCTTATTCAAGATTAGAAGTAATAGATTAGAGGTGGTTAGTATCGTCACATCAAGAGGTTATGAAGCAATCCGTTTAACGGTTGAAGCTCCTGCATTAAAAACGTTACAGGCTATTGGACTTTACAATATCACCATCAATGCAATAGCCTTGGATGACTTGAGAGTAAGTCGAGATGAACATGAGCTTGTTATTCATAACAAAGGTGGGGTTGAGACAATAACGAGCTTATCCATGTTTTTCGAGTCAAGGCATGGATTTGAAGACTTAATAAGTATCTTAAAGCTTACAAGTGGTATTGTTAAGCTTAAGTTTTACTGGTTTGACGAGAATCCAGCAAGCAATCAAGAGCTTGCAAGTGTGTTTAAGTTGGTGCCTAAGATGGAAAGCATCACAGTCGTTGGTAATATATTCGATGAAGTAAGTTGAATATTATTACGCTATAAGTATCACATTCTAATATTTATAATGCAGTCTTTTGTAGAAGAGAGGAGATGTTTTCAAGCAAGTACGGTTGCTGTGGCCCCAACTGTGGGTCAAGATATGTGGCCAAATACACTAAACATGATTAAGGCGTTGCTTAAGTGTGCTTGGGTGCAGAAGTTGGTGGTGTTGCAACGGAGGAATGTGAGGAATTTGACACATGGATCCTAGAGTTAGAAACTGCTTTTCTCACCATGTCCAACGTATTCCATATGCTCATGGGAGGGGTAACCTATTTATATTTGATAAATGTACAATACTACGTGTAAACAACTAGCTATATAAAAGCATATTGTTTGGTTACTCAGGTGTGCACATGAGAGTTCATAACAGAGTGTAGCCATGCTAGACCAAAAGTGTGCATGGGTGTTGCACGTGAACAAGGCACACAAATACATTTTGTAAAATATATATAACATAAATTTTATACCCACATATAATTCATCTTTATTCATCGGTATGTAAATGAGTACAAATAAAGTACTTGCTATATAGAATATATAAAAAGATGGAAAGTAGTTCCAATCACAAATATTGTTATTAACACTTTTAATGTCAAACCGCAATAATTGATAGTATAGTTACTAAATTTTGCATGTTCCCATATAGATTAAAACAATTCTTGCAAGAGTAAGTTTAAAATGCAAGAGAACTTGCTCTAGATTTTTTTGCTCGGTGTGCAACAAACTCCTTGAAAGAGCATTGCCATAAACATTTAAACATTAGGATATAATAAAATGAGGAACACAAAATGAGGAAAATAGATCTAGTATATGTATTGTTATTTATTTATTGTAAAAATAAATAAGATACTAAATTAAATACCTATATACAAGTCCATTAGGAATGAGTTTCAAATGCTCATTCATCATTTTTTAATGTTCTGTATTCACAAAAAAACATGCCCTCCATATTTAGCTAAACTCCTTATAATATATTAGATAGAATTTATTTCTTCAAGATTGGGCATGACTGTGGGGTCATCAACAATAGATACAACCTCCTCAACCACCTTCGAGATCAACAATAAATGTAGCTTTGTTTAACAACCTTACAAACATCCAGAAAATTTCAGTAGTTTCTTACCAATGTACATGATTATGTGCATATATATTGCACCTTGGCAAAAGTCTACAACTTGTCATGGTGAAACCTTCATCTTTAGACTAGTTTTTACAATCCATTAAAAATTTATAGCGGTTGGAGTGCACATAAGTTGTAGGGGGACCGAAACATTAACTAGTTAATAAGTATTATTTTTTAAAAATATAATACTATTTAATAAAAAAGAATCTAATATTAATCTATATAAAAAGGTAAGTATATTTCATTATATTTGTTATACCTTTTAATTTAAAAACTAATATAAGATTTATTTTATTACACATGAAGAATTTCATCATTGTGAAGTTTTATGTTGAAGACAAATATTAAATGTCTCTTGCTTATTGTCAATAATTTATTATTTAAAAAACTATTAACATTGTTGAATAAAAGAAATCTATATTAATCTCATACCATGATATAAAATATAATCATTGTATATTTGTTGTACCTTTTATTTTAAATTAAAAACTAGTATAATATTTATTTTATTACACAAGACGAATTTTATCATTTTGAAGTTTTACTTGTCGAAGAAAAACATTAAATGTCTCCTACTTATTTTGAATAAACTTTTTTTGTCACATATATTCTTGAAAATAAGACTTAAATATAACCTTTATAGTTTCACATTAAAATAAAGATCTTTTATTACTCGCCATATTAATTCTATATAATTGGTATGAATTTTCGTTTTTGGATCTTTAAAATAATAGAATGATTTACTGCGTGATGTTAGAAATTAAACTCCATAAGCCACTTAGTATCATAACCACCCACTCATCTGAAAAAATAATTGTATTTAGAGCAGTATATCCATATATAATATCAATAAGTGTTTCCATGTTTTTATTTGTTATTGGAACTAAAAACATCTTGTTTATGCCTCTTTCTATTGCACCAAAAACTCACTAACCTGTAACTCTATGTCCCTATTATATTTACTTTACATTTTGCTTCATTGATTTTTACTATTGCACATGGCCCACCTATCCTTCTATTACCCCTTTTAATACTTATATTGTATATATCATGACAAAAGTTACATCAATTAACTATCATATTACAACTTTTAATATATGTTTCAACTATAGCTCTTTCTTAGACATCTTGATACACCAGCAATATATATTTAGTGAAAAGTAAGGTTACTATTTGAAAACAACGTAGTAATGTCACAACGTTTACATTTGATTTAACACATCTTTATAACCATGTGCAACTTCATTGGATCTTCACACCTATTAGAGATTGAATCTTTTGAATGAACCATGTTTGAACATAAATTGTAAAATTGGTTATTTATTATTTAAAATTAGAATTAAATCCATCGTGCTAGAAACATTAGGAGCATTAACGTTATTGAAAGTATTGTGTGTAGAAGAGAAAAATATAAAAATAATAGTAAAAGAGAAAGAAAATTAATGAATAAAGAGATGAAAAATAATGTAACCTAGTTAAGTTGATGAAGTTATAACTGGACTTAATTAACCATTAATTTATATGATTTAATCTCAACCATTAACCTTATTTAATAATCTGAGCCATTAATTCTATTTGGTGCTGCTAAATTAGAAGGGGGGTGGGATTGTGAAAGCTTTCCCATTTTAAAAACATTTAAAGTAAAAACTCCACCAATTTTGTGTCTAATTCTTTTTTTCAAAATAATAAGAGCCTTAGTTCTTCTTTACAACTCACGTGGCCTTAGATTTAGTTTGTTTCTCATCCTTTAATTTTGGAAAAAAAAAATTATATGCACATCAATCTCCCTCAACTTTTGCTTTTGAAAAACAAGAATTTATAAGATGAAATAAAAGCTTATGCCAAAACCCATTTGGTGAATGGGCACCAAAATTCGTGCTTCACTTGTGATTGGCCTCTCTAGCTTTTCAAACTTTCTCTTTAAGTAATTTGGTTTTGTTGTTGAGACATCTCTCTAGAACATCAACCTTTGTACGTGCAAAATATATAGATTTCATAAAGTTGATCCTTTAGAATAATAGTAATAATTAAACTTGTTGATTATATAAGAAGAACACATTAGAAAAGAGAAATAAAATATAGAAAATAATATACTTACTCATTCACTTTGGTTAATTGTACATCCGTAAAGAAGTCTTATTGTTTGCCTTTAGAGGAGTATAACAAACATTGTAATGTTCCAATTTGCCATTTGATTAGTGCCTCCTTGTAAATTCTCATCAAACCATTCTTTTGTTATTCCAATTCAAACATAAAAATGTCTTGTCAATAGAAACAACCTATGAACTTTGAAGGTAGTACCTTATCAATGCATGGGACAAATACTAGGTTGAAGCTAACCAAGAGTTTGAAGAGCATCAAAAGCATATTTATCCTTCAAATAGATGACGATTTCTTTCTTGTTCTTTGACATCTTGGTTAACTTCAATCAATCTAGTATTTGTCCCAATACATTTCCTTGTCGTTGACAAGGTACTCCCTTTAAAGTTCATCCTTCAAATAGATGACTGAGTTCTTCCTTGTTCTCAACTTTGTTCAAAACTTTTGAATTAGTTCTCATTGGGCTTACTGATCTTCCTCACAACCTCATGTACTTCTCTTTCGTCCCTAGAGGATCTTGTTAGGCATGTCTTCCTTTGTGAACCTTTGAATGTTTATCAAGAGTTGCATTGTCACCGTGACCTTTATGGGGTGTTTTGGAATTCTTGTTTTAGATGGTGAGAATAGAATGTTGAAATAGATTTTGGTTGAGAATCCATCAATCAAACATTGACCTCCCTTTCCTACTTTTTACTTCAAGTTAACTAGCTTATGAATTACCTCTTTCTTGCTCTTAAGTGTTTAAAAATGCCTTTTCACGGTCTCTCAGTGAGCTCCTTTTGATTGCCTCGTGGAATTGCATCCACCAGACATGTGCCTTCTTGCTAGAGTGCATATGAATGCGCTCAGCTTCTTGTGGTTATCGATTACGCTCCTCAATTTGCACCTACTCGAACTTGTGTACATACTGGTTGGCATCTTTGCCTCTCACTCCTTGAAACACGGATAAAGGCACTATCACTGTGTTCTCTTGCATCCAGTTGAGCCACGCGGGCTAGTAAGGTCACCGGGTCTACTTCCATGGCTTCCCTTCGAGTATGGGAAGTGCTTTGGTATGGACCCTCTGCTTCGGACGTGCCTATCGTCTACGTCCTGGTATCATGCAGGTAGCTTTTTTCCTCTTCGCACACTCGCCCTTCTATTGAGGGTTGGAGATGATGATGGGCTCCCCATTTGTCCCTCAGGACCCCCTTTGCGGACCAACATGATTGTTAGTGGTGCAATATACCTCGACTAGAGATATCCCCTTGTTTAGTGGGTGGCTAGGCAAGATTGTGCAACCATGCAAATTCCTTGCGGTGTTGGAATAGTTGTAGCTGTTGGGGCGGATTCTCCTCACCCTGAGATGGTATCCCCTCATCTTTTAGTTGTTGCGGCTCTACCATGTGCCTTTGCATAATCCCTTTGCATGGTCGGTACGGTCTCGCTCGCTCAGGTTGATTTCCCTTGCCCAAAGTGGCCATTATGTGGCCCCCCTCACCGGTGCCTCATCCCAATTTGTTAGCTCATCGACGTCTAGTCACCTTTGCACGGTTGGTCTTCCCGTGTGTAGTCCGACCTTTCGGAGCCTCAGGCCATCATCATGGTACTCACCCTTGCTTGTTGCATCGTCTAGCCTGCTAAACTTCTGGTGTAGAGGTTTCTTTGTTGGTGGTCGGCACCCTCTTTGCGAGGCCTTCTAGATGAGGCTCTTCCTCCCCTCTTTTTGGGCATCCATGGCCTACCTGCCTTGCCCTACTAGTGAGAGTGGCCTTGGGTTTACTACCTTGCATCCCTTGTAGCATTGGCCACACAGAATCTCCAACTTTCGTCCCTATCACTACCTGCGCTATCATCATTGCTTCAAATTTTTTGCCTCTAGCACAAGCATTCCTTTCCTAGGGTTCTTCTGCGTGAGGTCTCCTCCACTCGTCGAATACAAGTTCAGCTCTTTGGTGTGGGCTCATCGTAGCCATCACTTTCATCTACATTGAAAGGGGTGGAGGGCTTCCATCGTCATGCCATCCATCCCATTCTGTGTCATAGGCCATCACTGGGTGGTTTTCGCCCGTCCAAGTGTTGCTCATTCCTGCATGTTCCTACCCCATGATTTCGTCAGGACATGCTAGGGGTTCTTTATACCTTTCTCGTCGTCTATGACTTGTGACCGACTCCAATGGTGTTGCCAGGTTTTCTACTCTATCTCAGTGATCTGGTCACGTGGTGTCTACATTGTGCTATTGGATAGGCAAGGTTGGGGCCGACTGTGGCATTCAAGGTATCTCCCTGCCCTCCATTCGCCTTTCTCGATTAGCCCCACATCCTCCTAGCCAGTTGGTATTCACTAATCTCAAGTTGTTGAAACGAGTTAATCCCAGCTCTTCGATCTCTCCTTTGGGCCGCAACTCTGCTTACTACCCAGAACTCCATCCACGAATAAATAATATCCCTCCATGGTCACCACAATGGTTGTTAAGGACTCCATAGGCCAGATGTGGGGTGAATTAGGTAGCCTTGATGGTCGCTAGAACGTTGTTGCCAATGCCTAGTCTTGGGGGTCCGAGCCGAAGGTCTAGCCTTTAACTTAGGATATGCAGGAAGGTGAGGTGTGGCCTCTACTCGAACTTGTGAGGGTCCATGTGCTAGTGGATTGGAACTTCTAGTAGTGTTGCTGCCTCCCTACTGGGAAAGCCGGACAAGGAGAGGAAGGAGGGAGATTTGTGGAGGTGACCAGTAGATGAGATACAAGATGGCCTTTTCCCCAAAGAAGGTCGAAGCAAGATACAATTGAGAAGACAGACTAGAAGGACCTCCCCATTACTTGGCTTCCTCCTTAAATGTGGATTGGCTGGTGCTAGGTCAGAGGCCCATGTTGCACTTCTTTTACTAGTCTACCGCCCTGCGACGTAGTTTTGTCCTATAGTCTTAATGCGCCTCCCTCAATGTGTTGTCCCAAGTACCTTAGTATTGATCTAGATGATCAAATCCAACCGCTATCAGCACCACTTGATAGCTATCACTATTGGTCAATATCTGTTTACCTTCCCCACTCAACCATTCACCCTTGTCACTCATTTGCTCTAGCTGGCAATTTGACAATGGTCAAACCACCATCAACCACATGTTGGTCCTGCAAAGGGGACCCTCGAGAGACAACTAGGAGGAGCCCATCCTCGTCGCAACTCTAGATGGAAGGGCGGGTGTCAAGGGAAGAAGAAGGTACCCACATGGTACCAAGACATGACCTTAGCACATCCAAAACTGAGGAATCGGACCAGAATACTTCCCAAGAAATAGGAAGTCACATGAGTAGACCCAGTAACCTTACTAACATGCATGCTCAATCAAATGTAGGAGAGCACGATGACAGTGCTCTTACCCATGTTTTGAGGAGCAAAGGGTGAAGATGTCAATCAACACGTGTGTCACGACCTTGTGCAAAGGCGAAACCTTTAGAACAAGGTGGAACCTTGAAAGGAGGAGATTGTATTCAAGAAAGAAACGAATACAAAATAAAATACAAGGCCGAAGACTAGTGTTGAATGATTTTGAGAAACCTGGAACTGGAACCCTGTTTATATATCTGAGGTCCTGAGGATTGTATGATTCACAACTGGTCTGGAATGTGTGGTCCACACTGGTCTGGAACATGCGTATGAATATACGCCTAACTATTGATGGTGTAGTTCAGCATCCATGATCATATGGACCAATTGGTTAACACATGTGTGTGTTAGCCAAAAGGACTCGGGTTCAAGTCCTGTGAAAGGCAAAAAATGACCCATGATTCTTACAACGTGCACAAATTTGAATAGTCCAAATGCAGGATCCAGGATTCAAATGCACCCTAAACAAGAAGGCGCTTCTTCCGAAGGAAGACACAAATTTGAATAGTCAAATGCAGGATCCAGGATTCAAATGCACCCTAAACAAGAAGGCGCTTCTTCCGAAGGAAGACACAAGACAAATCCGAGGCTAAAGGCCCACAAGGCTACAACCAAAAGGAGGACTTGACCGCAACACTCGCCCAATTGGGATACATAGTGCGAGGAGACAAGTATTGTAAGGTATGTAATGTTTATGGATCTCACAACACAAAACGACTATTACATGCTAATCGAGCTCATTAGCAAGACACCACCCCATGCAACCACATTAATAGTCAAATAGAAATCGGAGGTAACCATGGACAACCGAAGGGGCCAAAAATGTAGGACTAATAGGAATGACTAGTCCAGCATAAGGTTGCAATCGGGGGAGCACAAGTGGAGATCACGATCCGGGGAGAGACAATTATATTGGCCAAGGTACGATGACATGGATAGACGACTAGAATGCAAGGAGTTGATTTATGTCATGTCCAGCAATCACCACACACTCTATAGTTTGCTCTTAGATCTCGATGATCAAGCCAATGCTACTGGGAATCGCAAAGGCGGCATATGGCCTAACCACGTTTTTCTAAACACCGACCTCTGAGCCATAAGCCAACAATGTAGCGGTGATACCAAAGCTACAATGTGGGGCAATCACAAGGTCACAAGTTAGTGACAAATCTCTAAGTTGGGACAATGGGCAAGGAAGCGCATTGAAGTGGAGGCCACTATGGAATAGATAAGACTCACCCATGGCCAAGGATCAAGGGGAACAATAGGGATCCAAAAAAGCCTCACAGGCAAAATACGGGAAACCCAGGTATCAATGATTGTAGCAAGCTACTCTGCCTATCCCCTAGGTTATATAAAGTCCTCACTCGAGAGTCGGGCCAACCATAGGACACACCAAGGGTCGTGACAAATAGCAGTGGACTTTGTGGACAATGTGCCGACCATATTAGTCCAAATTGTGGGCCGCACTGTCTGCAACGTCATTGTGGACAGAGGTTCAAGTATGAACATCATGTTGGTTGAACTCCACCAAAAGTTGGGGATGCCACCCTTGAGCCTTCACCCTTCCTCGTCCATATGACAAACCAAGTTAAGGTGACACCCAAGGGCATCATGAGGAAGGTAGAAATCAAGATCAAAATGCTAAGTTCATGATAAATGTCGTCATCCTTGACATGCACTCAAAAGGGGGTTCGACCTACTCCTGGGCTATATGTGGCTCAGGGTGTGAAGGTGTAGTATGACAGAGAGCACTAGTAGATAAGATTCCCCACCAAAAAGGGACTGATATTCATGATAGTAGAGCAAGTTTGGGCACATCTCTTATACCTCATAGTAGAGGTGTATCATCTCCTACAACAAACAAGTCTGGTAAGGAAGGAGGATGGAGGCCCTCTTCATCGTTGTCAAGCCCTTCGCTCTAGTTTGGCATGTGGTATTCCTATGGTCAAAGCCTTCGATGGTGCACCATAGCATACCATGTGACTAGGATGGAGGCCAAGAGGGAAGCCCTAGAAGCACAAGTTTCGAGGTGGCCCATTTTGTGGGGCACATCGCTCTACTGCCCAAAAGGAATATGCAACAAGCCTATGTATGGGTAGAACATGACCCCCAAGGCGGCAATAAAACAAGTAAACATGGGCATGGACGAGGAACCCTGACTAGTGACATCAATGCTCACATAGAACCGAAGCTGAGGAACGAATTATTTGTGTTCATCACGAATTGGGGAGTGTACGCCTTCAAGGTCATACCATTTGGCCTTTGCAATGCCCCAGCCACGTTTTAGAGGTTGGTCCAACAAAATATTCCCAAACAACCTCATAGACTTTCCTAGACAACTTCATGGCATATGGACCAGCAAAAGAGCATGTGGAGCGCATTGAATGTGCATTTCGATGTTTTCGAGAGTACAAAATATCTCTTAACTCATCAAAATGTGTGTTTGGCATGATTGTAGGGAAGTTGCTAGGGCACGTCATATTCAAGGAGGGCATCATCATAAACTCGGGATTGGTGTGGGCAATAGCCAAGATGCCACACTCCTAGAATATTACCAAGCTCCGATGATTCTTGGGGAAGGCATGCTTCTTCCACCCGTTCCTCAAGCAGTACACTGATAGGGCCCAACTAATGACTAAACTACTAGCAAAGGAGGCACCATACAAATAGACCGCTGACCGATAGGTAACTTTTGAAAACATCAAGTGCAAGTTGGTGGAGGCGCCTATCCTCATCCCACTAGACTAGAATCAGCAATTCCACTTGTAAACAAAGGCAGTGGGTCTGGTGATACAAGAAGTCACAGGCATTCCGGAAGGGTAAATTTAGACCAAGATGGAAAAAATATATCAGATCCTTGAGGTCTTCAACAACGAGATGGTACTGTTAGATGCCAACTAACATCCATTGCAACAAAAGATCAATGAGAACCACTTTAAGTCGTTCATTCACCTGATCAAAGCTCCGACCAAGGCACCCCAATGCAAAGGAGCAACCACAACAAGATGCCCCACAGAAAAATGACAAAGGGTTGGGGCCGCATAAGCCGAAGGAAGGGGCACCCAACCACCCAATAGGAAAGCTAGCCTTCCTAGCCTCACGTGTGGCCAACTCATAGGGTCACATGGTCAAAGAGGGTGGACCACACACATAAGGCACGTACTATGAAGGTAATGATGGTTGGGCAGTGCCATCATTATGCAATCAAGACACAAGAATAAATGCGTCATTCACCTCAGATGACATCATTAGGACTGCCATGTCGGCAGCACCCTTAAAAGGACAACAGAAGCAAACATAAGGCGCATGTTTCCTCTTGCAACAGGTACACTCACCTCCCAACAGAACTGTTCGACACTCAGAATGGACCAAACACAACAGACTAACATTCATCCAAGAGATTCAAGTGTCCAACAGAGGCCAAGAGAGGACAATGGAACTCATCGCACCCAGGTACTTTTGATTCAAGGATTTGATAGAGCGACCCGACGTCCGAGAGGTCAGAAGATAGATGTACATGCTTGGGTTCTTCAACCTTCCTTGGGGAGAAGTGGAGAACCCAAGACTTGCCGAGACAACCAAATAGTTCATCTAGTTTGCACATTTAAAGACTGGTAAGACCAGGCGATCAAGGATCTAATTCAGCTTAGAAGGCAACATGTCCTTTTACATGGGATCAACTAGCTATTGACAGTGTTCCAGTTACCAAAGGGCGGCCTAGTGTTGGAGCTGCCAAGCCCGACCACCAATGGTTCCCTGCCAAGAGGGACGAGATACCATTGTCCAAGCTCAGCATACATGAAGGAGAGGAGATGGACGAGTTCTTGGCATTTGCGACATTCATGTTCATTAGAAGAACGGAGAGATGCATCACCACATGATTGGTGAACGCCCTTCATAATGCTTGGGATGGAGTCGCAGTGAATTGGGGATAACTGCCTCAGGCACTACATGATCCCAATGCTGACCTACGGTATCAATAGCATATGGAAGGGGACAAGATGGAAGCTATTGGCCAGCCATATCAGCATCATGACCACCTAGCTGATCAACCAAATTCCAACTCCCATATTGGAGCAGCTCCGATCCAACACTATAGGAGACACGAAGGAGGGAGAGCAGATTGGAACAATCAAGCAAGCAAGGGGAAGCAACCGGAAACCTCGAAGTCATCACAGAAGTGGGCAAGAGAAGATGCATCATCGGAGCAGGAGCAACCCAAGTTCAAGAAACCTTGCGAAAAGGAGTAGAGACCCCCGACCATGGAATCCATATCGACAGTTCCTATGGTGGTGGGTCCCCCATTACCGCCTAACCTAACACATGTACCTAGAAACCCAGCAAGGCTGTCACAGCCAATCGACCCGAAGGCCGAGGGGAAGATTTTGAGGATGTGCTTGGCAATACCTACCAACACTTCCATGCCAATGGGCAGTGGGCTTCTTCAGCCCACATTGAACTCGTAAAGGCCTTAATCAAATTAGGAAAGTGGTGGTGGTCTACAACGACTTGAACCTCACAAGGGTGGCCAAAGAGCACAATGCAATAATAAGTAAACTCGCGAAATGATAGGCCACTCGGAAGGAAGCCAAGGGATACAGGGAATAGGTCCTTTTGGTAGTCCAACAATGGAGATCGCAAAGATGGAGTGGAATGCAGAGGAGGCTTGCACCGCACTAGCTATGGGCCTTGACAAGCTACAAGAGAGGTACGATGGCCTCTAGTGGCTCCATGACTAACTCGAGCACGACCACGAGCATGCGTAATGGAGAAAGCGCAGTAGAATCATGAGCTCAATATAAGGCTCAAGCAGAAGGAGGGGGAAACTCAGAGAAACCTAAGAGAAGCTGGCAATAGTCAAGGAGGAACTGCACCAATGCATCAACTAGCTTGCATAGTAGGACCAAGAGCTAACCGAGACCCATGCAAAGTTTGTGACCCATCATGAGGAGGCCACCGGAAGGACATATGGTGATAGTCCCGTTACAACAAGACAAGGGGAGGAGTGTGTTTGAGTAGATGAAGCCCAATTGGACTAGTTACAAACCACCATTAAGGAGTTAGAGGAGCACGCACACCATTAGGAGCAACAACTCATGGTCAAGGAACAAGAGCTACAACATGCACTCGAGTGAGTAAGGGAGATGAAGGCCTAGCTTGCACACACCCAAGCATAGTAGGTAAAAATGCAGCCAAACTACATGGGTCCACCGAGCTGCGAATGCAACGATTGCCACCTTGGAGCTGAAGTTGACTGCAATAGAGAGGAAAGTTGTTAGAGTTTGTATAGGAACTGCTCTTGTTAAATTATTAGTATTTTAAAAACCTTTGCCAAAATTAATTTTTATTTCATTCATCTTTGTTACATCCAACTTCAATCAATGAGCTAGACTAGTCAATATGAAGTTGTATGTTGCTCCAGCATCATCATTATTCGGACTCGGTCCCCTCGTATTTTTTCTATCAATATAGTAAAGGATCAGTTTTATCTTGAATAACGAATAAGACATATTGCATTTGGCACAACATTACCTCTTCTGACTCGTTTTTCAAATCTTTAAGCGTTTCAGGTTCAACAACTTCCTCTTCTACTATCGCCTTCAAATGTACCAATTGTTGTAACGATGCCCAACATTCTTTAGCAAAATGACCAAACTTATTGCAATTATAACACTTTGGAGCTTTGCTTGTTGACTTAGAAGGAATAGACTTTGAAGCTGAGCCCTTGGCCTGCTGAGGTGGTGGTAATACTTACGTTTTCAAGATCCAATGAGTCTTGATGTGTTCGAAAACTTTAAACTACCAACAAAAGGGACTTGCACTTGAATTGATGGTGACTAAGTTGATTATTTATTGAACCTTCTCCACCCGGACATTAAATGACAACTCCATGGTTTATATTTTGTTCATTGCCTTTATTGTACAAGTCTTCTAGTGACATGCCATAAACAACCTTTTGAGCTACCTCATAACATTCTCAATAGCTTATTGGCTTATACCTTAAGATCTCCCTTTGAGTCTTTTCATTCAAGTTAGCTATGAAGTAACTTCAAGCTTCATCATCGCTCATATGTGGGACCAAACGCCATACACTTTCGAACCAATAAACATAGTCCATCATGCTTCCTCAAAGTCCTTGTTTACAAGTTGCCAAATCAACACGCAATCGCAATCCAAAGTCATCCGGCATATACTGCTTTTTAATCTTTTTTTCATGCGTCTCCAATTGTTTCAGTATTCAACAATCTACCACCAAGTTTTAGCTTCTCCTTTGAAAAATTGCTTGGCACATGCAACCTTTTGCCTTTCTCATGCAAACAGCCTCAAAATAACTTTTCATATTATACAACCAATCATCCAAAACTTTGTCATCCAAAACTTTGTAGTCTTATAAACCCATAAAATCTGAAGGCTTGACCATTTGAACTTACTGAGATCACTACTATCTTCATCTACCAAAGAATTTAATCCAAAAGAACCTGACTCTGAATCATGCTTCTTTTTCTTTTTCTGTGTGTCTGGTCATAGAACATATGGTACTACAACAGTCATTGGAATCCGAATGGTAACATTATCAATTCAATTGTTCAACCCTAAAACATCCCCTCAAAGTTTGTTTAGGACATTCATCATTTCTCACTAGCTAGGCTACGTACGGTCTAACCCTAGGGGGTCAACCTGGGTCAGCTTCATCCTTGAGCCTCTACAACAGCCCTCTTTGCCTCAGGCTTTAGTTGTTTTTCTTGCTCATCCTATTGAACCTAGCTTCAACACTCAGAGAATATGACTGGAATATTTCTAATACGAAGTTGAAAACACCCTACATAGGTTGTACACCCACACACATCAACTTAGACCAACACAAGATTTTTGAACATACCTAAAATCTCATGCCAACTCACTGAGTAAGTGTTCTCTGAAGATTGATAACTCATAAAATTAAACTCTCTGTGCAAAATACATACATGTTAACCAAAAGTAATAAAGTAATTCAAAAATTTAGAATTATCTAAACTCTGAAACACCCTATGACTTTAGGCAATTCTACTGACAATAGAGAACTGGCTCCAATACCAATTGTCAGAGTTTTACATGATGCCACAAAGGCGGCTTTTTAGATGTTAACCCTAAAATCCCTCTCTAGAAACCCCACATAATTTGGTAAAGTAGAACCTGTCTCCTAGGAACTCACACCTCTAGTTAGCCAAGTCCACAATCAATGCTCACCTCATGTAGCTGAGTTGCAAGTATCATTCCTAGCTTGGCATGGAGGTAGCCGAAGCAATGCCTTATCCACTATTCTTGTGGAACATGAACTCATGCAATCCTTTTTAGGCTTGCGAATGGGTTAACATACTAAAGAATTGACTAACTCCTTGGGCGTGACGTACCCAATCACAAGGGCAAAATCATGTCAATGATAAGGGTAGACTAACCCAAAAATGGGACATATCCCTGTCGTGTGGAAGTTAGGTGGCACAACAGAGAGTTATGCCTTAATGACATAAGCTTAGCTTACACTAATAGAAAATAACGAACTCTTTTTTGAATCCAAGAACTCTCACTATATATACATTACTTTATTTATGTAATGGAGTCCCCCCCCTCTTTACCTAATTGTGTAATGGGCTAGTACGGAATGCTAACCCTTAGTGTTCGTGAGTATAAAGATTAGGGTGTGGAGTTAGAGCAACCCTAGCTAAGCCTTCTTGACATGTCAAACTCATCATAACTATTCACAAACCTAAGTGGGACGTCTAAGGCAGAGTGCCATGGAGTTTTTTGCAAATATATAACGACACCCAAATATCTAAATGCACTAGACAAACTGTTTCTTACACCTAGGGTTAGTCAACACAACTCAATAAGTAATAAGAATTAAATTCCAAAGTAAAATGTACAGTCGTAGTAAAAACTATAACATCTATACATAGATCTCTCTCCTCTCTCTTTTAAGTTATCTTCCTAGATTCCTGGGGAATATTCTGGTTTAAAAATATTTAAATTACTGGCCATAACACACAAGTGCATATGCATAAATCTTGTGTTATTTGAAGAGACTTGAACGTGTGAGAACACTTCCATTTATATTTATAATATTTATGTATTACATTAGTACTTATATAAAATGCAGCTAAATGCCAATAATAATAAATTGTATTCAACGTAGAAGAATGAAGAAAATAACATCTCATGATAACTAATCACGTAATTATCCCATAAGACATAAATACAGAGATCCAGTTTACCTAAATTCTTTCCTAAAACATGGGCACATTATCAGGGAGGACACTTCTTCTAGCGGGGACGAGGGCTTGGTTCTACGCCAAGAACAGTGGCGGCCACAGGCATTACATACCCACATTCCTCAGAATATGCTTCGGCATATGTTTCCTGCTCCTCTCTGTTCTTCTCATCAAATACCAGTTCCAGCAGTACAGATCTTCTTCTCTCTCCTTCAATTCCAAGCCCTCTTCACAATTCGGCTTTTTGGGCGTTCCTTGGTGCAGGTATATATGTGCGTGCGTGCGTACGTACGTACATAATGTGCGTGTGTGTGGGTTTATATACAAACACACACACACACACAGGTTTGATTCTAACATTCATATATAACAGATCATTCATTGTATGAAAGAGCAGCTATATATACATACTTTCCATAGATTTATGTACATATACACACACCCAGATAAGTTTTAAGACAATACATATAATCTGTCTTTCCTTGTAACACACACACACACACAGATATATATATATATATATATATATATATATATATATAATGTTATGCACATACGTATGTAAGCAAGATATCAGATCCGTATGCTTCGTATTTAATAAAGCAAGACAAGCATACCGAACTCTTGGTGAGATTGCAATGTCTACTAATATTATATATTTGAAACTCCAATAATACTTGTTCAAGTATCGTGTAAACATGCAGTTAATATAAGCACATAATTATAGTATATAATTTTCAAATTGGCCTTGAGTCATCACACACACACCCACACACACATGCAATGTTATATTTCAGCATTAAACAATATATTGCATGTGTGTGCGGGTGTATGTGTATGTTCTGATAATTATAAAACTAGAGGTTCAGTTTGATAATTATATAAAACTAGAGGGTCAGTTTTATAATTTTCACATGTCTTTATACGTATATTACAGATCGAAGGAAGGCTTGTCGGTACCGTGGACGAGGGAAGACCTGTTAAACGGGCTGAGGGAGTTTGTCCCAGTGTATGAAAAGAGGCCCATCAAGAACAATGCGTACGGAATGGGGTTTGATCATTCTTTTGGACTATGGTTCATAGTACGGCAGCTGAAGCCCAGACTTCTGGTAGAGAGTGGCGCATTTAAGGGACACTCTACATGGGTCATGCGCCAGGCCCTACGGAATGTTCCCATAATATCCATCAGCCCCAGGCACCCCGAGAAATACTTGAAAAAAGGTACATAGTTTCTCTCTCTCTCTCTCTCTCTCTCTCTCTCTCTCTCTATATATATTATATATATATATATAAAACTTTTATCTAAAACATGTATAGATGGTATGTAGCTACAGTGTGTATATGCTGGTCCTACATGTATAACAATCTAATACATGTATAGGTCCAGCGTACGTGGACGGAAATACACGGTATTTCTCGGGAAAACAGTTTGTGGATTTCGGGAATATTCAGTGGGATAAAGTTCTGGAGGAGGCTGGTGTAGAAGACAGGAGCAAAGTTCTCGTGTTCTTTGACGACCATCAAAGCCAACTTAAGAGGTACTTGCCCTTAAAATATGCCCTTTTTCTTGTTACCCTTTCTGCCCTTAATTAGGCTTAAGCAAGCCAAGAACGTTGGGTTTAAGCACTTAATCTTTGAGGATAACTATGATACTGGGACTGGTGATCATTATTCACTTAGACAGATTTGTGACCAAGTAGAGACTGAAGGTTTGTGCACACACGCGCGCACGCACACGCACTCACACATACACGTACTGAGCTTTGTTTATAGGTGGTGGGCATAGTTGTGATAAAAACAGTGAAGAGGCACAAATACGGGAAGCTCGACAGGGGATTTGGGAGAAATCTCTGGACGTATCCCAACTTTGTGGGGATGGGAGAGAATGGTGGGGGTTCGTGGGGAAATGCGGGATAATTTTAACCACAGTAATACACCGATTACTTACCAACAACACGTGGATAATGGACACCTTGTTGAGTCACTTATTAAGATATATTGGGAACTCCCCCCTGTTGCAGCTCCAAGTTTAACTAAACAGAAAAGGTAAATGTTATAGTATAATAATTAATAACTTTGATTACTAATTAATTGTTCTTAGATATGATCCTGCAAGAAGTTCAATGCCGATAATACGTGATGGTGAGAAGGGTTCATTTAAGAGGATTGGCTTAAGCAGGCTTGAGAAGCGTGTGTTTAATGGTTATACACAGATGGCTTACGTGGAATTGATTGACAACGTGGCTTGATAAGTTTTATATAAGTATTATAATTATATTAGTAAATATATAGAGAGAGTTATCATGCATCGTAGATGACTTAGTTTTGTATGTTTAATGAATATAAGCGTACAAAGTCACTACTAAAATACAGGTATACAAATATATAATTTATGAAATTTGGTGCACATGTAAACTGTATGCATACATATTGTTATTACTGAGTGGGATTTTAATAGTTGTCTTATTGGTTTTAATATGGAATATATAATTATATATAAGTAAGGGTTTTGGGTTAATACAATATAAACATTCCAGTTCTCACCTTGGTAGAGGTCAGGGGCACCTTTAATTGTTTTTACAGAGTGTTCAAATTTATGTTTTGTTTAGTAGATCTTTTTTGTCTTTTTAAATTTAATTTTTCCATTATTTAGATCTGTTCTATTTTATCTTTTATTTTATTTTTTTCATGAATGTGCAATAAACAAGTAAATTTTTTGATTGTGGAGTAGTTACTCATGCAATTATTGGATGTCATGTGGTGTAATTAAACAATCATACTCAATTAACGGTGGCATTCATAGATCATGATAATATTCTTTTTGTTCATGTTATAAATCCTTGGAATTTTTCTGGGAAATCTTAAAAATGATGTATACTATTGGTTTGATCACTTCATTGTGATCATTACATATCATTTATGAGATGATGTTTGGTGTTTCCATGAGTTTCTTATTATCTTCAAAAGATAGTGTTGTAGTGGTACAATGGTCTGAACATAGTAACTCATGGGGATTGGAGTATTCTTTTAATAATTTTCAAACGTGCATTTGGACATATTGAGGATTGATGATGCTTTTCAGCAAATGCATCGTATTCGTCAAAAACCATTTGAGTCGGTGATGTAATTTAGTGTTTGCTTTTGGAGCTTTTTACTACATGCAGAGCTTAACATGTCGAGTGCATCAAGTTAGGTATGTTGTGGCTAGCACTTTGTTAAGACTTTGTGGGGCTTGTGCATTCTTGACGATGCATTGCGGCTGGCACAACGGTATGAAACATCACCTCTTCCACTTGTAACTTCCCGTTCTCTAGTTCCACTTCATGTTGCAAAATGATAGTTAGCTGGCATTATAATTAGCAAGGTATATTATTTACCTTATTAATGTGTGACCCATGTTTGAACTAAAAGTTTCTTTAATCCTTGAGAATTTATTTTCTGTACAAATATAAACGAAATATACAAAAATGCCTTATGTTACGCTCATTTATAACTATTCGTCACTTTAACAATTCATTAATAATTCTTCTTCATTATTACCTTCTGAGTGAGGCGAAGAAGGTTTTTAGCCGCTTGAAAGATCGTTTAACATCTTCCATTTCTTCTATTGATGTTTCCATAATCAATGGAATAAGTGAATATTCTGTACTCTTCGAGATAACTTCCGGTCTAATATCTGGTTTAAGATCATTCTCAACTCCGACATTGAACCAGATTCCTCATCAAAGCTATCACACTTATCAAGAGGGAACTTTCCCAAATACTCCTATATGGGTTTGTTAGGGTAGTCAGTTGAGAACCTCTCTATCCACTTGTTCAAGTCCTCAACCATGGTCTTATCCTTTTCAACGGCAAACACACATGTATCCCAAAGCTAACACTCCTTCAAGACATATGCCCTAGTGCAGTAGTCAAAAACCCATGCATCACTGGGAGGACTCCTGATCAAGTTGATGATGCTCCGTGCAGCCTGACTTGTAATGTTTGGATAATGTACATTGCCGAATACGTCCTCTCAGCTATCGGTGTATTAAATGGAGGTTCATGCCCATTGGAGTGAAAACAGATGCCTAGCCAGTCATTTGGAAGTTTGAAATTGTTTGGCGCATTCCTGACAACCAAGTGAACAACCGTATCAATGCATTTGGAATCAGCATCATTCATATAAAATCTAGTCCAACGATGTTTGTTTTTTTAGCAAAAACAAAGGCGAAAGTGTCGATGACATGGGTAAAAATCAAGAAATAAATACCTAAAAACGTAGGTATTAGCAAAGTGTGAAAAAATTCAATAATAAATACCTTCTCTATACATGCTTGCATGGCTAAGTTTCTCCACCAGATCCTTTAGTGCCCTATCTGATAAAGGATTTTTTGACACCCGCCGATCCATCACGAACATTTGAAATGGTTTCATACAAGCAGTGATGTTACCCCATAAAGTTTCCGAATCCGATAACAAACATTTGTGAGGCTTGTCATGATTCGTAACATCCTCCTTTATAAGGTTCAACTTGGTTCTCCACTACTGAAGGATTGCCATAAGAGAAGGCATCATCGCAATGTTTTTCTTTTTAGCGTTGGCGTGCAATAGATTCTTGTACAGATCTTCCAATTGGTTCACTCATTGGACAAGCATATCATCATATGTCACATGCAAATATTTGCTGACCTCTTTGTATGTTGAAGCCGAGGTCCAACCCAGTTTATGACAGTGTATTCCCAACCATTCTTTGAAGTGTCTGATCCTCTTCAGCTCCATTGCCTTAAGATGAAAAGGAGAGGTGGGGTTACTGTTATTATTCTATAGTTTGCCATCAACTACCAAATCAACTAAAACATCCATATCCTCCATCGTTGTTCCATTTAAAGGCTTCAACCATGTGAACTTGAAATCCTTGTCTACATCCTTTGCAAATTGAACAGACTTAGCATTTGTCGTCTTATTGTTTCTTTACAGACTTCTTCGAGGGCTCCCCTTCACTTGTATGCTTCTTCTTTTGCGAATGATTCTATAATCCTCACCCATTTGGCAAAGACCTTGTCCTCGGGGCAAGAAATCAACATCATCAAAAAGGACATTTTCTTCCTGCCCACCTGGGCAAAATCAACTGCTGCAATTTCTTCAATTCTCTGAAAATAAAAAAAAGAAATAGATTAATATAGTGGTGAGATAAATCCCGCCAAGATAATTTACTTACCCAGTATTCCGCACATTGTTCTCTCCCTGCGGTAGCTCTTTGTGGTCACCCAGGATTTCCCCATATGGATCGCGTGTGTTTGAACTTCTCCCATATTTTGCTGTTGTAGTGGTTGGTGTCAGCAGCGTCCCATTCCGCCGATAGCTTATGGTACTGCTCGGTTGTGAGATTCGACTTAGTTAAAAACGCCGATCTTTTTGTCAGCTTCTCATGGGTATGCTCGAAAAGTTTTGTTACCATCGTTCCTTTATTGTGTTCATTGAGAAGTCGTTGGGTTGCCGTTATCGTGTATTGGCCGCTAATAATGTAACACCTAATTAATTTTTTATTCTCCATCTGAATCTTCGTGATTTGTTCTAGTGTTGTCACCCACACTATCTTAGTGCCTTTTTTTCTTTCATAGTATAGGCACAAAATAGCATTATGTGGAACGGTGTAAGAATTGTCATCCTTCATCTTCTCCATGAGCTCAGTTACATGTTCCTGGTTGAGTGGCATGTAATTGAAGTTTGGATTAACACTGCAATACTTAACCTTACACTTGTAAATCCTATCATTCAACATTGTGGCTTATTGCAGCATGGGATGCCATAGGTGTAGCTGAAAAAACGACAGATAATTTTTTTCTACGATCAAAATTAACATGTGTGAGCCCCGACTATAGTTGTTCTAATGTTCTCGGCACACTCTTCTAGCTCTCAAAGATTCCTAAACATGATCTGTAAAGAACCTGGGATCAAACCACCCTCTCAATCTCCCTAATGATGTCGTTGTGTTCTTCTTTAATAAGAAGAGGAGCGATTGTTCCACTTGTGGATATTCTATATTGTGAAGCAATATCTGCTGAGAATACACCTACTCGATGAGTATGGAGATCTTCGAAGTAGACATTTAATTGATCCCCTCCATAAATGGGCTTTCGTTTAGTTAAAGAAAAACTCCACGTTTGACATCATTAGTGAACATGTGAACATCATTATCCACAAGTCAACAGAACCACCCGAGGTTCTTGTCGTATCTGGCAACTTCTAGATCTGAGAACATGACATTGGATGGAATAAGGCATATATTTCAAGCATCATTCAATCTGGGTTCGCAACCTGCCCTCGAGTGCTTGACTAGTGAATCTAGTTTCCATTGTTTTGCTTGTCCACGCGATGTGACAGAGGTTAGTTTGACAGCAACCATGATTGATCCAATGCGCTTTCATTTATTTTAAAATATGGCCAAGTTGATTCCAGAATTTCCCTGCCCATCTCATCTCCTCCTCTTGTCTTTAATGTCACCTCAATTCCACATCTGAATACAAAAATGATTAGTTCTTCAAGCACATATCCGAGTATAATAGATTTTATTTTAATTCTTACCAGAATTTAACGATGACTCATACTAATGACTAAATCTCCTGTTTGCTCAAACATCTTTCTGCACAATAATACATTATGAATACAATTCATATAAAAACGCACACACACTTGTATAAACCCGAATATACAAAATTAATACACTGATAAATTCACATACATCCTTCTTTGTCTTAGAGAGAAGTGGATGGGATTAACTGTCTAAAGCACACGTTTGTGATAGTGCAAAAAACTGGTATCATTTGATTTTAAAACCACCACAAATGTGAGCTTTGGACAGTTTTACATGGTTTACTGGCTTTTACTCAAATATTATAATAAGATTATAAAAATAAATAAAATGAGATAAAGAACTTATATATACTAATACACATATACATTTACAGGGAATTGATGGCGGGATTAATCCTGCCACCCTTCTCCGTTTCAAACAGAAGTGGGCGGGACAAAAGCAAAGGCATGAGTTTGTATATGCTGCACTAACTGGGTGTATTGATGGAATGGCCTTAGACACAGGTTATCAGAGTACATCCATGGTATTTAATAAGGTGGCCATCTGCTTCAAAGCTTGGTACACTATATACAACACTCACCTGGTCAAAACCTGCTCGCACATTATGGCAGCCATAGAGATACTCAAGGCTTTTGTGGAAACAAATACAGACAGGATGTCTCACAAATGCCGAACCACAAATGCAGGAGTCAGGGAAAATCTCAAGGTTTCGCCTTCAATACACTCAATTGAAGTTTTGTGAACATATGAACAAGTGCCTCAATTTGATGGGGCTCCAAACAATTTGCACTGGTATCTTTAACAACATATGGAATACTCATTTTAAGGATGTGGAGATTGCAAAACACTTTAACTTTTCCAAGTGTGACACTTGTACATCATTGAAGGCTGTAGAGGCTTGTGCAAAAACCTTGGTGGAGATCACTACCATTCAAAAGAAGATGGAGGCCCACATGATTACACAATAAACTTGTTGGTCTCAGTACTATGCACACTGCATGCTTTCTGTGTCACGCCCATCAGAATACCTATGCTTGATCCATGACAAGATGAATCATTCAAAAACCAGCATTCTAAGGCTCATTGCAACACCAAAGTGCCTTGAAAATGTTATGAAACTTCCGATTTTATTGACATGTGTGCTAACACATGGACACGGTTGTGAATCATAAAACACTTTTCACTTCCACATTGGTCTAGCGACTCTAATTTCACTATTGGGTCATTGGCAATGTGTTTTAGAAATCTTGAAGCCCACTCACAAACAAGTCCTGTGAGTGATCTAAAAGTGAAGAAAATTTTTTACATAATGCTCTCATGAACACGTCTACACTTGAGGTTACTTGGGAATATGAGAGGCATTGTCAACATCTTGCACAAAAAACAGATGGCCTTGTTGAGTTTTGGTTTAGTGGAGGGATCTATCTCAAATAGTGTACATGTGTCCTCAACATCAAATAAGTTTCCTCATCATTTGCTTTTACAGATGGATAATTGTGCAGGCGAGAACAAAAATAGGTAAATCATTTTATTTAAGGGTTTTTCAAGCTCATACTTACTTTTATTTTCTAGATATGTACTAGCATACTTGTCAATGCTTGTTGTCAAAGGTGTATTTGAGACAATCACGCTCAGTTTCCTTATGGTTGGTCACACTCATGAAGATATTGATACGTTCTTCAGCAAGGTCTCCAACTCTACAAAAAGGACAAGTGCACTTACCTTACCACATATGATGGATCTTTTTAAAAATTGCATCTTTAAAAAAAAGTTGTGCTTTGCTTGTCCAGACTTCAAAAAGTTTCTCAAGAAGTATATCAAAGAGGGAGTGATTCTTTAGTTGATCACCTTGTGCTGTTACAATTCTTTTTTTTCATAAGAGATGGTATACCTATTATGCAGTACAAGTTACGACCATCAGAGTATGAATAGTTACCGAAAGAGGGCTTAATGCTCTTCAAAAGTGGAAAGGATGGAAAGCCACTTCTCCCAGAAGAATACCAAACCCTATTCCATTGAGTGCCCATCTCAAGGAACATGAGGTTATTATTGATGGTATCAAAAAATATGTGGCATGGGTTCAAAAATCGATGCCAAAGAATTCTGATAAGGCAACTGGTTACTCAGAACTATATAAGCATGTGATCGATTATTGGGAGACTATTGTTCGAGAGTTAGAAGGGCCTATTGTCACAAGTACAAAATTACAACACCCTTTTTGGCTTAAAACAAGGTGGTGAGAGGATATTGAAATGACATCAATAAGCACAAACGACATAGAAGTCAGTAGTGATGTGGAAGTGCAAACCGCACACTATTAAATAAAGGAACCAAAAACCCCACATATTTTGATTGCTGCAAGGATCTTCAAAAACTAATGATTATCCTCATTACTCCAAATGTGTCATATAATCAGCCTATTTGGATGGGTCAAATTATCGACACACCTAAAGTTATCACAAAAAATAGTATGGTTAAGGTTGCATGGTTCAAATCACAAAAAAAAAGCGACATAAAAAGGAGAATAAAAGATATAATGAATGCCTAGAGAAAACATGGTCTCCTAATCAAAAAGACCCAGCATGTTTTATAAATGTTAAATCCGTTCAATATGGATAGATGTCAAGAAGCATTGATAAAGTCACAATTAACAAAACTACAAGAGAATGTATGTTTTTTGAAGCTTAAAGCAATTACAAAATTAGTATATTTAATATTCATAATTATAATAAACTCTTTAATAATAGTACCAAATTATTTACTTAACTATATAAATTTAAAAAAAGATATGAAAGATTGACTATACAAGTTGTATATATATATATATATATTATTACTAGTACAAATGTTTAATTAATGTTATATATAAATATTAATATTTTAATAACAACATCAGTATTTATATAATGTACCTCTTATGCTCTTTAAATTTTTATATTAGGCCTATACAATGTTAAATATAATATATTATATAACTTAATACCTTTTACTTTTATAATGTTATTAATTTTTGGTACATGAATGCTATAATTTATTAAAAGGTCAATTATAAAAATAGAATATTCTAAAGAATATTCCTTTAATATTAAAAATGCTAATTAATTAATTAAAATTGCTAATTATTAAGAAATGGGACTATAGACATGCCCATTTTAATTAAACATGCATATTTATTAAGCTAACCCTTTAGTTTTATATAATTATCAAACTAATTCTCTAGTTTTTAATTATGAAATTGACCTTGAGTCAAATCTACTCCTAATTAGAGCACACATGCAATATATTCTTTAAAGCTAAAATATATAATAAAAATGATAAATATATTATTTATAATGCTAAATATATAACATTGCATGTGTGTGTGTGGGTGTATGTGTGTGTATTATTAAGTTAATTAATGGCTCAAGGCAATTTAAGAATTATATAAAACTAGAGGGTCAGTTTGATAATTATATAATGTACATATTATATATGTATAGATGTAAGATGTATAGATGTATCGATGTGTACATATATACATACATACAAATTGTGTGTGTGGGTGTATGTGTGTGTATTATTAAGCTAATTAATTATGACTTAAGGTCAATTTAAAATTATTAAAAACCAGAGGGTCAATATGATAATTATATAAAACTAGAGCATTTAAGATTTAAGGTTGAGAAGAAGATGGGAGTGAATATGTACATTCTACGATTATAATCCAAAAAACACACAATGTTTTTAAAATAAGTATAATGTTTGTCTAGAAACAAACACATATCTTATATATGTACATACACAAGCATACATATGGATGTATAAGTATACATATACATATATATAAATACATGCATATGTGTGTGTGTGCCAAAACATTCACAATTTTACATACATAGAGCATGTCGTGTTGACATTTCAAAGTACAAAAGTTGCTCTTAATGATTTTTAAATTATTACTATATATTTAATATATTCAACAGAAAAAAAATTATAAAACTATTTCCTAAATATTATTTTAAACATATGGTCTTGCATAGTTTAGGAGCGTAGTTTAAGGTTTAGGATTAGGTTTAGGAGGTTTGGGGTAAATTTAGTATAAAACCCAAAGCCTAATCCCTAAATAGTCTCTAGTTAGCAAATGTATAAAAACACAACTAAATGTATTGCTAATTATTAATTTTAATTAGCTAATTAATCATCACTTAATCATTACTACTTATATTCATGTACTTGTACTTTCAAAACAATAAACACCAGTCTACCATTCAAAGTGAGAAGTATTACAATTTGAACATTAATAATGACGAACATATAATAACTAATATGAAGGTACAAGAATGCATTGTAGAGTAGAGTGTAATGATATGGGATAATCCAAACATGAAAGGTTTGACATAGATTATAAATTGCTGGTGGATCAATGCATTGGCACAATCCTAATCGATAAAACTTAGATCAATAAACTGGCATAATCTTGACCATTAAACTTAGAAGTACTATAACTTGGACAATAATGATGAAGCACATCTAATTACTGACATGGACATTCAATAATGTATTGAAGAGTAAAGTACAGAAGAGAAGAGCAAAGTAGACCAGATTGTAATGATATGAGAATAATCCAAATATGAAAGGATTGATATGGACAGTGATTGCTAGTGGATCAATGAGGTGTCAAATCCAATTTGTTAAGATGTAAGATTGACATGCTTAGAGTGTTAAAGAACAAATGGTGACTGCATTTAAAATTCACATAGACAGATACTGACAAGTGTGAAAAAAATTTGTATATGAGAAAAGACTAACACCGCATCTAGGTTTCTTGTTCAATGCCTCGTCTTCAACAACATTTTTTACAAAATCAAACGATGTTCATTAACAACAACACATCACTTATATTTGGTAAGAATGAACATTCATTCTTTTGTATTAAGCATGTTAATATTTAAAAACAAAACTCTTCTCGTTATTCACTTTTCATAAAGAATATTTCCTTTAAATATTCTAATGGATATTGAATAGAATATTATAGATGTTTACATGCATGAAACTATTCACTTCCCATAAAGAATATTTCCTTTTAATATTCTAATGGATATTGAATAGAATATTGTAGATGTTTACATGCATGAAACAAGACTTATCTCTTGATTCACTTCACATAAAAAATATTCTTTTCAAATATTCTATTGGATAGAGAATAGAATATTGTAGATGCTTATGTGCATGGGAGACAAAAATAGTCTTGTTGAACATTTAAGAAAACATCCTTAAACTTAAAATTTTATAACAAGAATATAACTCGAACTTACATAACAAAAACATTCTCATTTATATCTTTCTTTAATCACAATTGTTTGAACACAGTGTTTTCCCCGTAGATGCTTGACAAAAACAATCTCATTTATTTTTTGTTTTACGATATTAGTCTTGTTTACCATTTAAATATGTCCTTTTAAAAATTATACTTGAAAGACATTCTCAAGCTCAATTTCGAGTAATGAGAATAATCTCGTTATTATATTTGGTTTCTCAATAGGGTTCATCGTATAATATGTTATATCTTGCTAGCATCCATTAGGATAAAAATCTCATTATACAATTCAATTTTGCTTATTTAATTTTTTAATATGTATTGCACTACTATGAACAATGTCATTAAACAAATTGGCCCATATAGATGTCATGTACAACAATAAGCATGGATGACGAGAATAGTCTCGTTCACATTTTATTTAAATTTTATAATCAACAGCTACTAACATGATCTTACTAACATTTTGCTAAAAAATGACTCTGTGGAGCTGACTTATCATGGTGATGTAATCGCAACTGATAACATTGTTTCTTTAAATCCTCTATATATATGCCATTGAATGCCCCTGGGTCACAACAAAGCCTACATAGAGGTTTTACAAGTCTTTTCCATTGCAAACAAAATCAACTTTGAGCTACACCATAAATGTGTTGTTGTTTGGCCTTTGTCTTAATTGAGGGTGCTTAGATCTCCTCGAAATAAAGAACAATGTGCAAACTCACATGGGGTAGCCTCTAATTTTCCTATTGTGATTCACATGTGGGCATTGTGGTCATTTTATTTGAGGAGGATGATGCTTCAATTGCTAATGGAATTGTATTAGTTGTAGATCCACATGAGTTGATTGAAAACAAAACTCTTGAATAGTTTGAGATTGGTGTTTCATTAACATCAGTGCATAATTAGGACTTGTGTGATGGCCCATAGATAAAGTCCTATTCAAATCTAGCATTAACGAACCTTCTAAAGAGTCTTGCACTTCAAATCACATGTCATTCCATCAAAAATATAAAAAATGTATAAAGATGGTTCGAGGTTGAGCAAAGGTCTTCCACACAAACCTGACCAAGCAGGAAAATACTTTATCAGATATCAGTATTCACAAAGTGGCTTCTCGAGATTGCAAATGCAGATGGAGTTGTTGCCAATTCATTTTAAAGATGAGATTGCAATGCAGATGGAGTTGCTGTCAATTCATTGATAAAGATGAGATTGCAAATGCAGATGGAGTTGCTGCCAATTCATTGATAAACATGTCATCGAAAAGTCTAGTAGATGTTTTGGAATAAGATATACTATCAGAAGAAAAATATGTTTATAGTGCTATTGCATAAGAGATTCAAAAGGATTCAAGCACTCTTGGTGGCATGGCCATTACTAGTTACATGATATATATGAAGGGTGGTACACCATACATGGCATTTCTTCAAGAACATTTTATAAGGATAAAAGGAATTGTTTTGATGAAGTCAATGTTGATATCCATGATAATGAAGAAATGGACAAAAATGTTGTCATTGTAGAGACAATATTCCAAGACAATTGTGGATGTCATACAAAACAAGAATAATATCTAATGGCACTAGAGATACCCAACTTATCTTGCTTGCAATGTACACTAACAATCAATACTTGAAGAAATCAAATTAGAAATCCAATGGCTAAAATTAAATGAGATTAGCCTCTCCAAAGTTTAACATTATCTGAAACTTTCAATTTAGCACATCAACATTGCGAAAAATAATTCTTTTAGTAAATGCAATTTTTATACATTTTTAAAAACAAAAATCTATAAAGCACGAAGTGAATATGAATGAATGCAACTCAAAATTAGCATATATCAGAGCAAAGAAGTTACAAACACAACTATATTCAAGTAGGTTATTGTTTCAATGCTACCCTAGGAAACATTTTAACATCATACATGACAAAATGGATCACTCCAAGACAAACCTCCCACTTACAACAAAGTGTCTTTTCTTTAAATTAACAACAAAAACATGTTTTCTCTTGCATATCTTGGCATCTTGGTCACCCACAAACGCTTTAAATATCATGACCCTCAACTTTCTGATGGTTAGCCACACACACAAGAATATAAATGGTCTCTTTAGCCACTTGTCTGAGAGCTTGAAAAAGGAGACAATCTATGTGTTTTGGAGTTGCATTCAAAGCGGAGCGAATTGATGCATCTTCATAGATATTTCAAACTTCAAGAGCTTTGTTCAAGACCACCTGTCATCTAGAAATGAAGATCTTGTGAGACACTCTAAACCTTTGCAATTTCAGATTGCCCTCAAGAACAACATTCTGATATGTGTTATAAAATCTAGCGCCCTAGAATATAGAATGCTTTCAACAAGATGGAATCAAATTGTTCAAATGAAAAGTTGACTGAACAACAAACTTACCAAAGGGCTCTGTAAAAAGCCGTTGGTTATGTGGAAATGAAAGATGTACTTCAAAGGTATTGAAACTTTCTTCAAAACAAAAGATTTTTCCAGGATGAAACTTTTGGGTATTACAAAGTAACAAAAAATGTAGTTCAGTATTGGGATAAAGTCATTTAGGCACTCAAAAACATGAGAAACTTTTAGAACTACAAGAACATCAACTCATTGGGAAAAACATGTTCATGAATTCCACATTAAAAACATGATAAAGATGAACACTACTATGGGGAGATGTAACAAGTTAAACTGAGCTTCATTCCAGTGATTAATGTGGTCAAAAATTCTTTCATCCCAATTTGGGTAAGTCAATCCACTATTGACCCTACAATGGACATCATCACAAAGGTTAAAATAGTAGAAGTACAATACTGAAAATCTACATAAAGATCAATAGATCCTTAGGTGCTTATTTAAATTAGCAAGATAAAACATAGATTCCAGATGAAGAAGACAAATGGACGGTAAACACGGCCAACATTATTCATGTGTGGATAAAGAAAAGGGCATCAAAGATTATGTGAATTAGCAACCTTGTCAAATAAGCCTTCACATCTTACTTACAAAGGCTGCCTACAAAACAACACCAATAGTGAGATTGATCTCATTCTCTTAAAGATGCACGAAGATGTTGTAGAATAATGTTAACCAAAGTTCAATATGTCAAATGGATAATGCTTGAGAAATGTCAAATCATTCTCAAATTAAAAGAGCTTAAATGTCTAGGTTTAAAATATATTATTCTTCTTTCTTGAAGAAAACAAACTACATAGTCACCATGCTTCATATGTAGTCTCCAAAACCATGTTAAAATAGTTTGAAACTCATCCCATCAAATTCACTACACTTAAAAAGTGTTAATTTAAGAAAAAAATTTAATGTCTATGTTTTTAAAACATATATTCTTTTTCTTTAAAGGAAAAGAATATCATAGTAAATACTTGAAGGAAGTGGCTTGTAATATTTATTGCATCAAACAAGAAGGATCTATCATGGTTGAGAAATAACATTTTAATACTCCTTGTAGAAACCTCAATTTTATAATTATTTAAAAAATAAACTAGCAAGCATATTTTATCTCTAAAACTATAAACTTGTTAACAAAACACTTTTCATGGTTGTTTGATAATTAATTTATTTAAACTTTGTTTAATTAAAAATGTTAAAAGTTAATAAAGCATATTCAAAAATATTCCTTAATATTTATTTATTTTGTAATTTTTAATTCATCTTACTTGTGTTATTTTCTTTATATTTTGCCACTTTATTGAAATATAGCTTATAGAAATTATATGTGTTTATATAAAATTTATATTATATGATATGATTTACAAAATGTACTTGTGTGCGTTATTCATGTGCAACACCCATACACACTTTGGTAAGGAAAAAAAACATGTAAGAATAATGCGTATATGAAACCTTTTTTATTGCGAAGGAATAAGTTATAGAATGGGTTATTATAAAAATGTGATAGAAAGGATTCGTCATAGAAAAATTTTAACTATAAGAAGGAATCTATTGCAACAAAATGTAAATAGTTATGACAATTGGTGTGACATGATGTTAAGATTTTGACATAGTGAGAACAAGAGAAAACAAGTGTTTAGTAGGGAAGTAAATCTCCACGTCTGTTATCTTTTTATATTTATAATAATAATGTAAGTGCAAGTTGTTGTGTATTGTATTGTTTTTTTATTTTATAAACAAGATATATCTTGTGAATGTTTGCACATAGTAATTACCAAAATAAAATCTTCATTTGAAGTGATGTATCATAAAACAATTCCCAAATATATATGTATAAAAGCTTTTATGTATTGTGTGTACAATGTTTTTTTGCAGCAAAAAGGTTTTACACTTTAACAGTGGCTATGCCCTGTTATAAACTATCATTTGTACACTTTGAGTAACCAATAATATGTTTTTACACAACTAATTGTTTACACATAGTATAACATACATCCAAACATGTATACATCTATTAAATATAGATAAAGAGTGACCCCTTCCATGCAGCATATGGAATACGCTGGACATGGTGAGGATGAGCAGTTTCTAACTCTAGCATCCACGTGTCAAATTCCTCACATTCATCACATTTCTCACATTGCAACACAAGCACCCAAGCACATTTCAAGTAAGGCCTTAATCATGCTTAGTATAGGATTGGGCCACGGCAACCACATGTGCATCTCACCTTTTCTACAAAAGACTGCATTATAAACATTAGAATATGATATTTATAGTGTAATAATATTCAACTTCATCAAATATATTATCAACAACAATGATATTCTCCATCTTAGGTACCAACTTAAGCACACTTGCAAGGGCCTGATTACTTGTTGGATTCAAACCACTAAAACTTAAAGCTTAACCATACCACACGTAAGCTTTAAGATGCTTATCAAGTCTTCAAATCCGTGCCTTGATTCGGGTTATTTTCTCAGCCCCACCAATAACAAGCTCATGTTCACCTCAACTTACTCTCAAGTCGTTCAAGGCTATTGCACTAATGGTGATATTGTAGAGTCCAATAGCCTATAATGTTTTTAATGCAAGAGCTTCAAGTGTTAAACAAAGTGCTTCATAACCTCTTGAGTGATGATACTAACCACCTTTGCTTCTAATCTTGAATGAGGTAGAAGATCTGTTATCAAATTATAAACCATGTATAAGGAGTATCATTAACAACATACATGAAATCACCACTTGTTTTATCATTCCAACAATGCCAGTCACAGTGTCTGTGGAAACTAACAAACAAATCAAGTTATGGCACTTGCACAAGTGGCACCAGAGAGTAGAGCTTCTATAGATTCGACAATTAAAGTCCAACATCAGTGTCTCAAGTGATTTCCCTTTTGTATGTTGTAACCATTCTAGCAACAAGACAAAATTCTTATCCTCCATAATTATTTTGATTCTAATATCCTTTATATCATTAAAATGAAATCTTTTAATTTTGAAATCCCTTAATTTATCGGCTTTATTCACATATGAAATGTACAATTGATCTTTATAGCAATTTAAATTTTTAAGTCGATATAAATCAACATGAACAAAATAATTACAAAGAGATATTTAATTATATATTCTATATCTATATTAATTATTTAAATATTTATAAATTATATTTATATTTATATTATTCATATTATTATATATATATTTTTATAAATTATCTAATGAATTAAAATTTTAGACTATGAAAAAGATAGTAGTTCAAATTTAAATGTTTATGTGTTAATAATATATTCAATATTATTTAAATATTAATTATATTAAATATTATTTATAATTATAATATATAATTATATAATGAATGTATAATTATATGGATGCATTATAAATTTAAATTTAAATAACTAACTTGTGTGCAAGCAATTAAAATAATATAATTAATATATATTTGGACTAAGAGAAGGAAGATAGTAATTTAGATTTATGCAACATACTAGTTTGTGGATGACAAGGACAAAGATGATCAAGTATTGCAAAGGAGACCATGGGTGCGAGGAGTCCGTTACTAAAATAGCTGGTGGGGAACCGATATCCCGTCCGTATGGGAGATGATCACAGTAAAACCAAAGGCAGGACTACTTAAAGGGTTGCATTGTCCCTTTAGAAGCTCTCTTCTTGTCTATCAGAGTGATCTAATTGCAAGATACTTAACATAAACCAATAGCAAATTGGCAACATTTGACATAATCAACCTAATCGAGGACGTTTCTCTAGGAATAGCCAAATAGGTATCCCACTTAGTAGCTAAGTGATTGAGAAGGAAACTAGACATCGAAATAGAAGTTTGTCCATTCTAATGAAGCAAAACAACTCTCACAAATTGGAATATGGGCGCAAACACTAGGAAAAATCATTTCACAACTAGAGCAAAACTAAGTTTCAACCAATTCTAGAGTTGTAAGACAATGGTTGTACATGAGCAAGTTGCACACAAATAAAGATTGAGTGATAAGGTGTTATACAGGTAAAGCAAATGTCAAGGTCCCATGTCCGACTCGGCATGTGGAGCACTGATTTATCTTTCCGATTATGTGGTGTGCTTGGACCAAGGTTTGTAGGTGTTTTAAATACAACAAATAGAACATGATTACCTAGCTTGTGCAGAATTGCCCAAGTATTTTTAGTAACCCAACATTCATGTGACCTAATCTCATAAACCTTGGCATCAAGGTTTATGAGATTAGGTCACGTGAAAGTGCCAAGGATAATTGGTTTTCATATTAGATAGGATAGCCAAAAAGTTTATGATGACCTCGGCATGAGAGTCTACATATATATTCTTTCATCTTTTTACATAATAATTATGGACAATCCTCTGCAACAAAGAGGATTTTCATTGTTTAGAAAGGAGTCCTACATTTTATTCCAAGTCATATTGTGATATGCATTATGTGAGTGTGGGCCAATTCAATAAAAACATGTTTCTTGTGCAAGTAATATTATCCATGCTTACTGTTTTGGAAAATATGTGGATAAAGTTCATAAAGATTTGCATGACCCGTGGCCTATTGCAAAAAATACAATTTTGATACCATAGAAAATTGAAATTTTAAAGGGCAGTACAATAAAATCTGTTTAATTTAATAATCTGTATAAATTAAAAGCATGTATATTTTTCCAGACCTTTAAGAAAAATTAATTTCCTAATCGCATAATTAATATTTTTGTTCAGTCCAAAAACATAGCTTTAAGCATGTGAAAACTTTTATGTTTAAAATAATTACATTAAAATTTAAACCTTGAGACTTTTACATAATAATTGTGTGGAGGATAAAATGTATTTAAAATTCCAAATATTAACATATTATGTACGATCTTCATATTATATGCTGTTCTGTAATAAAAAAAGTTAAATGTTAATAAACTTACCATTAATTTAAATTAAGTCTTTTGATTATTTTTGTAAAAATTATTCACAAAGAAAAAAAATTGTTACCAAAGGTTAATCTTGTCTATCGTTATGTGGCTATAGTTATTTTGTATCAAAATATTAACATTGTAAGGTAATTAGGGTGATTAATCGTGACATCTTCACCAATGTAAAGACTCAAAATAACATACAATAAATATATAAAAGAGTGATCACCCTTATATTCAAAGTTAAAATTTATATATACAAAGAAAGAATATATTTTAGTTGTCTTAGTTAAAACTATAATAAAGAGAGCAATTAAATTATGTGCAGCATTGTATGTGTGCCACATGCATGGACCATGCTATTGTACAACATATTCCCAAAATATTCCTTTAGAAATCCTTGACATTGAAGATATTTTTGACTACCCTACTAGAGTGGACACATGTAGAACAAATTTATAAATTTGGTCCACAATAAATCAAGAAGTGGTCAAATAGAAAATCTTCACATAATTATTACAAAGAGTGTAGTGTATGTTCATCCAAAATCAATAAATTATATGCCAAGCAAATAATGGTTGTATTAGAGAAAATTGCCCTAACTTCATACTTTAAAATTGTTGACATATTAATGAATATGTTTACATTAAGATCCATGTACAACACGAATAAAAACGTAATACATATGAATGTAAGGTGTGTAATTGTAATTGGGGTATGTAAACTTGTAATACAAACATGTGCCATGTAAACCTTTATCATTATAAAACAAATAGAATAATTACAAACATGTGCCATGTCAACCTTTATCATTATAAAATAATAAAATACCTACAAACATGTGCCATGTAAACTTTATTATTATAAAACAAATAGAATACCTACTCATGTGGTCCCTTCACTTAGCTTGCCCATCATTAAATTACCACACACAACATTTTTGCTCACCTTGCCTAAGACTTTTTATTTTTCATCTTTTTTGTTTGGGAGGAATTTGCTTCCCATCTCTTGTTGTTAGGACAAATTTCGCTTCCCATCTCTTGTTGTTGGGACAAATTTGCTTCTCATCTCTTGTTCATGGGATGTCCCTAGAAAGGGGCATAGTTGATACTTGGTGCATCTGGGGGGTATTGGTGGGTGTTTATGCAGAAGAACTAAACATGGTAAAATGTATGTCCCATGTACGACGTATTAATTATAATACTTTGTATATATATATAAAACTTATCAAGCCATGTTGTCAATCAATTCCACATAAGCCATCTGTGTATAACCATTGAACACAAGCTTCTCAAACCTGCTTAAGCCAATCTTCTTAAATAAATCCTTCTCACCATCACGTATTATCGGCACTGAACTTCTTGCAGGATCATATCTAAGCATAATTAATTAGTTAATCAAGATATTATATTGATGATATCAATCATTATATTATAAGTGGTTATATAATTAATCAGAATTAACATTTACCTTTTCTGTTTAGTTAAATTTGGAGCTGCAACAGGGGGAAGTTCCCAATAGATCTTAATAAGTGACTCAACAAGGTGTCCATTTTCCACGTGTTGTTGGTAAGTAATCGGTGTGATACTGTGGTTAGAATTATCCCGCATTTCCCCACGAAACCCCCACCATTCTCCCCCATCCCCACAAAGTTGAGATACGTCCCGAGATTTCTCCCAAGTCCCCTTTCGAGCTTCTCGTATTTGTGCCTCTTCACTGTTTTTATCACAACTATGCCCACCACCTATAAACAGAGTTCAGTACGTGTGCGTACGTGCGTGTGTGATGTGTAATATAGTTTGATGTGTAATATAGTGTGTGTGTGTACAAACCTTCAGTCTCTACTTGGTCACAAATTTGTCTAAGTGAATAATGATCACCAGTTCCAGTATCATAGTTATCCTCAAAGATTAGGTGCTTAAATCCAACGTTCTTGGCTTGCTGAAGCCTAATTAAGGCCAGAAAGGGTAACGAGAACAAGGGCAATGCATGATTGAGAGCATTTAAGGGCAAGTACCTCTTAAGTTGGCTTTGGTGGTCATCAAAGAACACGAGTACTTTGCTCCTGTCTTCTACACCAGCCTCCTCCAGCACTTTATCCCACTCAATATTCCCAAAATCCACAAACTGTTTTCCTGAGAAATACCGTGTATTTCCATCCACGTACGCTGGACCTATACATGTATTTAAAATGCATACATATACATGTATTGTTAGCTACATACACATCTACACATATATGCATGTACTTATACATACAACGTACCTTCCTTCAAGTATTCCTCGGGGTGCCTGGGGCTGATGGTTATTATGGGAATATTCCGTAGGGCCTGGCGCATGACCCATGTAGAGTGGCCCTTAAGTGCTCCACTCTCTACCAGTAGTCCTGGCTTCAGCTGCCGTACTATGAACCATAGTCCAAAAGAATGATCAAACCCCATTCCGTGCACATTGTTCTTGATGGGCCTCTTTTCATACACTGGGACAAACTCCCTCAGCCCGTTTAACAGGTCTTCCCTCGTCCACGTTATCGACAAGCCTTCGTTGGATCTGTAATATACTATATATATTATCGGAAAATGATCTAGTTTTATATGATTATTAAACTGACCCTTTAATTTTATATAATTATTAAATTGGCCTTCAATCAAATTTATTACTAATCAGAACACACATACACCCACACTCTATTGTTTAATTCTAAAATATATAACACAAATGATAATATATCATTGAGTGCTAAAATATGTAACATTGCATGTGTGTGGGTGTGTATATTATTAAGCTGATTAATGACTCAAGGCCAATTTGATAATAAATAAAATTAGAGGATCAGTTTGATAATTTTCTCAATAATTATACACATTTAAACGTCAATGTGTCTACTTGCTTGTACTAACTCACAAATATGCATGTAAAATCACATATATAATATTAGTAGACATTGCAATTTCAGAGTTCAGTATGCTTGTCTTGCTTTATTAAATACCAAGCATACGGATCTGATGTCTTTAGCTTACATGCATATGTGTTGTATATATATATATATATATATATATATATATATATATAGACACACACACACCTCATACAACGGTCTGTTATATGAATATACGTCAATGCACCTTGTATTATGTTAGAACCAAACCTGTGTGTGTGTGTAAAAGCAAACACAAGCACAACGTACACACGCACACATGCAGATATACAATACACACATATTATATGCTAAATACCTGCACCAAGGAACGCCCAGAAAGCCGAATTGTGAAGAGGGCTTGGAATTGAAGGAGAGGGAAGATCTGTACTGCTGGAACTGGTATCTGATGAGAAGAACAGAGAGGAGCAGGAAACATATGCCGAAGAATATTCTGAGGAACGTGGGTTTGGAATGCCTGTTCTTGGCGTAGAACCACGCCTTCGTCCCCGCTAGAAGAAGTGTCCTCTTTGATAATGTGCCCATATTTATGTATATTTATGTTGGATACACCTTAAGCTGCTCTCTTTAACCTAGGATTTCCTCGTTCCCTGCTTCGTATATATGTACGCGTGGACTCCATGAGTTAGCAATTCATATCAACATGCGTGTGATTTATTTTTATACCACGTGTAAGTTAGATATTTTTAACCCTAAACATGTTTAACACACTACGTAATTATTTAGTGTGCATTAATATATTGTACGTTTGTATGTTTTTTAATTTACTTGTGTGTGTTAGGGCCAAATTTAAGGATGATTTTTATGAGTATTTACCTTTGCATATGTATTTATACTTAAGTATGTATATGTAACTTTAATCTATGTTATGTATGTGTTGCATTTGCACCAAAATTAATAAAAAGAAACCTTTACCTTTAAATTTATGTATATGTAATTTTAAGGGAACTATTTGGAAGTCACATAAGTTACATGTTTGACTCTTAAGCATTTAATATCTAGTATGAAAAATCATATGACTTTAATAATGTTTATAAAAATATTTCATAAATTTATATATGGAATCTAAGTATTAAACATTAATTAATAATATAATACAAATTTATATATTTATTAATAAATACTTATATTAAATCATGTTGCATATCATTTTATAAAGATAGAAATTAAATATACCATATAAATTATTTCTTACACAATTTTGGACCCTTAGTGCATAATATAGATTAATATAATATATGTATGTGTGTGTATATATATATACATACATATATATTAGTATATGCATACATTAATGAACAAAATACATGTGTTTAATTTGAATTTAAATATAAATTTTAATTTTAAGTACATGTGTGAACGAAGTGTATTTATATTAAATATATAAGTATTTGTGCAAATTGAACATCCATAACATGAAAAATTATATTAAGAAAAAAGGTTAATACAAATAATAAAATACTTAAATGACACACTTTAAGGTTTTTTTAAGGTGACTGGGTGTGAACCAGCCCTTCATCACATACAGTTAAAATTTATGTTATATATATTATTTACAAAATGTATATATGTTGTTTATCAGCATGCGTGAGTTATGATTAAATCATGTAGAAGTTTGACATCCATATATTAACATAGGTTGGGTATTATAAAAGTTATTGTAAGGGACAGATTTAATGGCTGAGATCAACATCTTATTATACAATATATGGAGCTTATACGTAGTATAAAGATAAATCACACGCATAAGCACACGTTGAGTCTAGTACATATATACAAAGCACGGATGAGGTTAAGAGAGAAGGTTAAGGTAAGATTAGGGTTTGAGTTGTTGGTAAATATATTCATTAACATTTGTGTATCCTCCCAATTGATCCAATCATTTGCAAATCTATTATTTGTTTACACCTTATATGACAAAATTAATTTTCTCTATTTAAAGATATTCTCTCACACTAGAAATTATTCTCTCTCTAAGATTTGAAATTGCACCTGACCCACTTGTAATTTGCACAATTACATAAGGGCCAAACTGGGAGTGGCCCACTTGCAATTACTTATTAATCTAATCTTAATAATTATTCATATGGGTCAAACTGCAATTGTAGTTTCCATCTATATTATCATTGGAAATTGTGACTGGGACATTCATAGTTGCAGTCGATTATATCCATGGCAACTGCCAGTGGAACGCTCCTGAGTTGCCATCCTTTGTATCCTGGTCAAATTGCAAGTGAACGGCTTGCAGTTGCCGCAACTACAAGCTTCCACTGGGGAAATATATTATATTTAAATATAATATGGATATAACGCGTGTGTGTGTCTGTGTACATATATATGTATGTATAATATATATAAATATAACATACACATAGCATAATTATAGAAATTATATATTATATTTGTATTGATGATTATATTCTTTTGGTTTACAAATGTCTAAATTCATGAATGGAGATCTTGTGGATATGCATTAGGAAGGCCAACAAGCTAGATAGGCACAATAAGCTTCATACATATGTTACAAGAAGTTTCAATTCTGATGGATCATGTGTACTAGCATTGTACATATCAAGGTTGCGAACCTAAAGTTAAAGTTCCTATCACATGGCCTTTAATTGTGCTCACACCGACAATCATTGATAACAAGTGTTGAAGCCAAGATAGATGTTCAACAATGAATTTAAAGAGGTCACGATTGAGTTTAAAATTTAAATTGACTACACAAATTGAATTTTATTAATTTTTACCTTTAACACATAGCAAAATGCAAACTTCTTAATATGAAAGACACCATCATCAATTGTGAATCCATGTTATAACATGTCAACCATACGATGCTGTTGGAAATGATAAATTGGGTTATTAACATGTAGGTGTGGTTGTCAAAGAATCATAGTCATGGTTTCTCAATTTTATTATAATGAAATTGTGCGATGGCCAATTTCTCAGTTGAAGTACTTGGATAGAAATAGATTCTCTGCTTTATAAGATACTAGTTTAAGATTCATATGGATGACTGGAGTCATTGTAAACATCTTAAAAACGTGAAAGCATAGGTGTGTCGTGTCACCATCATACAACTAGATAAGATTACAAGAGATTTTATATCATATTATACATTGGTGGATTGTTACAATAAACATTGCTACCAACACGTCAAGTGTGAAGTAATCTTACCAACACAAACCACATATCACCAACTATCTTGGAGTGAAAATACAATATATGTATAGTGACCTAAGTTAAGATATTGGCATAAATGGTCAAGATGATACAAATTGGGGTTTGGGGTTTAACATACGTATTGTTTTCACAAAGGCATGGTATACAACATACCACTGGAAAATGTAAACCCTTAATTTTTGTCATTGTTAAAGTAAAAAAGATCTATAAAAACAAGTTTTTGTTTTTGTAAAAAATAATTAACATACAAAGGGTTTAACATTGGTTTGTTTTTTTTTTTACCTTGTAGTTAGTGTAGTTAATATACCTTATAAAATTGTTTTGTTTTTACCCTTATTTATATAGTAATAATTTTTGTTTATTTTCTATATAATTTATTTTATTTATTTTAAGTTTGTTTATTACTCTTAATTGTATTTATACTTAATAAAGACTCTTTAACTTTCATTAATTGGTTAAAAAACAAAAAGCATTAATTCCCTTCACTTATCACTTCTCTCTTTCTTCCATGTTTTTCCATAGACTCCCACTTCCCTATAGTAACTATATGAGTATATGAGCATGTATATATATAATATATGTAGCGAAGGGACAATAATTATATAATGTATGTATCCACAATAATTATATAATAACTATATAATGTATGTATGGACTAATAGTTTCATAAATATTTATTATAATATAAATATGTGAGTCTATACATCTCACATACGTTTAATTATATATGTGTGTGTAGAGAGACTTATGCATGCATAAATTCATCTTTGTCTCTCTCTACACACACGTATATACAAATAAATGTCTATAAAATGTATAGAGTTGATACATACATACATTTTATATATATATATATAGACACACACATGTTTATCATGCACATAGTCGCAAATCCCCAGAAACATGAGATTAAAATATTAACCACTAAACCACATTACAACAAGAAAACAACATGGAAGGGGGATTAGGCCGGGGGCGGGGCCAGCAATATCCCAAGCAGCTCCCTAAGGAAGGAACAGAAACCCTGCCGATCCTTTACCGGTGGTGAGTCACCACCTCAACCAAAAACCCCGAGGTGGGATCTCCCTTCCGCCCGGCTAAATGATACACATCCACACACACAAGTGCACACACACACACAGATATATGAAATTAAACATTCATAAGCGGACACAAACACACATATATATATGAAATTAAACATCCATAGGCACACACACAAACATATATATATATATATATATATATATATATATATATATATATATATATATGGAATTAAATGGGGATATATTGCTGGCTACTCTTATTGGCTTGATGATATATACATCTCTCTATATGTGTGTAGAGAGAGATAAATAGGAAAAAAACTTACTAGGATACTTAGAAAATGGATTAAACCTGAATTTTACTAAACCTGGTAAGAATTGTAAAGATTTATTCGTCTTTCCAAGTTGCATAGACTTACCATCCCAAGTCTGCTCTACAGAAGATTAACATACAAATGAAAAGAGGGACTTGCGGACTTGCCATACATGACTGCCATTATGGGTTCAAAATTCCATAATTGGTGGTATATTTGTGCATAGGTTTGTAGCTCAATATATTTGACACTTAGAAATTTTAAATTGTATATATATCTTTCTGAAATTTTAAATTTACATTTATAACCTTGAAAAACTTCAATCTTTATATTTTAAATTTTGAATAATAATACTTAAAAAAAATTAAACACTCATTAACTTTAGAATTCTGTTGATTTCCTCACAAATTTAGAATTCTGTTGATTTCCTCACAAATTGTCTCTGGAGTGTATGTTGATGGATCACCTTTTGACTCTCCTTAATGCCTTCATTTGTTGTGTGGCTCTTATGAGGAATTAAATTAGCCGTGTTGTCCACAAAATCTTGAATGACTTGCACAATTGTTAAGACATGCGGCATCCAAGTCACAATTGCCATATTCAACATGTTTTGCATTATCCATTTAATCACCCTTATATCTTAATTGCACATGTTAACAAGATGCTATAGATATATATCCTTGTGAAAGTTTTAAATTTACCTTAAAAACTTCAATCTTTATATTTTAATTATTAAATAGTAATATTTAATAAAAATTATGTAGTTAACTTATAACATATTTAGAATAAAATAAAATAAAGTTTATTAATTATTAAATGTTAAAAATGTCATAATAGTAAATGTTAGATTTTTTAGGGAAAATTACAAAACGTAAATATAAATTAATAAAATATATATTAATTATTTTTTATTAATATAAATTTTAAAAATTAGTTTAATAAATTAAATATACTAAAATATATATTTTTTAAAAGTTCAAGAAAACTTTATGATTAATTTATATTTTATTATTCTTTCAAAATGTAATCAATTAAACAAATTGCTATATAATATATATATAATATTTAAAATATGTTATTTTTAACATTTTCTATTATGACATTTTAAATTTCACAATTAATAAATTTTATTTTATTTCATTCAATATGTTATAAGTTAACTAAATAATTTTTATTAAATATTACTAAGTAATAATTAAAATACAAGGATTGAAGTTTCTTAAGGTAAATTTAAAACTTTCACAAAGGTATATATGTATGGTATACATGGCAATTGTGGCTTGGATAAAACAAAGCCGCATGTCTTAACAATTGTGCAAATCATTAAAGATATTGTGGACAACACGGCTAACTCAATTCCCCATAAGAGCCACACAACAAATGAAGGCATTAAGGAAAGTCAAAAGGTGATTCATCAATATACACCCAAGAGACAATTTGTGAGGAAATCAACAGAATCCTAAAGCTAATGAGTGTTTAATTAATTACTTTATCCATCTTCAATAAGTTATAAAACTCTAAATTCAAGAATGTCATAATTGCAAAGCATAATAACTTCTTCAAATGCAACAAGACTTAGTACATCTCCAGTGTAACAAACATGGTCGAGTTCGAAGCATACCATCAACAAATGCATATCCACATCAATGAACAAAAAGTTGTCGTCAAAGTGTGTGCTATGCACATCGGCAACAATCGTCACAAAACCCATCCAAGTACCTTTATGTTATTATTAATAAAATGAATAAGCACAAGACTTGCGTTTCAGACATTAAAAAGTTGCCATGGAGAAATGTAGCTGCCTATTGCATTATATGGAATATTAACTCATGGCAATAGAGATGGTATGTATACAATTTCTCATTGCCACAATGGCCAAGTGACCCAAACTTCACAATCAAATCACTTGCCTAATGTTTTGTGAACCTTGAAAATCATAAAAAATGATACATTGGAAACATGAAGAACAGTAAATAACCTTTGCACTCAGTTGTGATGGACTTAGAATTACTTAATGTTCACAAGGAAATGAATAAGACAAACCAAAACATAACACTAACATCTTTTACACCCTCAGAAACTTTCACTTCACCTTCACCTTTAGAAACTTCAACTTCACCTTCATCGTCAAAAGCTTCCACTTTACCTTCACCATCATGAGCTTCCACTTCACCTTCACCATTAAAAGCTTCTACTTTAGACACTTCATCCTCATTATTTACACCATTAGCAAAAATTTATTGCTTCAGATGAACAATTGTGGAAGTGAAAACGAAAACCAATTTATGTTTGCTTACTTAAATTAACTAGTTGCCAAAGGTGTGTTTAAAACAATCATACTAAATTTTATCATGATGGGACACATACACGAGAATATTAATGCACTCTTCAGTAAGTTGTCTAATCTTTTGAAGCAATCAAATAGTTTCACATTGCCACACTTAATGAAATTATTTGAGAAGTGCATCTCTTCGAAGCCTAATGCTTCTTTTATGACAGTGGTACTAGATTTCAAAAGCTACTTATAAGGTTACATTTATGACAAGGGATAAGAGTTATGGGGCATAACAAACCATTGTAATTCTACTTCAGCGTGTGAGATAATATCTCAATCATGTAATATAAAATGAAGCCAACAGATCCAATTTGGTTACCACATGAAAAAACTTAATATGTTTAAACGAGCAACCAATGGATCTTTTACCTCAAACACAGTTCTAGGATAGTTGGAGGCCTCAAAAAATATGGGCATTTGGAAAAGTGGTTTGCCCAAAGATCCAAGGGATGTAAATGGATTTTCAGAAAATGCTTATTAGTTTTATAATATTGGCAACGAGTGATTGACATCCTAGAGAATTCTACCAAAGTCCATAATAAATTATATAATCAATTTTAGCCACGCACAAAGGTACAATGGATCACATAAAAGTGAATTTCAAAGAGCTAGTATGGAACAATTTCAAGAAGATACGTTAATATAACAAGATGCTTATTATGTGAGCCCTAGAGCACAAAAGCCCAAACAACACTTCTCACCATTGAAAGAATCTTGACCAAGATATGCTTATACTTGTGCGGAATCCAAAGATTTTAAAGCTTATCAAATATGTCTAGTATGGCTTAGTTGATCCATGATAGTTCCAAAGGACCAAGAAGTGCGAGTCCAATAGTACAAACTAATGAGTTCATAAAGTAACATTAATGATCAATAGTCCAAGTAGTGGATAAAGAAATGGCACAAAAACCCACATGAAAGACATGACATTGTTGACATTGAAAGTGTGATTTGGGCATGGAAAAAGAATCTCCGTACTAATCCATGAGTGTAAATTAAAAAGCAAAGAAGGCAGTTGAGCTTAACTTTTGAAAAGTTAAATGTTTAACATTGAAAGTTTAATAATCTAGCTAGAGTTTTAATTAAATAATGGTATAATTATTAGTGTGCTTAATTAATATTTTAGATTAGATTTATATTAGAAAATAATTTGTCAATTAATACACTAAGAGCAATGGCTCTCAATTTATATTAATACTATATTTTTGAGTAAATTCTTGAATTAACCTTTTTAAGACATGATTAGTATTTATTAAACATTATTTAATATTTTATTAATAATATGAGACTGTGGAAAATGTCAAATTGCTTAAATAGTAGTTAAAAGGAGGAAATTTTTTGTTGAGGATGAGTTGTCTTCTTATTCAATGTGCCTATGGAGAAGGAACCAAGTTTTATACATATTTTTTGTTGTGACATTTTACCAATGGGTAAAGCTCTTAAAGTCTAAAATATACCATGTGATGTACTCGAATTAAAGGCAAGAGTTAAAAAGATTATTTAATTCTCACAAACCAGCATTGTACAATTGACATCATAACAAGATTGGGGTTATGACTTGATAGTGGAAGACTTTCTAGCTGGATTGTCTTAACATCCTGGTGAACTGATAGAGACTTGGAATAAAGTCACACACTTATATTTTATGCAAAGGTCATTCCTAACATATTGTGACGAATTTCTTCACCAATAGGGCTTCATATTTGCAACATGCAATTAAAGAATTTCATCGCAATTTAGGAGGTAGGGTTGGCAAACTCCAATCTCTATGACTAGGGACACGATGGCAAAATTAAGGTAAGAATGCATGTTAAGCAACCCTCAACGTTGAGGTTATTTATAGTCTTTAGCTACATTGGGTATTAAAAAGTATGCTAAGTAAATTTGTGTTTATCATTGTAGTGAGTTGATGTCCGTTTGGTTGTGATGGTGCAAAGGGGTGATCACAAGTCTATTTCAAATCCATTGGATATATGGACTAACATCATCATAGAAAACATCAAATATTAAAAAAAAAAAAACATGAAAATACTGGTATTGCAAATGTATTCTAAAAAACCTAAATGGAACATTAAAATCAAAAGAGAGTTTTCTAGATAGAAGTGTTACCTTTGCTTGGAGTTTCTTACAATACCTAATGACACCTAGTTAGACTATCCCTAAATACTCAAGTGTTTCTTACAATACCTAATGACACCTAGTTAGACTATCCAAATACTCAAGTGCACCAAGCGAGACTATTTTTATAACATATGGCTTGCTAACATAACTCAATAAGTAACAACAATCAAAACTCCTGCTATGTGAGTGGAACAATTTTTTATAACATATGGCTTGCTAACATAACTCAATAAGTAACAACAATTGATAGCTCGGCTCTGAGCTGCTTGTAAGTTCTTCTTGCACAAACTCTGAATGTTTTCAAGTTCAACACTCAGCTGAATCTTTAGCTTCCTCATCCATGTTGCCTTGAGCCTTCTTACTTGCTACACCGAGCTCAAAAGCTGTCTTGGATCAGTCTTCACTCCACTTGGCGTCACAATGTGACCCAAATACTCCACTTCACACTGAGCAAATGCACATTTGCTCTTCTTTGCATAGAGCTTGTTCTTCCTTAGCAATTGTGAAGACTCTGGCTCCACCGAGATGATCCATGGGCATCCTGTCCTTCACTATTTGCTTGTTGAGTGGAGCTTTGTAGTCTATGCACATCCTAATCAAAACTCTCGCTATGTGAGTGGAACAACATTATATGTAAGGATCATGAATTATTTTTCACCTTTCACAGGATTTGAACCCGAGACCTTTTGGTTAACACACACATGTGTTAACCAACTGGTCCGTATGATCCTAGATGCTGAATTACACCATCAACAGCAAGGCGTATATTCATACGCATGTTCCAGACCAATTGTGGACCACACATTCCAGACCAGTTGTGGATCACACATTCCAGACCAGTTGTGGACCATACAATCCTCAGGACCTCAGATATATAAACAGGGTTCCAGTTCCAAGTTTTTCAGAATCATTCAACACCAGTCTTCGGCCTTGTGTTTCATTTTGTATTCATTTCTTTCTTGAATACAATCTCCTCTTTTCAAGGTTCCACCCTTGTTCTAAAGGTTTTGCCCTTTGCACAAGGTCGTGACAGTTTGAATGATTCTTGGTAGTGACAAGTTTCTATTTCTGCTTGTCATCGATCTCATTTTCTTTCTTTCTCTCTTTTCAATTTTCTTTTCGATTTTTTTCTTTTCTTTTTTTCTTTTTGATTTCTTCTCTTTTTTCTTTGATTTTTCTTCTTCGACTCATCATGTCCGAGCATGCTCTTCATGAGCAAGTTGCTGCCCTCCAGCAGCAGCTCCAACACACCTGGAGAATGATCAGCTCCGACAGCGTGCGAATTCTCCAGAGCCAAATCAGCATGCCCGAAAAGTTCGATGGTACCCGATCGAAGTTCCGAGGTTTTCTCAATCAAGTTCGTCTGCGGATCGTGATGCAGCCGAGGCGCTACAGCACAGAACCCATTAAGGTTGGATTGATCGGGTCGCTGCTTTCTGGTTCTGCTCTTTCATGGTTCTCAGCCTTGCTGGAGAACAATGATCCGATCCTTGGGAATTTTGACGAGTTTGTGGAACGGTTCACGGCGATGTTCAGTGACGTGGATCGTGAGAGTGCTGCCATCACCAAACTCCGTCAGCTTCACCAAGGGGGTATGTCGGTAGCAGAGTACGCATCGAAGTTTCAACTTCTTGCTTGTGATGTCACATGGGGAGATCGTGCTCTCAAGGAGGTTTTCCGGTCGGGGTTGCAGGACGAGGTCAAAGACATGTTGCTGAATTTTGCGGTTCCGGAAACCCTCACCAGCATGATCGAGTTGGCAATTCGTTGTGACAACCGGTTGATCGAGCGGAAACAAGAACGTCGGCATCCTTCTTTCTTCTTGGTGCCGTCTTCTTCCATTTCTGCAGTCCCTGTTCCCTCATCTGCTGATTCATCATCTTCCTCAGTAGAACCATCCCCGATGGAATTAGGGCGATCACGCCGAGGCAAGCTTTTGCCAACCGAACGTCAGAAGCGGATTCAGTACAAGCTTTGTTTGTACTGTGGGGACCCGTACCACAAGTTGGAGAATTGTCATCGACGTCCAAAACAAGCTCGTGAAGTGGCCCTTGCTGTGCTGCCGGGAAACGAGAAGATCCAGCCCGAATAGGAGCCGTCCGGCTGGATTGCCGTGGAACAACTCATGTTCCTCAAGGCTCTTCACTCATAACATCTTCCCTTCCTCATCTTGGATCCATTCCATCCACGAAGGTGTGCAAGCCGTTCCATGTTCCGGTGCAGCTGAAGACACCAGAGGTGGAGTTCTCTGGTAAAGCTTTGGTGGATAGCGGAGCGAACGCAAATTTCATCGACAAGAATTTTGCTGTCAGCACGGGATCCGTCTACATCCTTTGAAGACTCCTGGTTCTGTACGGGTCGTTGATGGACGAGATATCAAATCTGGAGCGGTAATAAATGACACGGAGTTCGTTGAGGTCGTTGCTTGCGGTGCTGTGTGCAACATCTCCTTCAGTGTTGTTTCTATTCCAGACTCTACGATTATCCTTGGTTTGCCGTGGATCGAGTTGGTGGATCCTGGTTGGAGAGAACGTTTCATGAACAGTTTCCCAGCTGTTTCAACTCCAGCCACACTCTTTGATTCCGATCCTGTTCCAGTTCCTCCTCCACTTCGAGTCTCGCATATCACCTTGAAGCAGTTCAAGAAAGATAGCCGACATGACCCAGCATCCGTGTTCGCGATCAAAGTCTATCCCTGCTCTGCTAAGGATGTTTCTGTTCCTCCTGCCTTACCAAAGCAGTATGCCGATTTCGCAGACGTCTTCGACAAAAAGAAAGCTTCTGCCTTGCCACCGCACCGTGAGTACGACTGTCCTATCGATCTCGTTGAGGGTAAGCAGCCGTCCTCCGGTCCCATTTACGGTCTCTCACCAACAGAGTTGGAGACATTGAGGAAATACATTGAGGAGAATCTTGTCACCGGATTTATCCGTCATTCGCGATCACCGGCTGGTGCTCCAGTATTCTTTGTTTCCAAGAAGGATGGAAGTCTCCGGCTCGTGGTGGACTACCGAGATCTGAATAAGGTCACCATTCCAAACAAGTATCCTCTCCCGCTCGTCTCCGACATGCTCGAACGTCTTTCTTGGTGCCCGGTACTTCACAAAGATCGATTTAAGAGGAGCGTACAATCTCATCCGAATTCGAGAAGGGGACGAGTGGAAAACAGCTTTCCGTACACGCTACGGACATTTCGAGTACGTAGTAATGCCGTTCGGCCTGACAAATGCACCTGCTGTGTTCCAGCACATGGCTAACGATATTTTCCGGGACTTCTTGGATTTGTTTGTCATCATGTACCTAGACGACATCCTGATATTTTCCAAGACTCGAGAAGAACACGAACGGCATGTACGGTTAGTCTTGGAGAGGCTCCGGAAGCACCACTTGTTTGCCAAGTTGGAGAAGTGCTCTTTCAGTCAGCAGTCTGTCGAGTTCCTGGGGTACATCATTTCAGCTGAAGGTGTTCACATGGATCCTGCAAAAGTCCGGACTGTATTGGAGTGGGAGAGACCATCAAATGTTCGTGATGTTCGATGTTTCCTCGGGTTTGCGAACTTCTATCGACGTTTCGTTCGGGATTTCTCCAAGATTGCATTGCCATTGACGAAGTTGACTGGCAAGGATGTTCCATTTGTCTGGTCCTCTGAGGCTGAGGAGGCGTTCGAGTTCCTAAAGAAGGCGTTCACCTCGGCACCTGTTCTTATCCATCCTGACCCTGCGAAGCCATATTTCGTGGAAGCTGATGCCTCTGACTTCGCCATTGGTGGAGTGTTGTCCCAGGAAGGTCCAGATCATCTTCTCCATCCCATTGCTTTCCATTCCCGCAAGTTCACTGCACCTGAGATCAACTACGATGTCTACAACAAGGAGCTGCTGGCGATCGTCGATGCCTTTGAGGAGTGGCGCAGATTCCTTGAAGGTTCCCCGCATGTGGTTAAGGTGTATTGTGATCACAAGAACCTCCAGTACTGGGCAACAGCACGAGTTCTCAATCGACGTCAGGCGCGATGGGCACAGTCTTTGTCCCGGTTCCGATACGTGATTATTCATCGTCCCGGTCGTCTAAATGGCAAAGCAGATGCCTTATCTCGTCGCAGTTACCTAGCTCCAGTACCAGGTGAAATCCGATTTGATCAACAAGAACAAGTCATCCTGAGCTCCGACCAGTTGTTGGTAAACGCGCTTTCCCGTTCTTCTGCTCCAGTTGACACTTCGTTTTTGGATCTAATCCGAGAAAATCTCCCTCAAGACGAGTTTGCTCGTGATGTCCTTGCACATGTTCGACGAGTTCAGCCATTGTCTTCAGGGTCACAACTACGAGATTATGCTGCTTTCCATCTTCATAATGGGTTGCTGTACCACCACATCCAAATCTATGTTCCGGACGGAGAACTGAGGTTGCGAGCTGTCCAACACTGCCATGACAACACAGCTGCAGGACATTTTGGCATTCGAAGACGATCGAGCTGGTACAACGGGTGTTCTGGTGGCCTCGGCTTCGCGTGTATGTTGAGAGATTTGTGCGATCTTGTGACACGTGCCAGCGTACAAAGCTTCCTCGTCATCGACCGGTTGGACTACTACAGCCTCTTCCTATTGCTCAGCGGCCATGGTCATCCATCACCATGGATTTCCTCACGGATTTACCGCCTTCTAGAGGGTTTGATGCTGTCCTAGTCATTGTTGATCGGTTCTCTAAGATGGCGCACTTTGTTCCCTGCAACAAGACATGTTCGGGTCCTGATGCTGCAGATCTGGTGTACCGGGAGGTGTTCCGTCTTCATGGTCTTCCTGATGAACTTGTCACTGATCGAGTCCCAGTTCACTTCGGCATTCTGGCGGAGATTCCTAGATCGGCTACGTATCACCGGGAAGCTGTCTACTGCACATCATCCTGAAACAGATGGACAATCGGAGCGCACGATTCAGACTCTGGAACAATATCTCCGGTGTTTCATTTCTCATCTGCAAGATGATTGGGTCGATCTCCTTCCTGCTGCCGAGTTCGCGTACAACAACACGGCACACTCATCCATAGGTGTGTCGCCATTTTTCGCGTTCTCTGGTGTTCATCCTCGCTGGTCCTACAGCTTGCCCGTGGTTCCTGGCCTCACCACTGCTGCCGATGATCGTGTTGAGCATCTCCGACAGGTCCATGAAGAAGTGCAGCATCATCTTCAACGCGCTCGGGATTTGCAACAACAAGCTGCTGATCGTTCCCGTTCCTCTCCTCCAGCATTCACAATTGGTGACCAAGTGTGGCGGCATTAACCTCCCTGTGACAAGCTGGACTATCAACGCTTGGGGCCATTTCGCATCATCGAAAACTCTCTGATGTGACGTTTCGTCTCGAGCTTCCGCCAACCATCCGGATCCATCCCGTGTTCCATGTTTCTTTCCATGTTTCGTTGGAGCCTTATCATGCTCCTTCTGAACCTGGCCGACTTCTTCCACCACCTCCTCCAGTTACAGTTGCTGGTGAACCTGAGTTCGAGGTTGCTGCAATTCTTGACTCCAAACTTGTTCGTGGTCAGCCTGATCTTGTTGTCGATTTCCCAAAACTTGTTCGTGGTCAGCATGATCTTGTTGCCGAGTTCCAAACTTGTTCGTGGACAGCCTGATCTTGTTTGCCGAGTTCCAAACTTGTTCGTGGTCAGCCTGATCTTGTTGCCGAGTTCCAAACTTGTTCGTGGACATCCTGATCTTGTTGCCGAGTTTCCAAACTTGTTCGTGGACAGCCTGATCTTGTTTGCCGAGTTCCAAACTTGTTCGTGGACAGCCTGATCTTGTTGCCGAGTCCAACTTGTTCGTGGACAGCCTGATCTTGTTGCCGAGTTCCAAACTTGTCCACGAGTTCCAAACTTGTTCGTGGACAGCCTGATCTTTGTTGCCGAGTTCCAAACTTGTTCGTGGACAGCCTGATCTTGTTGCCGAGTTCCAAACTTGTTCGTGGACAGCCTGATCTTGTTGCCGAGTTCCAAACTTGTTCGTGGACAGCCTGATCTCGTTGCCGAGTTCCATCAAAACCTGGACCAGTGACGCGCGGTGCTTGTCATCGAAGGGGAGATAGTGTAAGGATCATGAGTTATTTTTGCCTTTCACAGGATTTGAACCCGAGACCTTTTAACTAACACACACATGTGTTAACCAACTGGTCCGTATGATCCTGGATGCTGAATTACACCATCAACAGCAAGGCGTATATTCATACGCATGTTCCAGACCAATTGTGGACCACACATTCCAGACCAGTTGTGGATCACACATTCCAGACCAGTTGTGGACCATACAATCCTTAGGACCTCAGATATATAAACAAGGTTCCAGTTCCAGGTTTTTCATAATCATTCAACACCAGTCTTCGGCCTTGTGTTTTATTTTGTATTCATTTCTTTCTTGAATACAATCTCCTCCTTTCAAGGTTCCACCCTTGTTCTAAAGGTTTCGCCCTTTGCACAAGGTCGTGACATTATTAGTCAAGTGAACCTTCATTTATAGTAGGATTTTAAAAGGTTAGATCAGAGATATGAATAACTTTAACACTAATGCCAATGAATTGATGTTATTCTTATTAATGAAATTCGTACTCTTGACCTAATTGTCATATAAAAAATACTTGAAACATGGTGTTGTTGATAACAATGTGAAAGCCCATATACAAAATGTTGTGCACATATGTGCTTAATATGATATGTACATTGATTACATACATACATTTGTATAAAGAATATTGAAGTCTAGTCGCTAGCAAAGTAATATCCATTCATTTGGTCTTCTTAGGACCATTACCCTTTACCTTTTTCACCTTTTGTTGCTTAGCAACTTCTGGGACTTGTTGGGTCCTTCTTTATTGTTCTTTAACATTTGTATGTGGGATTTGTTCTTCTTCTTCTTCCAAATGGAATTTCTTCTTTGACATCTTGTGATTTTCTTGGATTTTGTTTATCAATACCCTCATGTGATTCCATGTGCCTCCTCTTTTCTCTCTTCTTTGTCAAAGGATTTTTCTGCTATTGGAATTTCCTCAACATTTGCAACCTTGTTCTTGTGTGATGTGGTTTTTTTTTTTTTTTTTGGAAGTTGTGGTTCATCCTCAAGTTTGCTTTGATCTTGTTCATTGTTATTAATCTCTTGTTCATCATTTCATCACCACTAGTTGATGATCTAAACTCTTTCTTAGGCTCATCATTTTTTGCAAAATGTAATGGCTCAAAAGGTTCGCCAAAATATATTTCTCACATGTAAGCAAAGTACCAAATCCATGTCTACTCCAAACATTCCTCCCATCATTGCACCAATAGATAACATGTTCCCAATACCTATTAACAAGTTGAGAACAAGGTTTCTTGGTTTAGTGAGATTTGCTATGAGCATTGTGATTAGTGCCAAGATTTCCCTAGCCCTAGTGCCTGGAAAGGCAACAAGTAATGGAAAGCCACATTTTTTTAGTCAAATATTCCATAGAATATTTAGCGATTGTTTATGTCTTTTTTTAATTATATAGTTTTGGTGAGTACATCTTGCTAACCCCACACCCTAATCCCTAGTTAGGGCTAGGTTAGAGTAATTATACTCACTAACATTGGGGTTAACATTTCATGCCAGCCCACTTAAATAAAAAGAAGGAGGTGGGGAGGTGGGGTGAAGTATGTAGGAGTTCTAGGGTGAAGAGTATGTAGCGAGTTCTAGGGTTTAAAAGAGAGCTCATTATTCTCTTATCAAATGGAAGTTTAAGCTTGTGTCATTAAGGCATAATCTATATTGTGCCACGCTAACTTCAATCCATAGGGGTACATCACACCCTAAGGGTTGTCCAACTCTTATCATTAGTGAATACACATCCCCGTGACATCACATCTAGGGAATTAGTCAACTCCTTTGTTCGATAGCCCATTCACGAGCTTGAAAGGCATTATTGAGTTCACATTCTGCAAATTTAATGGTTAAGGCCTTGTTTCCAATCGCCTCATCCACACCAAGCTAAGAAAACACTTGCAACTCAACTAATTACACATCCTAACTCACAAAGGTAAGCATTGTCCATGTACTTAGTCAATTAAATGTATGAGTTAATGTTATGTCATCTTACCAAACTCATGAATTTTAGTGAGGGGATTTTCAGAGTTCACATATGGCGAGCTGTGCTTATGGCACCATATAAGAACTCTGACATTTTTTTCATTAAATATCTAAATCTAGACTACTATTATACATTAAAATTTTATGTCTTCTTCATCTTCACCATGGATTAATAATTTTGACTTAACCCTGGTTTAAATAATCAAAAACCATGGTGATTTATATTAATAAAGTTCAAACCAACTTATATAATGATTTTTAATGATTTTAAATTAAATTAAATATATAAATTTAATTTTATATTCTTTAATTTTATGAATGCCCTTTTAATTTATTTATTATATAAATTATTAGTAAATTTTTTTATTAAAATTAGGGTTTACTATTTATGAATTATAAAAACAAGGTCTAAACTAAAAGTTAATTGTTAATCTTCACTAAATATTTAAATATAAACTACTATTACACACCATAGAAGCGGCTCAAAATGAACATTATAAAGACAACCTAATAATCAACAACATGACTGGAAATAAACAATACAACGTACTATAAGGATAATAAAATTAACAATATGGTATACACCACAAGAATAACAAAAATCAATAATACAACACACACAAAGGTGATGAAAACCAACATTACTTGCATACCATAAAACAAAAATCAACACTAAAACATATTTGTTCCTCTCCCCTCTCCCCTTAAGCCAAGTAGGCAAAGAGCCAATAATTGGTGTTTATCAATTATGCTTAGGCATAATCTTTACCCCAATGATCAACCCACCAAGTTGGAACTATGACAATATCACAAGGGCAACAAAAATCAATAATATAGCAAACTATAAATAACAATAATATGATTTTGAATTTATTGTTATTTTATGTATTTATTATCTATTGTCTTGGGGTCTTTACATTAAATTATTTTGTTACCTTTATGGTATGTTACTATTATATTCAAAGTTAAGAATATAATAATAACCAAGGAAGGTAAATTCCTTGTTTTACCTGAAGGATTAACCACATCATAAATATCTCTATTAACTTCTAAAAGATATCATGATTAATCTTATATATACCCTTATCACCTTATAACATTATTTTTATATTCTTTGAAACATTATTATAGTATTCTTAAATGACTAAAGGCAATAAGGAATATCCAAAACTTAATCATTTTCTAATAAGTATAATTTTTTAACTTTGTTAATAATATTAGGAACCTTGCTTCCTAGAATGATAATCCATATTATTGTAATCATGTTTACAAGTTTTATGTATATCAAATGTCATAGTTCTAACATGGTGGGTTGATTACCTAGGTAAAGATTGTGGAATATGTGGGCAAAAACCTAAACAGACTTGGGTCATCATGACCAGGAGCTCTCTCATAAACACCAATTGGCCTTTTGCCTAAGGGGAGAGGGAAAGGTTGTGACATCAAATACACACAAGGCATAAATAATGTTTTCATTCAAATGGAACACTTCACAATTTTTATATATGCAAAAATATACATATATTTCAAGTTTAGGGGAAAAAGAAAAGTTTTCATAATAACCAAATTAATATATATTTATAATGAAATAGCTTTAATTTATTAGTGAATAAAATTTAATTATTTCTTGTAATGTGCTTATCTAAAGATTGGTATATAACTTTTACATTTCTAACTAGTACACATGCCCATCGTTAGTGGGCTTAACTATTAATAATACTTTATTATTTACTGAGTTATTATCCTTAAATTGATTAAGTGAATTCTTAATGTAATTGTTATTCTTAACATGGTGAATTTATCTTTAAGTTAGGTTTACCCATGCCTAAACTTAATTATTTAATAACCTATAACTTCTTCTTAACATGGTGATTTAATTATTATTTCTAACTTATTAAGTTTATCCCTAAGTTAATCTTTAATTCAATTATTATCCTTAACATGATAAGTTTATTCATTTGAGCTTAATTATTTATAACCTAAATTTAATTATCAACCATCGATAGATTATTTGAATTGAGTAGAATATCAATAATCACATAAAGGTATCTATGACACATAGATACATGCAGTATAAATTTATTATTATTTTAACTTGGTGGATCTCTTAAATCAATTATTATTCAAAACCTAATGAATTTATTCTTAAGCTTATGTATTTAAGGGTTCCTAATGTAATTATTATTTTAATTTAATGAATTTATTCTTAATTAAACTCTAACATAATGAGTTTATCCCTAAATTAAATTCTTAATTTATTTATTATCCTTAACTTAACGAGTTCAACTTGGTGAATTTAATTTTAAATTAGACCCTTAATCTAATTGTTATTCTTAATTAATAAATTTATTCTTAAGTTAAACCCTATTAATCATGTTTAACTTAAGTGTTATAGTTAACTTGATGAATTTATTATAAATTCAATCCTTAACCTAATTATTATTTTTAACTTTATAAATTTATTATTTACTTAATTATTATTCTTAATTTATCTTTTTAACTCAATTCTTATTATTAATTTAACCCTTAACCCTTAATTATTATTTTTAACTTGACCTTTTTAACTCGCTTTAACTTGTGAACTAGATAATAACCATCTAATAGAATAGAGATTGAAGATTTAAGATGGTTGTATGGAAATTGCAAGAATCAAGTTTAAGGCCGTTTGAATAGTATTTAGGATGGCAGTTTAAAAGGGCATTCATAACAAATACACATATAGCACACACACACGCACGCACTGAATAAGCTTATTACAGTATATAAGATTATTTTGAACTTAATATGTACTAACCATACTGAAATTTCATATAATTAATATATCTATTTATGTTTACGTGTATTTTGGTTGACTATTAATAAACATACAAAACTAACTCATCTACGATTGAAGATCAACTCTCTCTATAAATCAATTTTAATCATATTGAATATTCGCTCAGTATAAATAAACCATTAAATGTTACAACATATTAACATAATCTTAATTATAGACAGCTTAATCACCTGGATTCCGCTGTTTATCAATATAAAACTTGAGCACGTGACCGGGTCTTGCATCACGAGTCCCGTTATACAAAGCTTTAAGATACGCTTTATATGCCGGCATATACCTCGCAACAAAATCCGCAATCTATCAAATAAACATGTCATTAATTATTAACTAAAATATTAATAAAACAAACAATTAACTATTTAATACACATATATAAGCCAGTTTTAAATATAAATATTTAGTAATGTTACATGATATTATCTACCTGCTCATCGCTCATGCCGGGTTTCCTTCGGCTTTCATTGCTAACTCCGCCTGTAAATATAAATAAATAATAAATAAATAAAACATATGTAAATGTGTATTGTGTGTGTGCGTGCGTGTGTGTGTGTGTGAGAGAGAGAGAGAGAGAGTTATATTATACTTGCTTAAACGAGTATATACCTCAAGGCGCACTCATATACCACTTGGGGTCTTCTACTTGTACTATAATCCATGAATCAACGAGCTTAAACCAATGCTTCTTGGTAAGCTTCTAAGTTTTTGTTTACAACTTCCAACTGCATTAAACTTAATTAATACAATATACCCTAATAATATATTAAGTAATGCAGTATATTATATATCTACATTATATTTGTACTAATGGATCATATTAGGCACTTAATGAGTATTACTATATAATACCTGAGGATCAATGGACTTAACAAAATCGTTATCCAACGTTAAAGCCAAGCATCCAACCTTCAAATAAAAGAATCTGGTTCAAAAGCAAATGCATTAGCGTAAAACTACATAGTAAATATAAGTAATTCTTTTCTAGATTTAATATACACAGTGAACATATTTGATAATGTATGTACGTAATATGTATATCAATATTACCTGCAAAGGACCTGTTACTTTCGACCACGTGGACGGATCTGATCTATCTCCACGACCATTAAACGCATTTATCATAATGAGGAACATTTGCAGCCTCCTAATTAAACATACATAATTAAATAATAAATAAATTAGTTATGATTAAGTGAAATAAAACAATAGTTAATAAGAATATACTACTAACCATCTCCAAGGTTTGAAGGAGTTTAATTGATTCAGTTTCCAAGCTTTAAGTCATGGCTTCCCGCATTCCCACGAAGCTACAAAACAATATACACATAAATAATCACACATGTGTCATGTATCGTTGCAAATCCTATATGTATGTTATATGGCGTGTATATACATGTCCATATGTGTATGTATATATATAGTACCTCTAAAAGCAGTTTCCCTGGTTTTCTTTAGCTAGTTTCTCCTGGAGACAAGCAAAACTGAAGTAAGGCAACTAATGTGTGATATCCATATAAAACATGTAACCATACATATGCATACACAGACACAGACACATATATACGCGCGCGCGCGTGTGTATAAAAGCAGGTTTAGCAGAGAATATATTAAACAAACCTGATCAGCTGCTGTAAGATAGAAGTCGTCAATTGATACAGATGCTGCACCTCTGTATAAAATGCATATCAATTGTATTGGCAAAAACATGCCAAATCTAGTCACACACACACACACACACACACACACACACACAAATATGCATGCATGTATTTATCATATGGGAGTTAAACCTGCCAGAGTAGTTAAACATGTACTCCAGAGCATCAACAAGTGTTGTTTTTCCACAACCTTGAGGTGCACTAATCCCAATCTGCATATATATTACATTACACATTCACAAGCTATATGTGTGTGTGTGTGTAATAGCTTGCACACACGCCACCACACACACACACCACATGCATATATAGAACTTACCACTAATGCAGGTACTGGTTTACCATCTTGCTCAAACTTTTTTCTATGTTGTTCCAATTCTTTTTTACACCACATAAACCGGCAAATAATAATGATATATTTCATTTCTCATTCTCTGTGAGTCAATTCCTTAAAACCAAGAATTCTCGCCAGCCTGAACAAATAAATCAATATTAATAAACATAATTCTATGTTTAATTATATGTGTGTGGTGTGTGTGTGTGTATTAATTACGCGTTTAAATATATTTTTAATTATTAATAATATACATTACCTCAGTCCCATTTCAATCCATTCACCGATTCCTTCACGAACTGAATCTCCATTCTCACCAATTTTCTCTAACAATGGCCCTGCAATGTGTGTGTGTGTCAATATATATATATATATATATGAGAGAGAGAGAGAGAGAGGAGAGAGAGAGAGAGAGATGTCTGAGACAAATACACTCAAGAACATGAACAAAACAACAAATGGAGCACAACCACCCACAGAAAAACACATAATATACCATCCAAACAGGAGAATTCTACAAATTGTACCTGTACATATGAAATCGTATACATCAGTGAGCGGCATGAGTGCAGGCATTGCACAAGGAGGATTTCGCAGTGGGTTTCGACCAAAATTCCCACTGCAGTCTCCCCAGATCGAGCAATTCCCCATAGCTTGGCGGAACGAGGGAAACTTGGGGAAGATGGAGACAAAGATGGGCAAGATGGGGAAACTCGGGAACCTGTTAACCGCCATACCGAATCCCCCACGATGCTCGTCACTCCCACAGGCATTTTTTGATTAGGATTTCTATCTTCAACCTCCATTTTTAGAAAAGCTTGATTAATGTTTAAGGGTGGAAATAAGGTCACTAGTTAAGGGCGAAAGGGCAGATTGCACTCCCCCTTAGAACATGAACATTCTACGTATAGAATAACACCATGAACACGAATATGTGTACTTATATACGTCTTCATCTATTCCACCATATCCATACATGTATATATGTATGTATGCATATATATATATATATATATAGAAGAGAGAGAGGAGAGAGAGAGAGAGAGAGAGAGAGAGAGAGAGAGAGAGAGAGAGAGATGTCTGTATGTACATATAATGTAGTGTGTGTTTGTGTACACACACACACACACACACACACACACATATATATATATATAGAGAGAGAGAAGAGAGAGAGAGAGAAAGAGAGAGAGAGATGATATGTATAGGCATGGATGCACGTGCATGTATACATATGAATGGTGTATGTGTGTTTGGAGCTCTCTAACGGTGGATATTTGCTTGGAGTTTATGGAATATTCGTTTGGAATCTTTTGATTTTTCATATGAATGGTTTGTGTTCCAGGTACATTTCTGGCCATTTGTAACAGATGTGTGTTATCTCATATTTATGTATATAATGACTTCATGGACTGTGACATACTGGCATTGTGTGTGTGTGTGCGTGCGTGTGTGTGTTTGTGATCCGTATGCATATGAAATATACTAGTTGGCTATACACATGTATCAGTATCTATCAAACATAGATATTAATTAATAGGCGTGCGAGCAACCTCTCTCTCTCTCTCTCTTGCATGCGTGCGTGCGTGCGCGTGTGTGTGTGAGAGAGAGAGAGAGAGTACTCTATCGTTTCTTCTACCGCATTTAAACTCATGATTAAGTGTGTGTGTATATATATATATATATATATATAATTATTATTATTATTATTATAATTATAACATAATATATTTAAGACTTAGACAGAAATGAACACACTATGATAATAGATAATCTCTTCTCTAATAAGTACATGTATATTTGATGATATTACATATTCAATGTGTATATGATATCATACCTACATAAAGCTTTGGTGTATACACATGTCATACACACATACGACTAATTATATAAATATTCCTTGGAATCTCCCATTCTGATGAACAATGATGTCAAGCTATATATATAATGTTGTTTATAAAATATTATCATTAAATATTCCATTTTTTGTCCAGTGTGTGTTGTGTGTGTGTGTGTGTGTGTGTGTGTGTTTTATCTCAACTATTATATCTTTCAAATCATAACTGTCTGTTCTTATAATTAAATATATATATTATTAGAAGTTCTTGTATATTATAAACCATAGAAGCCAAATTCATCAACCCTTCCGCATTCCTTACGTGCTAATACGTTGTCTGTTACGTATATATGTACTGTATATGTATTTGTATACATATACTGTATACAAGAATTAGTAATATAGAAAATTGTATTAAACTACTAAAATAATTAAAAAATTAATTAATTAATATATTAATGAACGTTTATATGTCACCATAATGGTTGTCTTCATCATTATTGAAATCTGAAGCTCCAGTGGGTGTGCAACTAACTTGAGGCAATCCCATTTGACTCTTTTTTTCAGGAGTTTCACTTATATATTATATTATAACATTTTTTAATTTTTTTTAAATAAATTAATATTTATGCCCAAATAATTATTAATAAAAAAATATTAAACCTGTTTTGATAATAAAAATTAAAAAATTTTAAAAAAAACGAGTAGCTGGGGACTAACAAACCTTGCGTATGGTCACACATACCTTTCATTTATACAGTTTATATAGTTTTACATTATTAATTTATTAAATAAAATAGTAACGTAATCACAATATTATAAAATCAATAGTAATTTTTTTTTATATATAGTTTTACATTATGTTAATATTAATATTTTTATTAAATAAAATAGTAACGTAATTCACAAAAATATAGATATCCACAATATAAGTTAGTAATATCCTTTTTCTTATTAGAAGCTTGGTATCTCTCTCTCTCTCTCTCTATATATATATATATGTGTGTGTGTGTGTGTGTGTGTGTGAATAGATACCAGAATGATCTCTCATAGATGCTCAACAACTCAACCAACCTTGTATCGCAAGACTTTTACTTTTGCAGGGAAAAAGAAATAAAAAAATATATATTAAATTATTAAATATTTTATAAATTATTAAATAAATAATACTAAATATTTAAATACTGAGTTTCGAAGCTCCCTTCATAATATCATATTGTTCGGTGGAACCCAGACAGCTGAAGAGAATAAATCTTGTAACAGGTGTTTAAATTATATAATAATATATTGTTTTTAATTTTTAATAATTAAAAATTATTTTAATTATGATTATTATTATGTAGGCTGTAGTCCGCGTAAAACAGGAATGTGAAAGGTATTGATTTAACAATTATTCATTCAGGAAAATGACATAAACAATAAAACTTAATTAATAATTGAATTATTATGTTAATTAACTATTATTAATAATTAATTAAATTAATTAATAGTTGTGCGATTTTGTCAAATGTTGGTGTATTCAGAACCACGCGTAAGAAGCCGTTTTCAACTGGATCCAGCACGGTTTCAGTAATATTTCATATATTTATATATGTCTATAATTAAAATATATAGCCTTCTGTAAGATTACGACTTACTAGAATTGTCCCTCAAGGTATATCGTCAGAAACTGGTTTTTATATTTATTTATTTAACTAGAAAATAATTAATAAATTAATATATTATAAGATAACTACAAAGTATATACGAAGGTTAATCCTAATTAATACATACGCTTACTAAGGTAACTTACGTATTTACCGTAGTTACATTACAAATACTTCCTCATGAGCAACAACCGGTTCCATGCTGTTCACATGGTAGAAGTAAACATATTATAGATAACTGATAACTACAAGTATATACGAAGGTTAATCCTAATTACCTTCGTATATACTTTAATTACATACACTTATTAAGGTAACCTACGTATTTACCGTAGTTATGTTACAATATCAGTTTTAATACTTCCTCAGGAGCAACGAGCGGTTCCGTGCTGTTCACATGGTGGAAGTAAATATATAATACTTTTGTTTTATGATAAACGTGGTTAAGAATTAATGTATGATTAAATTAATTAAAACATTAATTAATTAATTTTTTTTAAAATTAATTATATAAACTTATGATTAACTGGCTAGAAGGTGGGTGACAGATAGACAATAGAAAGATGCTCTAGAAATAACAAATTAAAAGCAACACAACAAAGCTGCCAAAAACTTATCATATACAAAAGCTATCTGTTTTTCTCTGTGAATGGCATGAGTATTGCGCGTGTAGCAGAAAATTAATTAATTAATTAATTAAATTAAATAATAAATTCTAAAAAATAAATATTAAATAAAAAATTAAATAAAAAAAACAATATAAAATAAGAAAAAAGTACCTTCTTCTTCACAGTACATGAGTATCCTCATATGATATCGAACTTTTACAGGTTTCTATATACTTGGTACATATAAAATATATATATAATTAACTATGATTAATCAATATTAATTAATTACAATTTGCATATTATATAAAATTAAGTAATTAATCAAAACTTAATACGTAAAAATTAAATGAAGATGGTATTGTCAAACAGACTGTCGTTGTAGTTGGTCACTATAAACCACATGCTTAATATTAATTAATAATATGATTAATAAATTTAACTTTAATGTATATAATATAAATATAATATCACACTTTCGGCGTTGATATTAACGGAAATCTGATAAAGTGTAGAAATCAAATATGCGTTTCGTGGTCACCACGTACCGTACAGTCCAGCGATGGGCCATGTGGCCGGTTCCGTACTGGCGGGATTAGCCGACGTAATTAAGACCTAAAACCCCACAAAGCGAAGATGAAGAATCCGAAGAACATTTCTATGTAAAAAAAAAAAAAAGAAAATATTTCTAATTTTTATTTATTTATTTATTTTCAATATTTGGGTATGCACATTTGCCAAAAGGGTGTATTGGGTCGTGCTTAATTCTTCAGAATTCTTCTAATTAAGGTAATACATATATACACATATATACATACATATACGCACATTTCTTCAGCTACATTCATTTCAAAGACCGTATACTGTTCGTATACCGTGTTCTTATCATCTACATTATGTAGAATTAATATGATGTGACTTCCTACACACTATCCCAGAATCCCATGAAATCCCATGTAAATCTCCTGAATCCCATCGAACTCTCCCCAATTCTCTCTTACCCATGAATATATAGAGAAATTTCTTTGTGGGTTTGTGTATTTTCCCCAATTTTTATGTGAATTTGGTTATAGATTTCCAAATGGATCGAAGGAGCTGGCCATGGAGGAAGAAGTCATCGAAAACTCTGGAGCTATTGTGGTTGCTGCATCTGCAAATGCCTCTCCTCCGAGAAAGAACCAAGATCATGTAAGTTTCCCCATGTACAACATAATATATATATATATATATATATTATATGCCTTCATTCACATACATATACTCTACTTGCTACAAAGGCCTCTTATTTGAGAGAGAAAAACGAAGATCGGTAAGTTAACACAGCATATTTGTAGAATACACATATATGTTGGATATATGCAAGCAATTCAGGAGTTTTTGTAATATACATACATACATACAATATATATATATTCGTAAATACTGCATATTTAGATACAACAATGAAGGAAAGAGTCGAATATTAATACACATGTGTATTATGATATATAAGTAGATTACAACATCATGTACTAGTTTTTCAACGCACGCACAAGATACATACAGACGTGTAACATTAGTCCACTAGTTAATGGTCAGTTTTCCGTGCTCTCTCTCTCTCTCTCTCGCTCGCTCATGCACAATATATAAAAACATACCTCGGTAGAAACAGACACAGATATGCATGTATAATATTAGATAGACTACACAATTAGTGTATTTATGCTGATTGTACTTATATATATTGTATATATCTTATACTGCACATAGGACACTATATATAATTCACTTATTCTTGTAATAGTAAAGTTATAATTGTTGCATTTGTTATAAGATACTATATACGTCTTCATATATATTATGCTTGTGTGTGCGTTGTAACTATTATGATGTTTTTAACTACTTAACATAGTATTATTTGTTTGTGTATAGGGAATGATGAAGTTTTATGCGGATCAAGTGCAGGAAGCGAATTTAAGATATCAAGAGGCAGAGGAGAAAATCAAAGCGTTAAATGCGAAGCTCTCTGCAGCACAGGCAGAACTTAATGAAAAAGAAGGCAATGTTAAACAGCACGCCAAAGTCGCTGAAGAAGCCGTCTCAGGTGTGTGCGTGTGTGTGATGTATGTACATCTCTCTCTCTCTCTCTGTCTCAATCTCGACTTATGTCTTTATGGTAGAACACATTTCACTGTTGTTCTTTAGCGTGTTATATGTACGCTTGTATGTGTATCTCACACACACTTATCTACTTACAACTGTAAGTGTTTATGTGTTATTATACATATGTACATAGATACACACACATATATATCGTTAATTACGATTAATTTTTTCTTGTAATTTAATTATCAGGATGGGAAAAGGCAGAAACAGAGACAGTAAACACTAAAATCGAACTAGACAGAATCGCTTCACAAAATGCAAAACTTGAATCAAAGGTATAGTCCTCTCTCTCTCTCTCTCTCTCTTCTCTCTCTCTCTCTATATATATATATATATATATATACTGTTTCATACTACGCACGCATATATGTGAGCAGCATATACACACGGGAGTGTGTAACTAACATCAATAACTGTAATATAGCAAATGGTCGTATTTATCAATAATACAGTAGCGTAGATGTTTTATAGATACACATTGAACTAATCATTCTTTATGCAGGTTTCACACTTGGAAAAAGCGCATGCCGAAGCTTTAAAGAATATCAACATCGCGAAAGAGGACCATGAAAAAAAAGATTAACGAATTGACTTTACTAAAAAATAAGGAACGGGATCGAATCCGGGGAGAGCTCGAAACAAGGCTTGCTGACGTTGGGCAAAGGTTACTTGAAGCCACTGCGGAAAATAAACTTTTAACTACAACATTACAGGTGAATTTACAATTTATATAGTCTTATATTTATAAATATTTAGTTTAAAATGATAATAGTTTATAATAATTTTAACTAGTTAGTTTTATTTCGTTAGTATAAAGTAACGAAAGAGACACGTTCATGGTTATATACATGCACCTTCACTCTTTGATAAGTACGTCTAGATTATAATAATAATAGTATACATTATATATTATATATATATAATATATATATATATATTAGTTGTTATTTTATTAGCACGTATTTCATGACATATATGTATATTATCTGTTTATTAATGATTAAAACCGATGAAGAAACAAGTACACATTCTTAGTTGTTTCCTCACACACACACAGAGCGAGGAGGCGATATACTGATATTAATTTAGTAAGATAAATACATAAAGATATGCATACATAATATACATTGCTGTATTATTCATATTATTTATATATATATTTTTTGATAATTACAGGACCGGATAAGAACCATTAGCTGAGCTCACTGATGAGAAATCCCGTGTCGAGTCTGAAGTGACAGTTCTTCGAGTCCGTTTAGAATCCTTGCAGAAGGACAACACAAGTCTCCAATATGAAGTCCAGGTGTGTGCGTGTGCGGTGTGTAAATAATATACATGTATTTGTGTATGTTTATATGTAAGATAGGTAACATTATATTACCCTTTGCAAATGCGTATGTATATATGTTTGATTATACTTATGTATAATAGTATGCGTAAATTTACGTCGTTTCTTCGCATGCGTGTGTGTATGTTCGAATATATATTACGTATATACATATAATATATAACAATGTTTTATTATGTATTATCATTTAATACTTGTGTTAATTAGGTTATAAACAAGCAACTGCAAATAAGGAATGAAGAGAAGGAATTCTCTAGACGAGAAACTGAGGCAGCTCAGAGAGCCAACAGGAGAGCAACAAGATAGTGCTCCTCGATGCCGAGATCCAACGGCTGAGACATTAGTTAGAAGAAAATTACCAGGCCCAGGTATATATTCTATATGTATTTCCCCGCGTATGGAGATTTACTTTATATATATATATGATATATATTATATATCAGGTGCTGTTGCCCAAATGAAACACGAGGTGATGCTTGGAGACGTGGAACGTAGAAGATCATTTGGGAACTCTCCCAAAGGTACTCTCTCTCTCTACACACACATACACACAATTACGTATGTACATCACACACACGCATACACAAAATTGCATCTGCACATACACGCACACGTGCATATATGTGCTTTACAGGTGCAAATGAGAGATACAGTAAAGATTTTCAAATACAATTGCTCACGGAAAGGCTTCTCTCGACTGAGGAAGAAACTAAGATGCTTAGAGAAGTTTTGGCTCAGAAGAACAGTGAACTTCAGGTACATATACAATTATACACATAAACACCATCTATACATGCATCACCACATAAACACGCACGACACTCACACACATATTGCAGGCAACGAGGAGTGCACGCAGTATTGAAGATGGATCAAGCTGTGCAGATGCGTGGACTTCAGTTATCTCTGAGCTTGACGAATTTACAAGTCCAAAAGAGAAACCTGCTGGAATGCTCGTCGATAATTCAAAGTTCCAAATGATGGTATGGTGTGTGTGCGTGCGTGCGTGTGCGTGTGTAGATATGTTGATATAGACATACATTGCATACATGTGCACACATCTATGAATGTTACTAATATAAGTAATACAGGAGGATTTGCTGAAATGGAGCAGCTTACGTCAAACTCAAGTGCTGAAGAAGAACACAAGAAGTTAATTGCAGAAAAAGATGAGCAGATTAATGCGCTAATCGGCTTTGTATGGAGATTAGCACTAAAACTCCTTGCTACTGAGAGGAGCTTAATGAACTCCGGATCAAACACTCTGAGGTTGATGAGAAAAAACTCCAGGTATTATATACAGATTCATATATGCACACACGCATATACGGTATATAATATAACAGTTAAGTCTGTGTGTGTGTATGTGTGTCTAGATACGCAAGAATATACATATACACGTACGTGTGTATGTGTATGTATATAATACAGACGATTATTTAATAAGTTGTAACATACTAAAGCTTACCATGATGTTATAAAATTGTTTTAAGGAATAATATTTAATTAGCTTAATATTTTGCAGATTCGATCGGATTTAAGCTCAAATGTGCAGAAAGTAATATGTTTAGTTGAAGCACTCGCACACGCAATTGGTGTAGAGAATTCTGAAGAAAACCATGAATTAAACTCACCAAGTACTTCATCAGATATAAGCACCAATAGTGAACAGGTACGTATGTACATGTGTGTGTGTGTGTTTGTGAGAGAGAGAGAAAAAGGTTTAAGGTTTAGAAAGATCTACATTAAACTCTTATGTTAATAAAAATGTAATATTTTGTACTCTTTTTTTTAAATAGTCGTCGGTGAACTTTGAAAAGCTTACGGTGGCAAGTAACAAGCTTGTAGAGGGAGAGGAGGGTTTCACAGACTTCATGGCAGAGCTTTCTACAGTCCTCAACATGATGCGAAAGTATATTCCAGAGAATGGAAAGCATATTCCAGACGCCACGAAGTATATTCCAGACGAGCTTAACAGAGTTAAAGTCGAGAACACTAAGTTAACCGAGGAAGTTAAGCTGCTTAATGAAAGATGCGAGAATATTCAATCGGATCTGGAATCTTTGAGAAAGGAATATGCGGGTCGGATCAAGGATGACGAAGATCAGATCAACGGCTTGCGTGAGAAGCTATCGACGGTTGAGGAGAGTCTTCGGGTTGAACGCGAGCAGCATGAAGAACTTAAGTTAAAATATGACCAACTGGAGAAACAGTAAGTGTGTATATGATATATATATATATATATATATATATAGAGAGAGAGAGAGAGAGAGAGAGAGAGGAGAGAGAGAGAGAGATCCATATACACATGTTATTATCTAATGGTGAATTTTTTATATATGTATATGTGTGTGTGTGTGTGTGTGTAGATAGGGAGGGAGAGAGAGAGAGCCTACATATATCTATATACACATGTTATGAGAGGAATGTGTGTGTGTTTTGAAAATCTAATGGTGAATTTTGTATTGTGTGTGTGTGTGTGTGTGTGTATACACACACACACAAATATATATATATATATATATATATATATATAGAGAGAGAGAGAGAGAGAGGAGAGAGAGAGAGAGAGAGAGAGAGAGAGAGAGAGAGTATATCCATATACACATGTTATGAGAGGAATGTGTGTTGATCTAATGGTGATTCTGTTTGTAGAACTCAAATGTGCTTCCGTCCTTCTGATGCTGCAGGAAATAATGTAAGTTATAATTAAGTATAATTAAATTATATTATATCATAATTAAATTAAATTTATTTTTTATATTAAATTATTGTTTATATTTTTAATATATAGGGAGAGGATATTGCACAAAAGCTTGCAGACTGCCAGAAGACAATACTAGCGCTGGGTAAACAGCTGAAAGTATTGTCCTCGGAGGAGAATATTTCTAGAATCCCACAGGAGCATAATTCCAGAATCTCGTCAGAGAATAATTCCCGCATCTCGCACCTGGAGCAATCCTCGTACAGCTTCGAGGACGACGACGACCTCATGAGGAGCCCCCCGAGGGAGGTTCCGTACGGGCGGTACGGCGGTACGGACGGTGCGCCGTGGCTGTACTCTCCCGTGCACCGCAGTGCGGCACCGTACGTACGGCCGCCTTCGCCGGGGAGGTTTTTACAGAAGAAAGCTACCACGAATGAGCTGTCGAAGTCTGTAAGTCTGCCCTTAACACCAAACACAAAAGGGTCGAGTTTTGGTAGATTGTTTGGGAGGAACAGGTGAGTTTTTAAGGTTTAACTGAAAGGGCGGAAAGGGTGAAAAGGGCAAGGGATAATAAATGTTAAAGCACTGGAGCAAACTTTGTAAAGACATAAGGGTTTTCTAGTTGATTTGTTTTCCTGGTGTGCATGTGTGTATATTTCACGTATACTTATGAGTTAAATAGCATTTAAATAAAGGGAGAATTATAGTCTTATTTATAAAGTTTATTGAATTTTATTTTATTTTTTTTATTTTTTTATGTTAATCATATGGTTTGTTGATATAATAATAGAAAAAAAAATAATGTACATACATTTAAACTCAACAAGTACATAGTTACACCTAACTACTGTAGTATTAAGAAATGAGCATAGTTATAACATCATTATAATTTATTATATTTTTATTTAATAGCTTTATATTCTAAAAGATATCCTTATACACCTTGGTCTTCTTAATTAAAATGCTTAGTAAATCATTATAAATATTTACAGCAATTTTAATCCTTATAATTATTAAGAAAATGATGCATACAGGGTTAATAATATTATTTGTATTATCATGATACGTTATTTTAATACTAAACCCTTTTATTAATATATAACCCGTAAAAAATATATATATATATACTTCCTAAACATTTAAAATAACAAATAACACATTTCATATTTAAATTTAATTAAAATTTGCGCTACGATGGAACAATAATCTAATTGAAAAAAAGTGTGTGCGTGTGTGTGTGTGTGTTCTCTTTCCCTACGTTTTTATATATTGTATATCATTTTATTGAGGTACATATAATACAACGTAACATGGTGGTAACAATAAGAGAATATACGTAAGTATATTTCATATTAAATATATATTACCAAACTTACATAATGATAAAAATATAATATTACTATATATTGATATTCTCTCTCATATACACATTGTAGATATGGTAACCATATTATGGTTAATATGGATATATATAATAAAAGCACGATGTATATGCATATAACCATATACATATATACTCAACTGAATGCTTGGACCAAATATAAAATATAAAAATTACTGAATTGCCTTATAAATTAATGTAACTGATATATATATTAATATTAACATTTATTTATCATTATGATTTTGCATGTATTTCATAAAAGAACACACACACACATATATACACACGCATAATGCCTGTATATTGAGTACATCATGCTTTATATTAATCGTTGTAATTAGCATATTTGGCACAAATGTTCCAATACGAAGTAAGAATAAGATTAAGAAAGATTAAAAAAACTTATTAGTTGTATATAGCCTTGGAAGTTTAAATAAATACACACACACACACACATATCTATTTAAATAATTTGAATATTCTGAATTTACTGTTTTCTATTTTTAAATACAACAATAATTTATAATAAAATATTAGATAATTCAACACCTGTATATATTAAAAGTTATGCAAATAGGACGGGTTTTATATAGAGCTCATATGAGAAATGAAATATATTTCCATTCTTGTACTAGCCATTAACACTTTTCACCGGTAATTAGCATCAAATTATGAGTTTAGGGTTTAGGTAAATGCATTAACACATAACAAGTATATAAAAACATATTATAAAATAAAAAATTAAAATTAAATTAAAATACATAATTAAAGAATAAAAAAAAACAATATAAGCACACAATAACAATAACGACATTGTTATCTTTAAGATAAATACCAAGTTAAATAATTATTATACATACAATAATGACATTGTTATCTTTAAGAAATACACAAACATATAAGTACACACATATGATTTACTATGAACCTGTGAATGATTTCAAATAGTTAATTAATAGATCCACAAATAAATAAATTATTTTAAATATAATATATATAAAATTATATCGTATTTATAGCTATATCGTATTTATCATTGGTAACATCCGTAATCTTTGAGTCTTAGTTAGTTTGAATATTATATCAATTTGAAGAAAAGTTTAAGAATTTTTGAGAATATGTCGTGATTAAATTTACTCGATTGTATTTAGATTTTTTGAATTGTAATAATTAATTAATTATATTTTTATAACAATAGTAATTTATCATAAATAAATAGTAGTAAATAACATTTTTAAATAACTACATTCTATTGGGTTATACATATTAAATATTTTTAAAAGTGGAACTATTCTATAATGGATCTATTAATAAAGTGTTTATTATATAAAACAAAAATAAGTAAAGAACTAGCTGCATATGTATAAACCAATTTAGTTAATATAATAATATAAAGTATTTACAATTAATTGTTAAGTACTTTATTATTAACAATGTTATTTTAATATTTTTTGTTTACTTAATACATATTATATAATGAATGAGTTTATAACTAAAGTTTGAACACTTTAGATTTGCCATGATTTTCAAAAGTATATGTTAATTTTATAATTCTTTTTATTTATGCAATATCAAAGTTTGGAAGAGAGCATGTCTTTTTGATTTTAAACTATATATTACATAATTTAGTTTAGAATTAAATTTATAAATTTAAATATTTAATTTTAACTTTAAAATTAGGAATCTTTAATTGTAAATTCAATTGTTACTTCAAACATTAAAATTACTTTTAAAATGATGCATTAAGACTTAAATTTAAAATGCTATGGTGCATTTCATGTGCTATTGTATTACAATATCATTTTTAGTTTTACAATGTCCAAATTATAATATTTTATTTATAAATAACCAAAACATATTTAAATTATAAAATATAATATAAATAATTATTTACTGGCTTATGTAACATCGATCAAAACTTAATCAATTCGGCCCAAACTTATCTTCAAGAAGATTTTAATTTGTATATAAAAATTCAAAAATAAAAAAAGAATAAGAAAGGTGACATGATTTTGCAAAAATACACATTTATGTGCATATGTGCACATGATCATAAGATATATTAAATAAAATAAAAGCACACTAAATGTTAAGTGTGATTTATAATTTAAATAATTTAATTTTATTTATTTGATAGATTTAGTCTTTTAAATAACTTTTCTATTGTATAAAAATTTTTCTTTTTTGATAAATATGTTTTAATTCATTTTAAATATAAATTTAACTATTTATATAAAATATTAGGGTTGTACTTTGCAATATAATATTAAGATGTGTTATCTTCGACTTTCAAAAGTTGGCCAATAATAAATGTCAGTAATCAATAAAATTAAGTTTAATTTGATGCTATTTTAATCATCAAATTCATAGTTTCATATATAGCCATATTGGGTTTTTTTATATGTTTAAGAATCAGTTCATAAAAGGCTAACATATTACATGGTAACTAGAAATTTAATTTATAAATTATATACTTTATAGTATTTAAAATTAATATAAAGGTTAAATCATGTAGTCAACTAATATAACATTTTATACTATATAAAGGTTAACCATGTAATTGTTGATTGTTTTTTTTTAACCATTTTTTATAGTCTTTTAACAATTTTTTGAGGATGTTTAATTTTATGAGTTATGAGCCAATTTTGAATTCATGATATTTCCAAACATAATAAAAAACACCAATATACTAATTTTATTTGAAACTTATAACTATTTTTACTTATACATATTTAAAAGTTATGAAGAGATTGTATGTTTTTATTTTTAAATTATGTATTACATAGTTTACTTTAAAATTAAATTTATAAATTATAAATTAAAATAAGTTAATTTTAATTTTAGAATTAATAGTGGGATTTTCATGTTTAATGTAAATCTCATTGCTAATTTAAACATTATAATTATATATTAGAATTTATATATTAAGATTTACATTTGAAATGTTAATTTGAATTTGCTTTGTTTTTTGTAATATTGTGTTACAATTAGTCTTGCAATGTCATAACTATAATATTTTATTTATAAACCATCAACATATATTTGAGTTATAAAATATTAAGATTCCTTAAAAATATATAAATCATTATTTTAAACCACGTAAAAGCATTCTCTTAAATTTATAAAAAGAAACTCAAAATTCAATTTGAAACTTTTCTATCTTAAATAAAAATCCATTTGTAAATGTTAATTTCTTCTTACTTCATTTATGTAGTATTCTTTACATGTGCATTTGAAAGTAAAACTAGTTATATGATTAATTAATTTAATATAAATATTAATTCACTCATATAACTTTCTTTATGTGAATTTTAAATTATGAAACTAATCTAACTAGAAATTGTAGCTTATAATCAAAATAAAAAATTATAAACCCTAAACCCTAAACCAGAATTCATAAAACTCAAATTTTATGAATTCTATTTTAAAATGATAATAACTATTATGTTTTGCAAATAGTTATGCCTCCTCACACACATTTGATTTAGCACTCAATGTGTAAGTGGCTCTGTATGCACCCTACTTAATAGGAACACACAATTATATGGAATTTTTAACAAATATTCTTATGAAAATCTTTGGTGCCGAGGATTTTTTTACTTTGGCAAGGGAGTGGACACATGTAAATACATTTTATAAATTCGGATCACAATAAATCTAAAAGAGACAAAATAAAGCGTCTTTACATAACTATCTATACATATAACAAGGTTTTTGTATATGTAATACTAATTAATTACATACAAGTAAATTTGAAAGATAACCCCTAACAATTGCCTTAGAAAAAATTCATTAACTTCATATGTTAGAAGTGTTTGCATGTGAATGAATATATCTACATCATGATCCATGTACATTATAAAAAAATACGTAATACATATACATGTAAAGTGTGTAATTACAACTAGTGTATGTTCTTTCACTTTGACATCTGTCACATGAATATGTGGGTAATGAGAGACTGTGACATTGTATGTTTTATCATTGTAAGACAAATGGAATACATACTACAACCCCTATCATTGCAGGACAAATGGAGTACATATCCCTTTACCTTTTCCTAACAAGTTCGCCTTTTGTCAATTTGTCAGGACTCATCTAATAACGATCATCATGTAGCCTCATTCGATAGCCACCTAAATCTTAAATTCACATGACCTCATCCAACAGCTATCATAAACTCTTATTTAAATTATTTTTTTTTAATATAATTTATTTAAAATAACCTTAGTGCCAATGATCTTCATAAACATCCCATTTATTTAATGACCATCTAAATTTTACCCATTTAATAACTATTATAAATAGTAAACCTATGTGGCCCATCCTATAACTACCTAAATATTAAACTCATGTAATTCCATTTAATAATTATTTTAAACTTCTTTTATAAATTATGATTATTCTAAATTCTTTTTAAATGAATTTACCTAATTATATATTTTTTTTTAAACCTTCAAAACTGAGGATCTCTATGAGCACCCCCATTCAATGGCCATCATAAATCATAAATGCACATGGCCCGTCCTAAACCTATCCAATGGCCATCATAAATCATAAACGCACATGGCCCGTCCTAAACCTTTTTTATAAATAAATGAGCTTACCAGTTATATTTTGTTTAAAAACTTCGTCGCCAAAGATCTTCATAAGCACATCCAACGGTCATTATAATTTAAACTTATAGGCCCCATCTAACGGCTACCTAATTCTTAAACTCATGTGACATGTTCGATTGTTATCCTAAACTCTCTGAGCATTTCAATTATATATTTTTTAAATTAAGGATCTTTATGAGCACCCCCCATTCAACAGCTATCACCCCATCGATTGGCCACCTAAATACTAAAACCATGAAACTTTATCCTATCTATTTAAGTAAATCCTTAATGACAGGAATTGTACTTGGCACTAAGGACTGTATAAGAACGATAAAGTAAATGACAATAACAATTAAGAAGTTGAATAAGAAGTTCCAAAAAAATAAATGTGAAGAAGAAATCCACTTTTCATATATCAAATTTAAAGGTTTTGAACATGATGAATTTTAAGTATTAAAGTCTCTGCCAAAAGAAGAAAAAAAAAAACAAAAGTAGTCAGAAATGTAAAAGAGTATTAATAAATAAGATCTTTATAAGTTAAGGAAGAAATTACACACAATAAGGAAAAAAAACAATTTACAATAACAAACCCTTAATGTGCTATATACATACTAAGGACAAAAAAAAAATAAAAGGTGTTCTAAAGAAGAAAAATGAATAAATATTTATAAATTTCTCTAGTATAAATTCACATGTGTATTTATTGTATAAATGTAAGTTACTATTATATATATCTTCTATGAACATTTGTAAACATCAATTTGTACATTGGCTTTAACATTGTTTTTTACTTAATATTTTGTGTATTTTTGATAAGTTATTTAAGACCTAATTATGAAACTCATCAATGAGCATAAACTTAATTAATTATCATTATTATTTTATTTTAATATATTATTTAATCTCAATTCAAATTCCTTCCTGAACCTTATCATAAATCATCCTTTATTTATTTTATTTTACCTTCAGTGCCAAGGACCTAAAGTGTCAACACCAAAATAATATTTCTTTGAGGAACATTAATCCTTAGCATCAAGGTGAGATTAAAAGAATATTCTCTATATAATTTGTAAGGTTGTGTGCTCTTAATGCATATAGAATGGTGCACAAAATAACCACTTCCTAAATAGGTATGTGTTCATGTGTAATATATATACATATATGTACATATATACATATATCTATGTATTATATAGCTTTAAATGTATTCTACTTTTATATTTCTCATGTAACAACTCTAGAGCCAATTAAGTTTTCGCCCATTTGAATTGGTAATTTATAACATTATGCAATTATTTAAATTTTGAGTTTAATTAAATTTGAAATACTCTTGTATATATTTTCCCCTTATAATAAACATATTTGTCACAAAGATTCCAATATGATTAAATAACCATAAATATGTAAGATGGTGTAATCGAATATAGGAAAGTAAAAATACATCTAGTTAATTTTTTGAATTGACCACCTCAATTTACTTTTAAAGAAATCATTAATGGTTTCTCAATTCACATTTTTAACAGTCGATTTGCCGCCCCCACAGGCGACCGTATCCCACCCCACCCACCACACCCGATTCGCCTTCTTCGATCGAGCACTGACTGCACGTGGTTAGCCGCCCCCCCCCCAAAAACCCTAACCACCCCCGACCCTTGCGCCCTTCACTCTCGTGTATCCCCACGCAGTGTGGGTGCGAAGATCCGGGCTCGAAAGGGGAATACGGTCCCCGGCGGGCACCCAAGCAGCGAACCGTGTTTTACCAACCACCCCTAACTACTAAAGCCCAGAGCCAGCCGCCATGAATGCAGCACGCGCTTTGGGGCGGGCGGGGTGATCTCCACCATGATGCCCCCCAAAACGCACCGATGAGGCCGCTAACGGCCCGGTCGGGGGCGAACCCCGGCTTGTGCCAGCAAGCAGACCCATTTCATTCCTGCCTTGATTGAATGTGCGGCCGCACCGACCGCCACCCGCACGCCCGGGGCTTCTTGTGTAGCTGCTTCGACTTCTGATGTGGGGTGGGTGGCACACAACTGGAGCAACGCCCCGTGCCGTGTGCTGCTGGCGGATATTAATTATTTTATTAAACAATCATTTTCATTTTAATCTTTAAAACCAAGAACTACTTTAAAAATATAATTTCTAGCTTCATATATTTCCATATTCAAATTTGCACACTAAATTTTAATGTTTTCTATTTAATAAACTATGTGTAAATGTATATAACATAAATGAATCAAAACTTATTCAATTTAAACTTTCTATTGATTATTATTAAAGTAAATGTTATATAATTTATAAATTATTCATAATTAATCTTTATATTAATCACAATTATTATAAATATTATATATTTTATAATATCATGTGGCATGTGTTTATACACCTACCCTTCCTAAATTAGATTCTTAAACATATAATGGTAAATATTGTTGATATATCAAACATATTAAATCCATTTTTATTGCAAAAAGTAAAGATGATTATAAGTTGCATGAGTGTCATAGTAAAACCATCAAGAACATTTCACATAAAAAAATAAATGAGTTGTGTAGTATTATTACTAATGTATTTTATAATAAAACTATATATGTATATAAATAATTTCATATATAAAAGTGATTCATTTGACTTTTAAATTATTAAAAATTTAATCTTGTATAATTTGAATTTAATCTTAATTACTAAGGCTGTAATTCAAGTTTAGTTCAAATAATGATGTCCATCACATTATTATCATTTCATAAATCAAATAATTAAAACAACTATATTTTATTAACATTAGGGAGAATTGCAAATTTATTCTTAAAGTTACAAAATTTAAATTTGGGGTTTTAGATTTACCAATTTGTTCTTCTAAGACCAATTATAAATAAGTTATATATATATTATGTGGTATGGAATGAATGCTTATAAATTATATAATAAGATTTCTGAAATATATACAACTATATAATGATTTAAGTTTAAAAAATTAATTATTAATTTTATATTCAAATTAAGTTTATTTAAACCTTAGTTTTAAACATGTAACTGAATGCGGAGCACTGGATTAAGAGAAACCATCTCAAAGTTCGTCTCTTCGTTAAAGCAATGCAGCAAAGTAAGAGACTTACAAGCGGGGAAAAAGATACACGCCGACGCAGCTGCGTGTGGTCTACACACAAACAAATACGTAGGTACCGCCCTTGTCACCATGTACGGAAAATGCGGGTGTATGACGGACGCCCAAGATCTCTTCGATCGGATGGTCCATCGGGACGTGGTTACATGGACCTGTCTCATAACGGGATACGTGGAGAAAGGGGAGAACGTGACCGCTCTCCGGATCTTTTCAAGTATGAGCTGCGAACCCGACCCTTTTACCCTTGTTGCTGCCCTTAAGGCCTGTGCAGGTCTTGCTCACTCACACAAGAAGCTCGCTCTGGAGAAGGGGGTGGTTATTCACCGGCAAGTGAACTCTCGGAAGCTTGATACCGACGTAGTCGTTGCGACTGGGTTGGTAGATATGTACAGTAAGTGCGGGGTCATGGGAAGCGCTAGAGATGTCTTCGACCGGATGGTAAACCGGAACGTTGTGTCGTGGACGTGTCTCATCCTTGGATACGTGGAGAACGGAGAAAGCTTGTTGGCTATGGAGACGTACATGAAGATGGACTGTGAACCCAACTGCGTTACGTTAATTGCAGCGTTGAAGGCATGCGCAAGTCTTGGTCATCTCGAGAAGGGACTAGCTCTTCATAAGCAGGTGCGAGAGTACGGGTTCGAGACGGAGGTCTCCGTCTCGAACACTCTGTTGGACATGTACGGAAAGTGCGGTACCGTGTCGCATGCACGGGAGGTTTTCGACCGGATGACAGACCGCGACGTTGTGTCGTGGAACTGTCTTATACTGGGATACGTGGCGAATGGGGAGAGCTCCGTAGCCCTGGATCTGTTTGCCACCATGGACTCCGAACCGGACGGTATCACGTATGCTGCAGCACTCAAGCGTGCGCATTTAGTATGTGTTTGGATAGAGGCGTTGCAATACACAAAGAAGCGAGAGAGCGTGGGTTTGATACCGATATCGTCGTTGCAAACAGCTTATTGAACATGTATGTGAAGTGTGGGAGTGTTGCGAAAGCGAGGGATGTGTTCGACCGGATGACACACCGGGACGCTGCTTCGTGGACGTGTCTCATACAAGGCTACGGAGAAAGCTTGGTAGGTATCGACCTGTTCAAGAAGATGGACTGTGAGCCGGACGCGGTCACGTTTGCTGCGGCTCTGAAAGCATGCACGACCAATTCGATGAGAACGGGGTGGCCATCCATCGGCAAGCCAAGGACCGAGGATTCGACAAGAATATACTTGTGGCAAACACGCTTCTGGACCTGTACAGCAAGGTGGGAAGCGTGGTGTGTGCAAGAGAGATCTTCGACCAAATGATATACAGGGATGTTATATCATGGAACTGTCTACTAATGGGATACGTGGAGAATGGGGAAAGCTCCATTGCAGTCGAGTTGTTCAACAGAATCGATTGCGAAGCGAACTCTGTCACGTATGTTGCTGCACTTATGGCATGCGGGACTCTATCTGCATTGCCGACCGGACGCTCTATACATGCTCGGATATGCGGCGGAGGGATGGAACAGAACGCAGTAGTAGCGAACTCGTTACTTGACTTTTACGGGAAATGTGGTGACATGCTCGCTGCGAAGCATGTGTTCAACAGTATGCAGTGTCCAGATATAGTCTCGTGGAATACGTTGATTGCGGGGTACAGCACACTTGGAGAGACATTCCATGTTTTTAGTTTCGGCGGGATGCATACAGGAAGCCGGTCTACAGATGGACGGGGTCACGCTTGTGTGCATACTTACAGTGTGTAGTCACGCAGGCATGCTGGAAGAAGGTAGAAAGTATTTCGAGTATATGTTTACATACGGTATACGTCCCAGCGTGGAGCACCATACATGCGTGGTGGATATGCTGGGTAGAGCGAACAGGCTACAGGAGGCGCTCGATGTTGTTAATCTGATGGTTGAAGCGGATGATGTTACGTGGTCGTCTTTGTTAGGGGCCTCGAGGAAATGGAAGGACTTGAGTGTAGGCAAGCTTGCATTTGATAAGTTAGTGTCTGCTAAGGCTCATGGTGCTGCAGCATATGTAATGATTCGTGATATCATGAGAACTTTAAAGAATAGATGCATAGTCTATACCACACACGCACAGACACGATGCGTATGCGTGTATGGCAGAATATACCTATTAGCTCTTCCTTGACATTGTAGTTTTATTAGTAATCTCATCCTCCGAACGACAAATGCCTAAAATGAAACTTACAAATGCCTAAGAACCTTCAGTATATTAAATATTTTAACATGAAATTAATCATAAATCTAACTCTTACTAGGTAATTTATTTAATCAAACGAATCAATTTGTTAAAAGGATTTTAAATTTTGAATATGTAGTTCAAATAATAGTACAATAGTTTCAACCATACTTGCAATAGACGTTCCCAACGTACTCAACCCGTACAAGTTGAATATGTCAGAATTTGGGAATTTTAACTTAAACATGATTAAAAAATGATTAATTAATAATTAATTAATTTTAAATATGTTTTATTTAAATCAAAATCACTCCACGGCATACTCATTCTTCCCCTTCCTCTTTGTTCGTATGAGAATTTGAATCACATTCATCCTCCTTAACAACCTCAGGTACTTTTGCTGCCAAAACACCTTCATTAACAAGCTCATCAAGGGTATCTTACATAGTTAAGACACATTCCCATTGAGTTTCAATCTTGAGATCATCCACATTAACCTTCAGTAATTGTATGCTACACATTTCAATTGCTTTCACTAGTCTCAAGTTGTTGTAAATGAAAACAAGCTTCTTCAAGTTCTTGAGAAGCAAACGAGCTCTCTGTTTGTTTTGAATGATGCTCCAGATGCTCCAATTTCTCTCAGCTGTAGAGGAGGAGACAATTTAGACATGAATAACAATTCTTTGTAACTCAAGCATAGTAGAACCATACTCCAGCCACCACTACTGGACGGATACACAATTCCTTTTGTCTTGCTATAGGACGGGACATCTTTGTAGAACCAGATCTGAAAGCTCTATACTGTTGAGTGAGCTTCAACTCTAAATCCATGTTGCCTCTAGCAATACTAGAGAAGTAGTCATGTAAGTTTCCCTTGGCTTCTTCATCCTCTTCCATCTCTGTTCACAAAAGATTCAGGCAGTGTGCCACACCATGTAAAACAGAATGCATCATCCCCCAGTGTGATTTAGATTCTCCCAGGCCATCATGAGCAACCTCTTCATCAGACAACTTGTAGATCAAATGTTTAACCAAGTTAACCCAGTCCTTGTGGAAGGTTTTATCCTTCACCAACTTGTCCAAAGCTTCCTAAGCACAATCCATCTACTCAAAAATCAGTCTCATAGTAGCTCCTTCTCTATCAGCAAGCTTTAAACCATCAACAATGGTCTCATGACAGTTAAAACTTCAGTACATTTTGTTCAAAACTCTGAATCCAGTATCAGAGCTTTCATCTATGCAGCACCCTGCACATCCTCCCAATTCTTCCACCAAATTTTCAAGACACCAAACTGCTGCAATTTTCTTAACATCTTTTCATCACGAGTTGGCTCATCACCATGAACTGGTAAGCAAACCTTATAGCAGTTGGTTTCAACAAATCTTTAGGAGCCATCTTTTTGAAAGCTAACAAAGCTTTGGCTTCTTTAGCATGAATGTAACTATACGTTCGCAGCCTGTAAACAAGGTTTTACCCACTCTAACTATGGGATATCCTTTAGCAATAGGTTCAAACAATGACAAACACAGCGACTATGCATGATGGATGGATACTCTAGCCGCATCTTCTCACCATGCTCAAAAAGTTGGAACCGTTATCAGTGACAAGCTGCACAACATTCTTTGGTCCAACATATTCAAGAACATGTTTCAACTTGCTCCACAACCAAGTTCCATTCTTTTTAATTTCCAATGCATCAATTGACTTCAAGAAGACTGTTCCATGAATGCTAACAGCCAGGAAGTTGATGATGGAACATTTCCTAGAGCATTGCTATCCATCAATTACAATCGAGCAACCAAACTTCTTCCAACCATTTCTCACTATTTACAAGCGCTCTTCCAAACTCTGATACTCTTCACGTAAATGACGAGCTTGGATTGTTCGGTAACTCGGAGAAGCAATGCATATCCTGGTCCACCCTTTCCCACAGCAAACAAAAGATCCTTCCACAAATGGTTATTCACCGCATTGTACGACTGAGCAGTACCATAGATGAAGCAACAAACTGCTTGATTAGCTTCCTTGTATGTCTGGTTCTGCCACGCCTGAAGCAAGTTAGACTGTCCATGACCATGTCTAACAGATCCAGCATAAGAGGAAGTCCCTAACATGCTTCCGGTCGATGCCTATGAATTCACACCTGATGCCCCTACAATGCATGTCTCACATTTGGAGCATTTACTGGGGTTTCTCTTGCAGAAGATGACCCAGGCACTAGCACAATGGCATTACTAGCGCTTTCACCACCATGCCAGGCCATTTCCTCAGATGCTGCATGTCAGCGAATTGAAGATCTGCAATTTGCCACCCAAGTTCGCATACTAGGCATCTGCAATGAAAACTGGCATTCCACCAGCTTGTGGCGGTTCACACTGAAAGTACTCACGAAAGAACTGTCTCAGCATGTCATCTTGAACAGCAAGAGGTACAAATGAATAGAGCTCAATCTGTTCACTAGACATTTTAGCAAGATGAGCTTTCAAACATTTTAAGGCTCCTCCATGCTTCTTGTTGCAGTACTTGCACGTCCAGCTACTTTGGCCACATCCCTTAGCATAAGAAGAGCCTTGCATGGTGTGTTCATCCCAAAGATTGCTCCGTTTCCACTTCATCATGCTAATGTAGCAAAAGATTTTGTATATTTTTAAAAATCCAATATAATATAAAAGATTCTATATTTTTGCCTCGAGAAGGTTATGTACGTAACTTGTATGTGTTTGGGTATGCATGTTCGAAAGAATGCTAACAGAGACTCAAATGCGTTCGGGTACAAGTATGGTTTCAACATCTGTTATTTTATTTATAAATGAGAGATCAAATTTTTCAATAATTTTACAGTTTAAAACAAACACCAACAAATATGTTATAATTTGTTATTTTGCTCTTTGACCTGACCTTGTGCGTTATGTACGTGCATTATATTTTTCATTCGAGATAGTCATAATTTTTTCTTTAATAAGTAAGTTACAGAGTAAAAAAAATTTGTACTTTATAATGCACATAAAACCTTGGTAACGAGAAAGTTAATCAAACCCTTAACTTGCACAAGAAGTTTGAATTTAACTATTCTTTACTTAATTCAAGAATGAACTAATTTGCCCATGTAATACCCTTAGTGTTTATCCTTTTAAAGTTATTGTTTGATGACGCTCTCTAAAAATGTTTTAATTCTTATTTATGAAGCATAATTTAATATTAAAAAAAATTTAATATTGAAATATTTTTAATTATATTAACCTATTGCAAGAAATTTACTAGTCATATTCTAATTTGACTTTAAATTAAATAACACACAAACATTCTTTAAAATATTAATTAGATTTTTATCTTTTTAAGATAAAAAAGAGATAATGCTCTTACAATTGACTATATGCAATAATGTACGACTAAATAAGAAGTTAGTCACATTTAATAGATAAATCTAAGCATGATAAAAATATTGAATAATAATGTTGTCTTTGAGTTTCTTACCAAATATACATGATTTATTATATCAACTAAATAAAAATTATGAGCGGATTTTACTTTATGATATTAATAATTTTTTATAACTTCAAAAAATATTCTTAAAATAGCATTTTAAATTCAATTTATTTATATGAGTCTCTTGTTATACTTTTTAATTTAGTTTTTGCACTTGTTACATTTCATGCAAATAATGTAAAAAAATTTAATGATGAATAATTGTTAAGTATTTTGAACAACATATTAGTTAAATAATAAAAAGTATTAAGAAAATCATTTTAAAATAGTGACTTGCATGTTTAACCAATTATGAAATATGTCTTAAATTAAATAAATAAACATAATTAATTAGAATTTGTGATTTCACATAAGGAATTGTGTATGGATCCTGAATATTTGTTCTTTATTGTAATATTTTTTGATAAGATTATATATTTAAGATGTTTTATTTATTAATTAAATAATGAAGTTGTTTCTTTTTTTTTGAACTAATATGTTTCTTATTGGTTTCATAAGTGTTTAAATTTTTTTTTTGAATTCTTCAAAGTTGGTATTAATAAAATATTTTGGATATCAAGGTATATAATTAACATTTTAGTGCATATATGCATAGAATATTATTAATCTGAAATGTAGTTTTTGTGCTTCATATTTTGAATATTTAACTATAATGTGAGTTTTCAAACATTTTCATATATATCTTTGTGAGTTCAATATGTTTTTTGAGTGTGTTATAAAATAATTTTTATTATATTAAAGAAGAAAAAAAATTTGGAACGATGTACCAAATAAACATTTTAGTAATTTAAGATCAAACATCAATTTAATAATAATATGCATCTTTATTTTCATTCGCAAATAATAAGTTTGATGGAACATTCAAATTGAACTTTCAAATATATAATTTTTAATTATATAAATTTTATTTAGAATTATTAAGGAAGTATTTGGAATTTAAAATTTGCTTACTTGAGATGTCACCATTTCAAATATTATATATATCGAGTGCACTTTTGATCTCAATTTATATTCATACAAATATATATATAATATATAATTATATATATTAACTTATAAACTTTTATTTCATAATCATTGTGTAAAGGATTTAAAATATTTTAAAATTTCACATATAATATAATTTTTTTTGTTGAAATTATTAACTTTTCGAAACTTGATTCATATAATCATTATATTTTAACAATATTAAAATTACATAATATATATTAATTATAATATTTACTATATGCACCATATCTATTATAAATATTATATGTAATGATAATATTTATATATTTATTTAAATTATATAATGTATTTTTCTACATGATAATGTATGATACTTGATAATATAATGTATTTTTTGCATTATTATCATATTTATAATATTTATCTTTGTGTTTACTTTTATATTTCTACATATACTATCTTTAATATTAATAATATAATAAATTATATATAGTTAATTCGATCAGTTTAAGTATCATTAATTTTATTAGGCAAAAATTAGGGTAAGGTTTCATTAACGTGGGTAAAATTAGGGTAAGTTTTAAAAATTGCTAGCTGTGGGGTTCGAACCCACGAGTACGAATACAGGCGATCTTAAGTCGCCCCCCTTAGACCACTCGGGCAAGCTAGCTGGTTGATTAATTTTTCTCTAGCCATCCTATTTACTTGGTTTTGTCCCATTGTTAGGTTGGGGTTTAGGGTTTTTTTTGCGGAGAAGATGGATCGCCGAGGAGTAGAAATGGCGGACATGGCGGGCATGACGGAGGATGACAGGCAGCGTATGGGCACCATTATCGATGCTCTTCAGATCGCGACAGGTATGAAATCCACGAATCTGCGGTTTTATTTATGGGACTGTGTGAAAGGCTATCAAAATCTGGCATTTGGCTTCTTAATTTATCATAAAACTATAAACACATTATGTTTTGTTAATTGTACATGTCTATATAGTATGCGATGTGTACATGCCTTTACTAGTACTTTTGTGCTCTTTGAACTGTTATTCCATATTGTTTGATAAGAATAAGTAAAATGCCAGATTGGTTCATGTTCAACTCATTATACAGATAATTGTGAATGTACGCGTTAGTGTCTGAACCCAACTCCATTTTCTCTTAAAAAACAAATATATAGTTCTATTTATATGCTGTTGGTAGGGTGTGTGTGTGTGTGTGTTGTGTATGTATGTATGTATGTATGTATATAGTATGTATATGCGTGTAGTCACTCAGTTATATAGTTAGTTATATGTTTAATATTGTACACCGATATCTCATGGTTTTAGTTGTGTACTCTCTCTCTCTCGTGTCTTGACAGAGACACATAGACAACACATGCACTCAAATATCGACTGCATTGATTCACATCATACATATATACATACACGTCCCAACTAAAAGTATCATTTAATAGAAGTGTACAGGCTACATACGATATGAGAGAGGGTGGGTGTGTGTGCGTGTGTGTTAACACATATATTGAAGTGTGTGTATTATACGCAGCCTGAGGATGTACAACACGCTGGTGGAGCGTTGCTTTGGGCACTGCGTGGATTCATTCCGTAGGAAGACACTGGACAAGCAGGAGGAGACGTGTGTTCGACGCTGTGCTGAGAAGTTCCTCAAGCACTCGATGCGTGTCAGCATGAGATTCCAGGAGATTAATCTCGATAAGCCCAGCCTGATTAGTCTTAATCTTCTGGGTTTAATCATAATCCCCCTCTTTTTTTTGGCTTAATTACCATGCCTTGCCATGTAATTTGTCCTTCATAAGTTGAGAACTTCATTATGCTTAAATTATGTGTATTTATTAGATTAATATAAAATAATTATAGAATATATTGCTCTGTTTAGGGTTAGGGAATCTGTTTTAGGGTTCTTGAGCTGCGGTCTGGGAAATGGAGGCGTACAAGACATGGGTCCGGCGGAATCGGCAGTGGCTGGCTTCAATCGAAAGCATTGCAAATGTATGTGGAAATATATGGATTTTTTTCACCAATTTCGTACAATTTGTTTATATGTGTGCGTGCGTGAAATGCGCAGGAAATTCTGTGCACTTACTCATTATAATTTCCCTTGTTTCAGACGCTTACTTGGTTGCTGCCGGAGAGATTTGCCAGCTCAGATCTTGCTCCCGAAGCCCGTAAGTATACATTTTGTGGGTTCATATAACAGGGGGGAGGGGATAATGGCTGTTTTATAAGTATAGCTTAAAAGATAATATTTCATATAGATATGAATACATACATACGTGCAGGCAGGCCCATTTTTTACACACATATTGTGAGGTATTTTATCAAAGACTTGTTACTTTGTGGTTAAATACGCTCTCTTATACACATATAAACATACACGCACACACAGGGACACGGCTGTGTTATATATTATTTTGAGCAGGACTGTCACACACAAACATTTTAAGTGTTCATAAAAATATATCAAAGCATTATATATTAAAGTACATTTTTTAAATTCAGTGTCTACTGCGGTGGGACTTTTCGCGGTGATGAACCAATACATAGTCGAGTCAGCACCACGACCAATGCCGTCATGGTTGCGTTTAAGTGACAGAAAAGGTCTCTCTCTCTCTCTCTCTCTCTCTCTCTCTCGTGTGTATATAGACACATATACACATACGCGTACGTAAGCTTCTGTATGCATATCAATACTACAATAATTAAGTACTACTAAGTTGAGTATCATTAACAGATGAAAAGAGACAACCTTGGCCAATTTTTTCTCAATAATGAAAGAAGTAGAAGTGCTTGTGGAGTTGGCTGCTACACATTATAGAGGTGCCGATGGTAAATGGACTGCTGTAGCTCTCGTGGAAGCTATTAATAAGTTTTTATTTTATTAGATGATTCATTATATTTATTATATGATATGGTGTTACAATATACATATACGTATATGCATATACATATAAATACACTGTCTTACGTGTAGAAGATTTTCTGCATAAATCTTGGTTGAACTCAAGGAGACTCACACACGGACATGCAATGTGTGTCCATGTGTGAGTGTAATAATATGTGCCATGAACTCACATGCATACGTATGTATGTGTTCGAACACATATTATTACTTATATACGATATTTATTATATTGCATTTTTTGGCAGATTGACACGTACTTAAAACTTAATTTAACTCGGATAGGTCCCTGATTCGTTTGAGGATATTCCACGAAAGTGGCTACAAGATGCTCATCGACGGAGGTGAAACAACGAATATTTCTTGTGACGACGGCTTGCAGCCACATCTCACTGTGACCCAAGGATCCCTTATTCGAGTATTTCTCCCCCAGCTCATCGAGCTATGGACGCTCTGTATAGATACGGACAAACTGTTGTTCCTATGAGGCCTTCCTGGATACAGGATAGAGAACCCGTTCAAAAACGTAAGTCTAACACACACGCGCGCGCACACCACATAATAGATATTAATATGTATATATGTTGTCTATTGTACTTTTATTTGCACACCTTTTATTGTTTATGTTCAATGCTAATAATGTATTCATACATATTCTATATATAATATAGTATTAGAGTTCATATGTATATATGTTATGTATTTATGAATGTATGCATGTAAGGTGTGTGTGCATATGTGAATATGATAAACAAGTAATCGTCAATATGGCATATGTGTGTATGCGGGTATGTACACCAGATAGCATGTAACCTTGATAGCTAAATATTTCTTAACAATAAAAGATATATTATGAAAAATCATACATTCAAGAACCTGTACATTAAACACAGAGAGAAATACTCACGCATCGCATATATTATACACGTAATAAACGTGAAATATATGTAAAACATTTCTATTCTAATTATTTTTATTAGCTATGCTGGACTTGGCAACACTGCTTAAGCAGCCAGCAGCGAGGTTATTCATAGCAGGAGAGCTTTCAATCATATTAAGGCACTTATATACGTGGTTTTAATTCGTCGATATGGTCTTAAGTCATGGAAACCATGGTTAACCTCCCTTGCGATAGACTTTACAGGATTCGGACTTCTGCACCTTTACCAGAGTAAGTTTACGTGTGTGTGTGTGTGTGTGTGTGTGAGAGAGAGAGAGAGAGAGAGAGAGAGAGAGAGAGAGAGAGAATAACATGTTCAATTATCTTATTTAGTTAGTTACATTACTATATTCTCTCTCTGTATCTATATAACAATTTTAATGGTTTTCTTGTTCAGAGTCGGCTAGCCAACCATCCTCCGAGCAACAAGGGAGCCCGTATGGACAGCTTTCATATGCCGAGAGAACGAAGTACGTATATTTAATATGATTCATTTTTAATAATGTTTTAAACTAAAATAAATATGTATCATTTGTACCTTAAGTGTATAGTTTACCAAGTTAATAGTCTTATACTTACACCAAGTAATTTTCTTGCAGATCAAGCGTCGACAGCTTCTGTGGGCATTCTATCTCTTCAGGAGTCCATTCTTCGATAAATATTCGAGGTACATAGACATATACACACGCACACACAAGTATAAGGTTGATTGGACATGTACTTAATCTATGTTGTATATTCGATAGTATATAAATAATTAACGACTTAATAGATATTAAATTAGTTTTGTGTTTTATTAAGGTCTCAATTGGAGATGATTGAAAAGGTGGCAAGCCCTTTGCCATTATTCGGCATGTTAACAACGAAGGCTATGGAACTGCTGGAAGGAGTTCAGTCCATTTACTCATACACCTCAGCTTCGTAAACTCTTCTGGTACTTCAAGTTAACCAATAAATGTGATTCTTGTTTTCAAATCTACATAGCTCTCTTCTGGTACTTCAAGTTAACCAATAAATGTGATTCTTGTTTTCAAATCTACATACTCTCTCTCTCTGTCTGTCTGTCTGTCTCTCTCTCTCTCTCTCTTCTCTCTCTCTCTTCTCTCTCTCTCTCTCTCTCTCTCTCTCTCTCCTCTCTCTCTCTCTCTATCTATTATATATATATATATATTATATATCACTCACACACATACATACACACACACATATATACACAATTGCAATGTGAGAGCTAATTGTATACATGAATACATTTATTATCTTAGGTATGCATGTGTGTGTGTGTGTGTGTGTGTGTGTCTATATCTGCAGTTGCTTTATATATGTTTCTTCTTGTGTTATATGTAAAAATGAGGGAATCAATGTGTATGAACATATATTTCTGTATATATACTATACGAACTTAGTGTGTATATGTACACATACATATATGTTGTGTTTGTATTATGGTCACACACGCACACACATCCTCTCTCTCTATATATATGTCTCTCTCTGAGTGTGTGTGTGTGTGTGTGTGTGTATCTATCTGCAGGTGCATCTTTATATATGTTTCTTCTTTTGTTAATATGTAAAAATGAGGAAATCAATATATTTATATATGTGTTATACTATACGAACTTAAGATGTGTGTATATGTATACCTACATATCTGTGCCTGTGTTCCCATTTAGTGTTTGTATATGGTTTGCATACACACATTCTGTGTGTGTGTGTGTGTGTGATGTCTATTATGTGTTTAAACACTGGTTTCAGGTGTACACACACACCATTCTATGTCAGTAAATATGTGTCTGTTTTATTCAGTTAAAAGCAGTAAGGAATTAAGCACGCAATTAAGGAATGTAATAGAGAGGATTAGGGAGCTTAAACACACGCTTACCAGCAGCATCCCCAGATATGTCACTCCATTGATCTCCAACATTCCCCCAAATCTCATATCCCTCTGCAACAAGCCTACTTCTCACTAGGCTCTTGTATGCAATACCTGTTGTCAAACTCTCATTGGCACTCCTGTAAATAAAATTTATATTAAAAATTGTTTAAATTTTATTATTTAATGTATAAAAGTAAAATATTAAATATAAACTATTAAGATTTTACCTATTTCAAATGTTTGCTAAAATATAAATTCTAATTGTTAACTAAGAGCGTGTGTTACATATAACAGAAATTAAAATACATGTAAGATATTAAATAAGCTACATATTATATAATAAGTTATCTAATTCAACTATTAATTATTATTTATTTAAAGCTACATTAATTATTTAAATATTATATAATTAAGAAACTGTTTGATTAAATTTGAAAAAGAAAAACAGGTTATTCTGTCTCCGAGTATATGTACATTTTTTTGTTTTGAATTGTACTTATTTTGATATTATATATATATTTATGAATAAATTATAAGAATTATTATTTATTTGTTTATTATTATAAGAATTATATTATTATATAATTTAATGTACTTACCTAAGAATGAGTTTTGTCCATCCTTTAAAACCAGCAGTGACCAAGTTTTCCATAGTAACTTGCCTCTGTGATTCTGGCCTTCCAGTGATAAATATAACATTCCAGTGCTTCTTAATGAGCTCATTAAACAGGATTAATGTTGGTAATCCAGCTGCTTTCCCCTTGTTAACCCATGCATTAAACTCAGTTGCATTAAATTTCAAAGCCCTGAAATATATATAAATTTAAATACTAATTATATAATTAAAATAATCATACTAATATATTAATATATTAATATATTTACACTTACCCAAAGCTGTGAGCTGCATAGTAAGGAATATTCGATAATGTAGTCTCATCAATGTCGAATATCCATGTCTTAAGTTTGTTAGCAGTTGTAATATTTTTTACATAGTTTCTCGCTTCATTGGTAACACTCAAAAATCAGCTGTATATTGTCCCTAAATATATATTAATTAATTCTAATAATTTAAATTGGGGGTGAATTAAAATTTTATAAATTATAAATTCTTTAAAAATTAAACAATATTTAATATTTTATATAGTTTACAACAATATATAAATATATATTAAATTTAAGTAAACATTCACAAAAAGATAGATTTTAATATAATTATTAAACTCTTTAATAATTTATATTTATCTAAACCAATATCAATTTATAAGAAATTAATGCATAATATTTAATCTTTTACTATATAGCTCACCAATTTATACAATATGTAAGTATCTTTTAAATTTATATTGTTTAGATTAGCTTAACATATGTAAGTTCTGAAGTTTTCACTATAACGGTGTATAAGGTCTCTTTATAAGTTTATATTAATAAGAAAAACTCTGAATATAGAACCCATAGAGTGATAATTTATATAATACAGACATATCATAGAGAAGTATATACACGATTATACACACCTTGAGAATGTAACGTTTAATGTACTGCACACATTCTTTGGGGACAAGCCATCCATTAACGAGGTTCTTAACCTCGGCATTAAACCGAAAACCACTACAAAACTTGCTTAAACTCACCGCTGCATCTCGTGGAGATATTACATTCTCCGAGTGCACAGATTGTGCATATGTTCCACTGCAGATAAGGAGTATAGAGAGGAAGAAAATAATAATGCATCTAGCCATTGATAGAATATTACATTGACATTTCACATCTATTATATATATATAAGGTACAATAATTTAAAGTGTAAAATAAGTATTTCATTTTTAAAACCCTTATTATATATTAAAATATATAGGTGAAAAATAGACAGAAACTTTGTCTATAAGTGAAATATCTCTGAAACATGTCTGTCACATGCTGCTGTTCACGGCTTTGACATATATGTGTGTGTGTGTGTGTGTATAAATTTATGATCTCATGCTGAACAGGACATTTTTACATAATATACATGTATATGTACAGTACAAATACAAGTAAAGTTAATATAAGAATAATTTTTAAAAACTTAAAAAAAAGAAATTATTTTTAAAAATAAAAATTACATATGTATTACTATGCATGTGTATATACTGCATGCCGTGTATATACATGCATATACCGTATGCTACTTTACAAGGGCCACTCAAACTTTAGTGGCTTTCCGCTAAATGGATTCTTCCAGAGTTTGACATCTTTATATACTAATGCTTTGTGAAATAATTAGGTTGTACACGTGGCGCGAGAGGAAGTGGCCACGTCAGGGAAATTTCCATAAAGGGCATGATTACATTCTCTGAGAATCTCCCGCTATACCTATATGTATGTTCCATAGAATATTCGGTCTAGTATATTCTTTCCGTACAAAAGCATCGCCGTACGGTGATCACATTTAGGGTTCCTCGCCTAGGGTTAGATTAGGGTTATTGGCGGCGGCTGTGTTGTGCGAGGTGAGTGAGGCTCTCTCTCTCGCATTGTGTGTGAGTTGCGCGTTGCTGATTCTGTGCAGATTAGCGATGGCGAAGTCGAAGAATCACACTGCGCACAATCAGTCTCACAAGGCCCACAGGAACGGAATCAAGAAGCCCCAGAAGCAGCGTTACACATCCACCAAAGGGGTAGGCTTAAATCCATGATTAGTATAAAAATGGAATTTTGTGTATAGATCCTGTATGCACGGTAATTAACTGATTTGTGTGAATTTTTTTTTTTATAGAGGCCCCAAGTTTCTGAGGAATCAGCGGTATGCGAGGAAGCATATGCTCAGGCTCAAGGCAAGAGGAGGTAGCGATGCCGGATCTGAGTAAACGAAATCCTTTGTATCGAGTTTACTGAAATGAACTATTTTAATTTCCGCTATACAACTCTGTATATGTTGTGTGTGTGTATGCGTGTGTGTGTGTGGGATTCACCCGTCATTTTCTTTCAAAAACTTAACATCTTAATAGTTCAAGAAGAATATACCATGCGTCAGAGGCGAATATACTCGGTCAAACCGTACAATGGCCTCTTCCGTACAGACATTGTGACCGTTGACAACAGGGAAGTAGCCGTTTGTTTCAAAATTCTAGAGCGAGGTTTGTTACTCCGCTGTTCTTGAGGGCATTTGATTTGTCCGTTGGCAGGCGCAGATTCAAGCGCCGCCACAAAATCTTCCTCGTGAATTGCTTCTCTCTCTTGATCTCACATTGTCAATCTCTGTGCGATTCATCATAACATTTTCTGCAGAAATTCGGCGTCTACTTGCTACAAATTCAGGAATTCACCAGGATTTCTTCTAGATTTAGTTCTTCTTTGGAGATTTCTATAGCTCATCAAGGATTCTGGAGATCCCTGTTTTACCCTAGAAACGGACTAGGTTTTCTCGAGAGATGAAGCTGTAGAATCGGCAATGGGAAGCAGACGGCCGGGACCGACGGCGTTGATATCTATCCCCGAAGAAGATCGGAGGGTTGATCCGCATTTGGGATATCCTCGAGCTATGCCAAGCTGTGCAGGAATGGTTATGCCTGGCTACAGCTACAGGGGTATTCATTACCACACAGTGATGGCCCTCCGAAGACGTTCCTTCCTATGCTGCTCGCCCAGAAGATGTAAGTGCTGTTTTTAAAATTTCTTAATCTGGTTTTAAATTCTATTTAACTTATTATTAGCTTGCAAAGCTGGAGCAACTACAGGATTTGTTCCCTATCATTATCAATGACACAAGAAAGGAACACCCATCACATATGGCACTGCACAAGTTCAAGGATGTCCTCTGGCAGCAGCTTGACCACCTCGGGTAAGAGTGTGACACACGCACACACGCACACACAGGTGTGTGTGTGTGTCCAACAGGCTGAGATATTGATATGTGTTATGGGTAATACACAGGAATGCAGGGTTTGATCCAGCATGCTTCAGAGTAGATGCGTACGGTAACGTATTATACTGGCATGCAGACCCTTCATCACCGCTAGCATGGGAAGTCAGCCATTGGTTCCCGTACTCACGTATGTATTATTAGCAATACACGTGCGTACATGAATACGTTGTATGTGTGTTTTTATGATGTGCAGGAGGTGGGAAAACTATGTTAAACAATCTAAGGCTCGTTCACTGGCAAGTGAGCTTAAAGAAGAGAGAGAAGCTCGAGTTTCTGATTCCTTGGTGGGATCTTCAACTAGGAGTGTCTGTAAATCAGTTTTTATCAGCCTTTGAATCAGCAAACATTGGCTTCAGGTATGTTATATATGTGTATACACACAAGGTGTGTGTACATATATACACATTTCTGAGTGTGTTTTTTTAGGCAGAGGTGTCTTTCTTACCTCTTCCTAGGAGGTGAAGATGAGATGCCGGATGGGAGGACATGTTTAGGCAACCATCAGTGGTCTCATCCTTTTCTAGAGAAGCAGAAGAAACTGGGACTTGCCGTGGCGGGACTCGTCCGAATGCAGAGGTCCGAGGATGTTCTTAAATCCAGTGCTGCTAACTCGAGGCTATATGCTTCTTCCCCAGGCAAGTGTACACACACACACACACACACACACACTAACGCGTATAAACTTGACTCAGGTCACCACCACAAGGGATGGAGTATTGCAGAGGAAGAAGCACTCTTACGTGGGTACAAAAATTTGGCTTTGGAAACTGGAAAGCCATTAAGGAAAGCGATCCAGTACTTGCTAACCGTTCATTAGTTCAGATTCGTGACAAGGTGTGTGTGTGTGTGAAATACATATAGATGATGATGATAGATAGATAGATAGAGAGAGAGAGAGAGAGAGAGAGAGACGTGCATATCTAACTATGTATTATGTAACTTGACAGTATCGTTCACTAACGGGACTGGAGAAAGAAAACATTATAACTCCAAATAGTCTATCACCTGTTCATCATCAGATAAAATCACCGTCATCTATACAGGACATGCCTGAGTCCGTTGGTCAAGTTCAGGTGTGTGTGTGTGTGTGTGTGTGTGTGTGTGTGTACGCGTGTGCGTGTGGTAGCGTATAAGTTAATGGTTTATGTATTCAGATTGAAAGACTGTTATCCTCTCTAAAGCGAGAGTCGAAAATTAAACTTTTGAGAGATGAAGAGAAGCACATGAGAGAAGGAGAGTCTTCAAAGCTTCAGCAAACTTTACAGGTATATATACTAATTATATTATGCCAACTAATTTATATTGTAATTATATTAATGTAGTTTATACAATACCTATGGTTTTACAGGCGATTAAAGAGCAAAATGAGAAGGAAAAAACTGCATTGGATACATTAGAAGCTGAGTTAAGAAAGCAAAGGAGGCAACTAGAGAAACAAGACAGTGGAATGAAACACAAACTTCTTATCGCATATGTCTTGAGCGTATGATTCAAGAAACAATGCACCAGTAAGCTATTTTACGTGTTATGTATAATCTCAATAACATATGTATGTGTGCGCGTGCGTATATATACATGTGTGTGTTATCATAACAATTGTTTAGTACTAAATAAAACGACACTAATTAACTAGTTGTGTGTAAATGTGTTAACAGGAGTGTGGTATACAAAGAAGAATCTAGACTGAATGAGATAGCATGTAACTCTCTTATGGCTCAGCTCGAATCCCAGGCCGCCACGTGTAGTGCTGCGGAGTCCCGCCTATTGCAACACGCTAGTAAGAAGCAGGATTTGTTGCAGATGACACGTCCTCTCCTCTCCTAGAGTCTGGAAACACTCACGGTACGTACATATACATATACACAGACATAATATTATATGTTTTACCACTTCATGCTCTTCAGTATTAATATACTTTTAAAAAGTATCAAATTTTTTAATTAATGTGTAATTTATGGTATCTGTATCTAACTCCAAAATAAAACCAATTAAACATAAATATATCATAATATAATATAATGATTTAATTAGTTTCATTTTATTTCATTCCAAAATATATATTGAATTAATACATTTTATGTCAGTTGTTAGAAATTAAATTTATGTCTTTAATTTATTTTATTCTTTTCTTGCTTCATAAATAAATAAAATAATAACGAGAATTAAATAATTAAATAAAATTTTATTTCATTTATTAAATTTGTATATTTATAATGTTAAAATTTTAAATACTAATGTTAAACTTAAAATTATTTGTGTTTTGACTTCAATTTATCAAGTATGAAGTTTAGGGTATTTATGTAAATATATAATCCTTTTTAATAATGTAAATACAATAAATTTCAGAGGTTTATATATGTAATTTTTCCTATGTTAATGCTATATTATACGTATTTCATCGTGTTAAATATTATTATATCTATTATTCTTTACATTTTATGTTTTATGCCATATATTATATAGGATTCTACAAATTATGCTATTATTTACACTTGTTCCATTTCAGAGTCCGAAAGCATTAACACGCCATCAAAAAACAGTATTACAGGTAAATTCTTAAGTTACCTCTTTATTTATTACCATCTTAATTTCGTTAAGCTATAAATTAAGCTTGATTTAAGATACTTTATAGATACAACAAAGAAGCAGAAGCATGCTAACTTGCCACCAAGAGAAGAGAGGTCTGTGTTACAACCAAGGGATATTCAGAACCACATGGCTATACATAAGCATGATATTCTCAGTGACTCTGAAGAGCAGCACCGTAATAACAAGAGGTTAAAGAAGTCATGTAAGTTGCTGCGCGTGCGTGCGTGTGTGTGAGAGAGAGAGAGAGATTGCACATACATCTACAAACTGGGATCTGGACCTGTGCATTGTTGTATAGTACTCTCTCTCTCTCTCTCTCTCTCTCTCTCTCTCTCTATATATATATATATATATATATATATATATATATATATAAACATGCATGCACACACGTACACACGCCTGTCGTGTGCGTGTGTGTACGTATATAGACTTAAGTACTTATCAATTGTTTTAACAGCAACGACACCAGCTAAAAGATGTCAGTCAGCTCCAAGGCAACGTATGGAGAAAGAGAACTGTGGAGTGGGACACGAATTCCACGACACCACGTTTTACATCCAAAAAATTAGACACTGAGATGGACAAGCTATATTACGAGGGAAATAAGTGTTCAAAAATTAGGGCGGGGGAAAGCCGAAGAACATTAGGCCACGCCATGAACTCCAAGGTGATAATAGTACATGCATATACATATATGCATGTGTATGTGTATGTATATGTAATATATACACACACACACACACATTAATATCCTATGATATATTGCGCGGTGAACATGTGTTAATAAGACTTTTATTATTTACAGGGATACGTCATAAAACCTGTTGAAAATGAGAGAATGGAGAAAACCAAGGTTCATATTTTATATTTTGTTATAAATATTAATTTCCTATCCTATATCCACATTTTATTTTATATATATTTATTTTACTTCATTTAACAAATATATTTTCTTAACAATAGTATATTCTTTGACAGGAACATAGCGGGATTAATAATGATGAAGTAAAGAGCACAAGCCCATCAGTAGAAGCTGAGGAAACAACAGCCAGGACATTCAAACTTATGCCAGTCATAAAAAATGGACAAAACAAGGTATATTTAAATTATATATATATATATATATATAATATATATATATATATACACACACACACACACACACACACACACACACACACACAAAATATACTTGTATATAAATACAATATAGTTTTTACGCACACACATACGTTTTACAGAATATTGAGAGTGGCTACTCAAGCTGTGGAAGCCAGAGGTTTAAAGGTATATTGCATGCTCCACAAAGCAGGGATAGCAGTGAAAAGTTTGAACTGGATTTTTTCAGTGCTCGATTCTCATGCTAAGGTGCATAAATATATATTATTATAGACACAAACACACACACACATATTTGCGTATAGCTATACCTATATCCGCGTGCGTGTAATTAAACTATTAATGGTATAAAAGTTAACTATATAGTGAAAGACAATAGATAGAGAATATTTTGTAATATTAATATTATTAAGATAGCTTATATTTAATTGTTTGTCTTGGAGCAGGAGAACGAGCTTCCAAATGAACACAGAGTCAACAGTAATGTAAGCAATTGTATAAAAATAAATAAAATTGTTTATTTGTGGAGTTATTAATTAACTATTTGAAAATTTTCACAGGTTGATAGTAAATCACCGGAAGTGAGTGGTCATGGAACCAACAGTGAGGTGAGCTTATGAATATGTCATATAAATGTATACGTGCGTGTTTAAATATGCATATACATCTGTGTGCACTTATATGTTTGTGTATTATCTTAAAGATAACAATGTCATTATTACATGTATAATAATTGTGGTAACTTATTCTAACAGGTCGAAAGGAAGTCACCAGACATGAGTGATCATGGGACCGTTATTGAGGTTTGTTATATATATACACAGGCATAGAATTACTTCTGTATATGTGTGTGTGTATACATGCATTAACTCAGTTTAATTATGCTAATTATTTAACAGTCCCAGGACTTAATGAAGAAAGCATCAAGGAAGGCAAATCTACGCTGGATAAGTGGCTACAGATGCTTCTCCTGAGTACAGAGCCCACAATAGAAAATGAACAAGAAGCTCAGGTTAGTCTTTTTTTACATACACAGACCACACAACGTACATGTGTGTGTGTATGTGTGAGAGAGAGAGAGTACTGTCAAAGGGGAACTACATACATGCACACATATACATACTGGTTCTCATATCAATTCATAATACTATTAAACATTATACATATATGTTACACAGGCTGTTATTAAATCGGATGAGAATGCAATCGAAAGCTGAATGGGATTGGAAGAACATGGCCTGAAGATGTAGCAGTCCCTCCGCCAGGGTTACCACATGGTTTAACACGAGGTTACAGTGTTCGAGGACCTGAAGAAAGACCAAAGAAAGCAACGTCAGACAAGATTAAGGTATTAATTAAACATGTACTATGTTTTTTTAGTGTTACGTATATTATGTGCGTGCGCGCGCGCGTGCGTGTGTGTGTTTATACAATTTTGACACATATATTCTCTTTTTCTTTTGTTAAGGTGCCATTTTCGGGTTTCCTGAAGAGGCTAAGCTTGAGACAGCAATACAGTAACTCTAAAACAGCAGTAAATGAAGCAGATGTTAAAGATCCCCCTAGAAGACAAGTTACATTTGAGGACTGGGAAGGCATTACCAATAAACTTGCAGCTATGAATCTTAATACCGGTATGAATCAATTATTAATTGTATTATATTAATTATTAATTAATGCATAAACTTCTTAAGGTAATGCAAACAAGTTGAGGAGTACGAGTTTACGAGCTTCAACAGGGTCGCTTTCACAGCTGAAGAATTTATCTGTCGCTGAGAAGAATATTCCTTCTGTAATAAGTTTGGATCCTTCGCCCAACAAGGTTACAAGATCAGTGCTATATTACTCTACTGAGAAGAAGGTAAAAAACAAATACATACATATATATAATACATACATAGATACAATGGAAGTATGGAGAGTGAAGCAAATGGATTAAGTTTATATATTTAGGGAGAGAAGCAAATGGCTAATATGAAGGCAATGTCAAGGAGGGCTTCTATTGATGAATGTGCACAGGCTTGGAAAATGGGAGTTAATAAGCTGGAAGCTCAACAAAACAACTAATAAGGTAATTGTTAGTATTATACTATTTAAATTTAGCACAAACACACATGCGCGCGCGCGCGCGTGTGTATTCATTCATCTTCTTAGTCTTATGGACAACATTAAAACTTGCATATTCTGGATATAGACAAACTTCCACACACACACACACACAATATATATATATATATATATATATTATATATATATATATATATATTATAGTGTATTTGTCCAGATAAAGGCGGGCTTGTGGAAGCTTTGGTTATTGTAAGTTTTACTTCAACCGAGATTGAAGTTGTTGTATGTAAAATTATGATTCATTTAGTGTGGTTTACATTTAAGATTAATAAGCAATTAACGTGTGTTTATTATGCTCCGCCATATATGTGTGTGTGTGTGTGTGTGGTGTATGTTTTAAATATGTTATAGGTGCATATTATTTTCTTTGACAAGTAAAAAGGATTAAAATATTTCTAATACTTTATAGTATATCTTTAAGGATATGTCTATATTTTATTTCAGTTTAAATTTCATTTAAAAAATTTTAATAACAAAAAAATTAAATTATCTTAATACTATCTTATATTAGTACATATGATGAAATATATATTAAGACATATCCTAATTAAATTATTTAGATTCTAGTTTAATTTTAAATTTAATGTAAAATATTTAGTTATACAGCAAATAAATTGTCCCCTTACATATATATAACTTATTCGTGTTATTAAGTCCACTTGCTTATGTAAATCTTATTACCTTAAACCCTAACTTGTGTGTGTGTTTGCACACATGTGCATGTGTGTGTGTGTGTGTGCTCTTGTGTATGTAAGAAACAAAGCAAAAACTATGAAATGATGTGTATGATTTGGGCAGTTTGCACATATTACGTGACGTACGTCACACACGCATATAAAGTATATTTTCATTTCTCATATATGATATAGAAAAATGAGAATAAAAAAAAATATTAATTAATATTTAAGTTCTAATTCTTAATTATTTATTTAATAAATATATATTTAAATCTTTCTTTAAACATATATTATTCTAAAGAATATTTTTTTAATATTAAAAATATTAATTATTTAAAATTGCTAATATTATTAAAAAATGAGACTATAAACATGCCCATTTTAGTTACAAAGTGCATATATTTTCTTATTTGAATGTTCTCTATCAGATATAATAATGTAGTCTAGCACCTGGTTTAAGAAATCAAACTCCAGATTCAAATAAATATATTTGAATTCAAACTTAGCGCCAAATTCAGATTAGATGATACCACGTGGCAACTCATTACTGGATACCAGTTTAATCCAGGTAGAGGGGTTAATGGTGGGAAATGCAGCAATGGCGGAAGAACACATTGGAGATTTCCTGCGGGGAATGGAGGAATCGCAGGATGTATTTTCGATATGTAATGGCAATTCCAAGCTCAAATTGCACTTCTTCCATCGCGTTCTTGCTATCTCTACAGGATTGCAACACATTGGGCTAAAATCAGGAGATAGAGTCGCCATTGCTGCTCTAAACAGGTTAATCTCTCTCTCTCTCTCTCTCACACACACACCACACACACACTACACACACACACACACACATACACACACACACGCACAATGCATTTGCATAGATAATATAGTTTGTTCATGCTCATATTCATTAATGCAAACAAGTATATAATAAAACTCAATAACAGTGATTGTTACCTGGAATGGATGCTGGGGGTGACTGTGCAGGTGGAATTTTTGCACCACTTAACTACAGATGGGTATATATTCAATTTCCTAACACACACACGCATATACACCAGTATGTATATGTAATATATTGGTTTATATATGATAATAATAAGATGGGGAAATTATCGAACTGACCCTCTAATTTTGTATGATTTCCGCGTAAATTGAGTTTAAATTAAATTTAATCAACAAACTTATTTGTATATTACCATTTACAATTTTTATCTGTATATATGTCTGCTTGGTTATATATAGTATATATATTTACCATTATATACCCCACACAATATATATAGTATTAAGATGATTAAATTTAACTCAGAACATTTTTAAAACTATCTGAACAAATTAGAAATTATATTTGAGAATTATTTAAAACTAGAGGATTAATTTAATAATTTCCCTTTTGAAAATGCTCAAATTGGCCTTAGTTAAATTTACCATTACTTAATAATACTCACAAACTTACTTATATTAAATGGTGTGTATGTGTGTGTGTGTGTCTATATGTATATATATGCTGAATAATTTGAAAATTATATAAAACTAAAGGGTTAGTTTGAGAGTTTCTTTAACAAGATTTATTTGTATACAGAGCATAGAAGAGGCTATTAAAGCAGTTCGGTTGATCCAACCGATGGTATTAATCGTTGATGAACATTGTAGGCATTGGTATGAGCAACTCAGCAGAATATCCTCCATATCTACTGGAATATTCATCGGCGAAGTCCCTTCACAAGACGACTGTACGTTTACATACACCTCTATGCATATGCATACACACTCTCTCTCTCTCTCAATATTATACACACACACACCACACACATACATACGCTCTTTATACACATCCGAGTGTGCACGCCCACACACACATGCCCACACTCATTTTAAATAATGCTGCTTGGCAGTGATTAATGCAGAATTGATAATACAATCGTTTAGCGGTAACAAGGATTTAAAACTATGCTCCGCTCCAAGATGGAGTTGCTCTTATTTGCTTTACTTCAGGTATTTTAACTTATTAATTAATTTTCGCTATATTATATGTATATACATTATCACATAAATAAGCTTTTATACATATGTTTTTTATATTATATACATATATGTTTAATGTTATATACATTGTACTGAGGTGTGTGTGTGTGTGTGTATGTGTTACAGGTACTACAGGAGAACCTAAGGGAGCTGCATTGAGTCACAGCTTTGATAATGCAATCTTTAGCAAAGCTTCAAATCGTTGGTTACTCTAACAAGGATGTATGTAATTAATTAGTAATTTAATTATGTAATATTAGTTTTAATAAATTAAGATTAATGTTTTTCTTCTTCAGGTGTATCTACATACCTCGCCGTTATGCACATCGGTGGAATATCGTCAGCATTAGCAATGTAATGGCAGGAGGACGTCACATATTCATTCCAAAGTTTGAACCTGGTAGAATATTCCAACTCTTGAGAATATGCCACGTATCTACCATGATTGTGGTGCCTACAATGCTTCAGGACCTTCTACAATTCAGGTATATGTACCCTGTATACTTATATTATTTCTGTAATACTTTTATATTATTGTAAGGTTTTCCTTATGTGTGTGTGTGTGTGTGCGTGTGTGTGTGTGTGTGTTTCTTTTTATATGTAGGAAAGATGAAGATGTATTCCCGAGCATGAAGACAGTTTTAAATGGTGGTGGACGTTTTTCACACGACCTTCTTCCAGAAGTGACCAAGATGTTTCCAAACACAGATATTTCGGCATATGGTACTACAGTGTGTGCGTGCGCGTGTGTGTGTGTGTGTGTGTGGTGTGTGTGTGTGTGAGTGAGAGAGAGAGAGAGAGAGATGTGTTGCATATGTAGATACACACAAAATCCTGTGAAATGCATAGACAAATACATGTATATATTCAAACATGGCCTACACACACATATATAAGTATAGAGGGAGTATATAATACACACCCTCTCTCTTCACACACAAGCACGCACGCACGCGCGCACATGCACACGCAACAATCTCACAGTGTACGTTTGACTTAAAGGGATGACTGAGGCAGCATCATCTATGACTTTTATCCAAATAACGAGAAATTTGCTACAAAACACATTCAAGGTGTATGCGTTGGTAAAACCGCCTACACACGTGGAAATACAGATATTACGGTGGCAATATAGTAACGCGTGGTCCTCATGTTATGCATGGATACTGGGGAGACACCGAAAGTGGTAAGCCGCGTGTGTTTGTGTGTGTGTGTGCCATTGTTTAATACAATATTATATATTAAAGTCTTAAACGAGGACGGATGGTTTGACACTGGAGATATAGGAAGAATAGACAGAAATGGTAATCTATGGCTCTTAGGACGAGCAAAAGATGTTATCAAACCGGTGGTGAAAATGTGTATGCCTCAGAGGTATGTATAACATGTGCATGCGTGTGTGTGTGTGTGTGTGTGAGAGAGAGAGAGAGAGAGAGAGAGAGAACTAAAGAATTTGTTAAGCAGGTGGAATACATACTTTCTCAACATGTATGCATATCAACGGCGTGTGTTGTTGGTATACCAGACATACGGTTTGGGGAATTAGTTGCAGCTTTAGTTAAACTTAAACAGGAATATACTTGGAAAGATTCTTTCAGTGCAAGAGAATATTCCGTCTCCCCACACGATCTGCGCGTGCATTGCCACAAGCTCGGCCTTTCAAGGTAATCTATTAAAATAATAATACATTAATATTAAGATTCCTTATTAGGTACAAGGTTCCAAAGCTTGTATTGCATTCGAATATTCCATTTCCCATGACATCAACAGGGAAAATAAAGAAAGATGAGGTCAAGTCTTACATTATTAACACACTGGAGTGTAGAGAACGTTTTGTTAGTCGTTTATAATTAAATTATTTAATATATTTAATCTTTATATCAATACACACGTCTTATGCGTGAGTTACACAATTTTATTTATTAATTAATTATTTATTTTATTTTAATTAGTTAATTTATTTATTTATAGAAAGTATATAGAACCACGCATGGAAGTTACAAAACTGATTGTTTTTGTCCTTTAACTTAATATGAGTAAGTTTAAATAAAGGTTGAGTAGTCAATCATATGGCTTCACAAGTTTGACATTTCTCTGTATTGGTTTGCATTTAAATCTCGTGAATTTCGCACACGCTTTGTATTTTAACGCATTTGTACTCTTCTAATTAAAATTTAATATTTTATTTATATTAATTATTTAGTTTACCTCTTCCATTGCATTTATAATAAATTATAAATTAAAGTTATATGTTACTGTAGTTAAATCATCAATGTATTTAATTCACGTCAAGTTTCATTGTTACTGTATATACAAGGTAGCCACTTATTATATTAAATTACAAGCAAAGTATATTCGAATTTATTATAATTTTGTATAAAAGTGTATATAATAAACCACGTTTTTATATTTTATTTATATCCGATTTAAAAAACTTTTGATAGCTTATGTACATTCGAGCATGAAAGGTCACGTTCTTATCAATATTATTAAAACATTTTTTATATTAAACAGTAGAATGCTTTACTAAATATTAATTAAACATATTTAATTTATAATGTATGTACAACGCATGTGCTTCATATAATAATCAAAAGTTAATTTTATTATTTTACTCATATTTAGGAATCAATTTAAAATTAAATACGATGATTTGACCAGATTTAGAGTATATTCTCCATGCCATTTATGATGGCCAAGTCTTAGCCGTCGATTGACATGGTCGGTGCAAAAAGCGGGGCCGTCGGATGAAGAAACCTTTCTGTCAAGAGTACTTAAGGGCTCCAAAGGGCGAGGAAGAAAGAACTAGGGCAAGAAGAACGTGGGAGCGATGGCGGGACGAGGTAGATCACTCTGCCTCTTTCTCGTGGCGGCGCTCTTCTGTTCTTCATTCGTGTACCGGACTGCAGCAACTGGTGAGTTTTCAATCCTCGGCTTCGATCCAGATGACGAACAGGCGGTGTACAAGCTGTATGAGAAGTGGTGTGTCAAGCACGCCAAGTTCTACAACAGCATTGACGAGAAGGCGAACAGGTTCAAGATCTTCAAGGAGAATCTCGAGTTTGTGAGGTCCGAGAACCTCCGGCAGAGCGATTACGTGCTCGGATTGAACCAATTCGCGGATTTGACACACGCGGAGTTCAAATCCAGGCATCTCAATTCGGCTTTCCAGAAATCTCCGAGGCTTGCGGGATCTTTGAAGAGTTTTAAGTATGCTGATGCCAAGGTGCCCGATAGCGTGGATTGGAGAGAAAAAGGCGCTGTTTGCAACGTGAAGAACAAGGAAGCTGCGGTAAGCTTACAGTTCCAACCCTTTTTGCTTTTTTACTTTTCTTAGTATTTATATGTCTCTCCGTATCAAACTCCCCCCCCCACACACACACACACGTACGTTAGCTACCTTGTTATTAAGAACGTTATGAAACTCATATTCATTATGCCATGAATTAACTCATAACTCATATTCATTATGCCAGGGTCCTGCTGGGCGTTTTCAACAATAGCAGCAGTCGAGGGCATAAACCAGATAGTGACGGGGGACCTGGTCTGCCTTTCAGAGCAAGAACTCGTGGATTGTGACAAGGGAGACAACCAGGGATGCAATGGAGGTCTCATGGATTCTGCCTTTTCATACATTATCCAGAACGGTGGCATTGACACTGAAGCTGATTATCCTTACAATGCTGTTGACGGACAATGTGTTGAGAGCAAGGTAATTACTTGCTTATATAATCTGTATATATGTATCACATATGTTTGTATGTGTATTAACATATTTGTTTGTTTAGAAAAACTCGCATGCTGTAACCATTGACGGCTATGAGGATGTTCCTGCCAACAACGATGAGGCTCTCAAGAAGGCAGTCGCTCACCAACCCGTTAGTGTTGCTATTGAAGCAGGAGGCCGAGCTTTCCAATTCTACCAAAAGGTACATAACATATACACACACGTTACGGCAAATATATGTGTCTGTATTCATGCATTACTGGATTTTCAGGGAGTTTTCAATGGAACCTGTGGAACTAGCCTGGACCATGGAGTGACAAACGTTGGTTATGGAACTGAAGGCGGAAAGGACTACTGGATCATCAAGAACTCATGGGGACCCGATTGGGTATGTATCGGTTGTATATGGAGTGTGCTGTGCGTGTAAAATAAGTTGTATTAATACAATGTTTAACAGGGAGAGAATGGTTACATAAGGATGCAACGTAATACGGGTGTTTCTGAGGGACTTTGTGGGATTAACATGATGGCATCTTATCCCACAAAATCGGGTCCTAATCCGCCTCCCAGCCCACCTAGCCCGCCCCAACCCACTCCATCTCCCCCATCTCCTTCTCCCTCTAGTCAGTGTGACGAGTACAGTTCCTGCCCATCAGGTATGATTGTTGTGTTATGAAAGTCTCCGTTGTGAGTGTGTGTGTGTGTGTGAGAGAGAGAGAGAGAGAGCTTTGACTTTGTGAGATTAAAAGAAACTATTCATAGACATCACTAATTTGTCTTAATATATAACATATGATTAAGTGAGGCCAGTGGGTGGTTAATTCTGGTTTGATATACAGATAGTACGTGCTGCTGTGTGTTTGCGTGGGATAACTACTGCCTAGCGTGGGGTTGCTGCCCAATGACTTCTGCCACGTGTTGTGCTGATGGGGAGAGCTGCTGCCCCTCGGATTACCCTGTGTGCGACCTCAACAACGGTACTTGCAGAAGGGTAGGTATAGGTTTATAAGGCTATATGTATACACACACATATACATATATATATATATATATACACACGTATATAACAGACACACCTAACTAATAAGAATGTACAGGGTAAGGATAGCGTGAGCATGTTGAAGAGGGAGGCAGCACACGATGTGAGGAAGACAATGACACCTCGGAGATCGAATATGCCATATGTTTAGTCATAGAGAGAGTTAAATTTATTATGTACATATATGATTATTTAATTTCTTTTGTAATACATTTGTTCCGGATTTATTTAAATGTTATATAAAAATATGGAATATTTCGTATTTAGAAAAAAAAGATTTGTGTACGTCACATACAACTCTCTCGTAGCGTATATACATAAGACATGTACATTTTATCCACATTTTATACCATAGATTTGAGCATGAAACACATATGCATTTATGAAATCACTGAATTTAAATTTAAAAGTAATAGTGGTGAACTTTGTTTGTGCAAAAGTTTACCTTTAGTTTCTATGTATATCAATTAATTTAATAAGTAAATTATTTAAAGAAACAAATTAAAATTTCTATTTTAATAGCCACACAAATCAAATAATATAAGACACTAATTTAACATATAAAAATTGAATTCTTATAACTATATATAATTATTAAAGTTCTACTTTCAACAAGAGAATCCAAACCACAATAATGAATTTTTTAAATGAGTTGCACTTTAAAAAAGCTAATAGAAATCGGTCATATATGTTGAATAATTTTAATATAATAATAAAATAATTTTATTGTAATTAAAAAGAAACTAATTTAGTTTTCTGTATACTACAAGTAAAATAATAAAATGAAACCTTCAAACCAATTCAAAATACATAAACCTTAAGGATTTATTTAATCCTAGCCATTTAGAAACGTGAGTGCCTAGTTATCTTTTATAGGATTGCATTAATACACACACATAAAGTATATATACCAACTGAAATGGATGTTAACATATTAAATATATGCATTATTAAGTTTAAGTAAATTTGATCATACTAGATTAAATCAAAAGATTCATAAAAACTTAAAGTAAACTAATCTAAACTTATAAATAAACTTAAGTAACAAAGCTTAAACAAGGACAAGATTATCATCTTAAACCCTAATTAGAACTAACAATCATGTGTCTAAAGTTAATTAATAGTAAACACACTTAGTTCATTAAAACATGTTACACATGAAAATAACTTAAAAGACAATGGAAATTGTTGCAATTATTTAGATGATTGTTGATTTAATTATTTACAAATATGTTAGAGCCTTACCAAATTCATCAAGTTCAAACTCTGGTGCAATGAAGACAATTGTGTAATGGATAGTTGCATGTCAAATATAAAACTTGTTATGGGTCTTTAACTACTCCATATGAGCATTTTAATTATGATGAGCAACATAGTAGAAATCATCGACCTCATAATTAAAGGCCTTGTCGAAGAAATTATAAAGTAGCTTAACTTGTTACATATTGCTTCACTTTGCAAACTATAATAAAGGCAATGGGGTAAGTCTTGCTTGTCATGCACAATGATGTCTCCTTTATAACCTGCACACACAATTTACCTCAGTCATCTATTATTAATCAGCCAGATATTTGTAAATTAAAATGAATGTATGATTAACATTAATGAAAGAACAAGTTATATACTTGGATGTTGGGTGTATTTTCTTCATGCTTGATAAGGAGAAGGTTGCCGATGTGTGTTGTGTGTAGGCAAGTAACATTCACAAGTTCTTGTTAGTGTTCTATTCTTATTATTGTAAAACAATATCTTTGGCCAGTGTTTGCACCACATCCTTTAGGCACTTTGATTAGGTTCCTCATGACAAGATGGGCAGCATTGCCAAAGTCTCAAACTTTCTTAATCTTCTCACCTAAGTTTGATCTATAAATATAAAAAAAGTTAAACAGTTTTTAAATTGAAAAGTACTGAAGTCATGAAGGTTTTGACTGGTGCAAACTATTGTAACAAGAGTTTCAATTGCTTGATTTACAAAAATGCCAACTCGAAAAAGTAAAAAAGAAAATATCAAGTAGGCTATTTATATATAAAACATTGATGCATATGTATGTACTATGTCCTTGGCATCAAAGAACTTTGGAGGTGTGTAGGTGGCAACTGAACCAACTTCTTCAAAATGAGAGTTCTATTTACGATATTTATTGAAGTAGTATCCATATCTTTCTTTATAGATATCACATGTATTACTAATGTTCAACACAACAATGCATTTGAACAAGGGATATTTTACCTTCCAAAGCTATTATTTAACAATAATTTCCAAAATAATTGGTCATTATGCAAAAATGTGTGTTAAATTTGTTAAATAAGAAGTAGGTATTAAAGCCATATCTTGTGAATAAACTTGATAGATCTAAGTGGTTCACAGTGGATTGTTATTCATAAATGTTATTATGAAACTTAATAGTTATCCCTTGTTGAACACATAAGATTTGTTAAATCAATTGGATAATAAATATTATTTACTAGACTGAATCTTGCTTTAAGTTATTAATAAATTTTTTGGATCTAAACGATATTCCCAAAATAACATTTTAGATTTCTTTTGATATATATGAGTTTGTTTTTACACCTTTTGGTTTATTTTTTGTTCCTATCAAAATTAGCACATAATGAATAAAGTTTTTGGTGATAAAATTTGAATATGATTGTAAAATACTTGGATGATATTTTAGTTTACACCCCTTGTCTTAGGAAGATCATCTTACTAAAGTAGCTTGTGTGTTTAATTAGTTACAAAAGTATAAGTTCAAGTTGAAGAAGCACAAGTGTCTTTTGACACATTTGAAACAATGTATATGGCGTATGTGGTTTCATATGTGTGACTCCATCTAAGGTGGAAGTAATGGCAAAGTTTTTATTGTCCAATAAATGTGCAATCTTTATGGCAATTTCATGATAAGGTCATATATTTAGGATATTTTATACTTTATTTAGTTCTTGCTACTCAAGGATGTTCATTTTGTGTGAATTGATAAATGTGAAAATACTTTTTGTAAGCTATAAAAGTATCAATGCCCTATGGACAGATGGTATACATTGTTATTTAAATTAGTAAGTTTATTTTAATTTCTCAAGGTTATTTATAAAAGATAAAATATATAAATAAATAATCATATTAATTCAAATATATTTATAATAAATTTCTGAGACAAGTGAATAAACTTAGTAGCTTTTTTCTTATTCTTTTTTATTTACAAAATTTTGCTGTAATTTAACTAACAATTAATCTGGTAATTTTACAATGTTAATACTGCATTAATTCGGCAATTCTATTCTCTCTCCTCTCTCTCTCTCTCTCACACACACACGCACACACACACAGTACAGACAGTTTACGGGACAGTGGACAAAGGAGTAGGATAATTAATGACAAACCTAGCTATCTTCAGAGGCAAGAACAGAACCTGCACCAGCATTGCTACCAGTAGCACTCGTAGCCGGAGCACCGCCGTGCTGTAAATCGATAACCATCCATCGTACCGCCTTGCTAAGCTGCTCTAACCTCACTGCACTCAGTGGCGAAACAGCTGCCGTCTTCCCATTCTCCGTCAACAGCTTCCCAGAAACAGGCCCAGTCGCCTCGTCCACAAGACACTCGGATCCAATCCTACGCATACAATCCTTATAAGGCTCTCCCTTTCTCTCTACAGACACGCGCACACATGTATATATATGCCAATACATGCACACACAAGTATATCTATATGATTTTGTTGTTATAGGAATTCCGATGACTCTATATGGATGTACTTGCATGTGTTTGCTTGTGATGATTATAATAGCATATCTTCTGATGAAAGATAAGCACTATAGATCAATATCACTAACACCTCTATATATACAAACATACATACGTCTGTATACAGTATGCAGAAGCAAAATATATTGTAAAGAGAAGTTTAAAAGTTGCAGAGAGAGAGAGAGAGAGAGAGTATCCGAATATATACAATATGTGTATGTATGTGTAAGACTACAACTGTATATAAATAGTATACTCATAAATAAACACCACATACTATTCTGTTACATGCACACGGGCATGATATAAATTGACTAAACATTATTAACTGATATGAACTCAAACACATCAATATACATACATATACAGCATACAACATACAGAAAATTCATTTATATGCATGTCTAAATATCATTATATATATAGAGAGAGAGAGACATGCACGCACACGCACACCATACCTCCTGTGTACGGACTCCACGAATTCCTGTGCTCTGTCACAAGAATACTGAAACCTATGGTAGCTTTCATGAAATGAATTGAGGGCGCTGTCCGTACGCTCTGTGCGCTCCCCATTAGCCGCCTGTTTGGCCTCCAAACAGGCAGCTGCAGCCACCAACAGCTTGTTGTATGCATCATTCAGAGACTGCACAATGTGATCCATGAGCCCTAATTCCCAAATACAGAGTAGCCCTAATCCATATTTATAGTGATACACATTGAGTTTCTTTATTTAAACATATAGTTTTAAGCCCACTTTTCACTAGCGGGTGGTTAATTGCCTCGACTAATCAAAATAAAAGAAATTATTTATTCTACCATGGGTTTGATTTTCCACTTGCTGGTTATTTATAATTTATAATCTACATGGCACTTATGTGGCGCCTACATGGCTTTTTCGGTGGTAGCCTAATAACCGAGCAATTTTGCCCGGTTGTATGGCTACCGGGCATAATTGAATGACACGTGTATCAAGATTAATGAAATTAGGTTTTACTTTTTTTAGCTTTCAAAAAAATCAATGAAAAAACAAATAAATTAAAACTTTAAAAAAAAAAGCAAACATGAGATTTAGCAAAATATCACTCATTTACATGTAAGAATATTAATATATATATAAACACATTAGTTGATATATATTTTTGCAGAAAGAACATAAATTATTGTAGATCTCTCTTTCTCTCAACACACTCACATGTTTGTGTAATATATATATATATATATATATATATGTGTGTGTGTGTGTGTGTGTGTATACATTGTTATACACATACATATAGAAAGACATTAGTAGTTTATTTTTTTAATTCAATTAACCACTCTAATGGAAAAGCACAGTGGTAGTAATAATTAATGACGTGGCATTATTTTAATTTACCACCGGCCAAATAACCACCCGCTAGTGGAAAGTAGGCCTTAAATATAAGTATTTAAATCTTGTTTAATCTCTCGAACTTAGAAAAAGAGGGTATCTTTTTAATTTAAACTATATGTTACATAGTTTAACTTAAAATTAAATATTGAAATTAGAAATTTAAATATTTTAAATTTAATTCTAAAATTCAAATGTTGGAATCTTTTCACAAAAATCCTCGGCATTAATGAAATTCTCAATTGGTTCACACGAGTCGCCATATGCATGACAGAATAATTATTACACTCTTTTGAGATCTTGAACATGCTCAGAAAACATAAACAATTCAAGCTTTCTCACTTTCCATTTGGATTCATAAATTGAAGAAGGCAAAGAGACAAGGAGCAAAGAATATGATTGTGGTTGGTAATTATAAGTTTGTGGTGAATCAATGCAAAAATTTTGCTTAATTGCAAGAACTAACATTAGAAATTGGCTTGATTCGCTTCTTACTAAATTAGTTAACACAACCCCTAGATTTGCAACTTGCTTCTTTAACTTGTATGCTACATCAAAGTTGACTTGCCACATTAACAAGCACAATCAAACTTCTTATAATGAGTGCAATACTCTTACTTCATCAAACTCCATATTATACAAAATTCTTAAAGACTTTGATGAATTTAACGAGATATTATTACAATTGCAATTTGAGGATTATGTATATAGATTCATACACAAATAATGTGCCTCATCAATATCACCATTATTGCACAGGTGCCAAATTTTGATCCATACTTAATTCACCTCTCGTCTCCTCAAGAGTACATTCACAATTGCAAGTTATACTTCAAACTTAAATTTCTTAAAATCCCATGCTTTAATAACCACTAACTTATTATTTAAAACAAACATATGTGGATATTTAAAAAACACTTTAATATTTGAGACCTTGGAAGCTAAAAGAACCTTCTTAAAAAAAGAATGTTTAAATTCATGAAAATTTATAAAAATACACATTAGCATTTCATGTTCACAACACTAAAAACATATCACATGAAAATCATTTGAGGACTTGTATGTTTGGGACTTAATAGCTTTGGTAATAATATATCATAATAGTCCTTGGTATATAATACACACATAAAGAAATAAAGAGAAAAGAAAGGAGAAATACGAGATAAAACTCATAACACATAAAATATCTCACTAATTAATTTTTTTTAATATTTCCATTGTAACAGCACATTCAAAACAATACAATCTCACCACACTTATTTATAAAGAAAAGAAAGAAAAGAAGAAGATTAAGACTTCATTTATTTATATCCTCGAACCCTTGGCTTTTAATTGGGAGAAATATAAATCAATGTTAGTCAAGTTATAGTCTCAACAACTCTAAAAGATTATGCTAAATGGTTGCATAGTGATGCAATGCCAAGCGTCAATGTGGTGTGACCTATCCTATAATGGAGAAAGCCCTTTCACAATGGTTCTTTGCTAATGAAGAGCATGTCAACATAAGTGGTGATTTGATATTGGAGAAGGGAGCTCAGTTTTTGAGGCAGCTTTATCTAGATGCTAAGCCATTTACTTTTTTTCAAATGGATGGCTTGCACAGTTTAAAGCACGGCACGTCATTCAAAATTTTCATACGTTTGATGAGAGTGGCTTTGTGAATATGGAGGCTATTGAGCTTCAACTGCTAGAGATCCGAGAAAAAATTGATAAATTTGCTCTTGCTAATGTATACAATATGGATGAATTGAGCTCTTGCCAAGCTGATAGTGTATTAGTTAGCAAAGGAAGTAAAGTAAAGAGCGAATCACAATCGTAATATGCTGCAATGCTAATGGATCTGATTGATTGTTGAAGCTAAGGTGTTCAACATTAAACAATCATTCAGAACATTGGTCTCCAAAGCTACACCACAACAAAAATGCATGAATGACACAAGGAGTGTTTAAGGTCTAGATCAGGGCTTTTGACAAGAGAATGGAAAGGCACAAAGTTTTGCTCCTTATGGACAATTGCACTGCTCATATTCGGCTAGATTCTACAGAAATGCCTCTCCTTACCAATATAAAGATTTTGTACTTACCGCCCAACTCAACATCTAAGATTCAACTTGTGATGGCATTATTAAGAGTTTCAAAGCTTATTATGTTATCAATTTTGTTGCATGGTTCTGCAGGATGGTTTGACAAGTGAAAGCATATTAACATTTTAGATGGTATTCGTATTGCAATTTTAGTTTGGAACAATGAGGTAAAACAAGAAACAATTACAAATTGTTGAAAACATTGTAAAATCCATACACCTTTGATTGAAGGGGTTGCCACACTTGAATTTGTTCTAGTGGAACAAAAAGTTATTTCAAGAGCTAGAAAACAAATTCATCAATCCATTTTCGAAATGCAATGAAAATTTCAGAAATTTCTTAATAGTAACAAGTGGTTGAATAGGGCCTCGAATCTTATATTGGTTGGATTGTCTAGACGAATTGGAAGCCCGGAGTGGATCCGGCTCCTAGTCCGGATGGATGAAATGGGCTAGTGCTCTAGAGTGGCCTAGTGACTATGGTCCCAAGATAGAATGAAGCCAAGTGCTTGTTCTACATGTTGTGGACGCCTCACCATAGCTGAATCATAATGGTGGATTGGAGATGGACCTTTGTGCATCATAGAGCTCCTTGGGCTCCTAGTTGAGACATTTGAGTCCATGGAATGGTTGTGACTATGGGTGAGACCCGTTGTGAGATAGTGGAGCCCCATGAGTTGATACTCATACGGTGACTATCTGGGCTAAGGTGAGTCTAGACTACATGGATAAGCTAGATGAGACCTGTTGTAGGTAGTAGGTGCCCCCATGAATGAGGTGAGGCTCATATGGGTGACTATCTGGAGGTTGGATTCCCTCTGAGGTGAGTCCTAGACTTGGTCTAGACGAGGATAAACTGGATGATTAAGGCTTGAGTATGAGTTCGGCTCATACATTGGCCTTAGTTGGAAGGGGTTCATGACACATTTAGATTGAGATGAGGTTGTGAGGCTTGGAGCTTAGGCCTTAAATCGGTTGAGGTGGTTCCTTAGAGACTTGGACCGTTGTGCCTATTGAGATGGCTCATGCTTAGTGCAAACCTGTTAGGGAGGGAAGTGAGTTGGGATACATTAGTTGATTGGAGATACGAGTAATGGCTCGGGGATATCATCTTAGAGTGAGAGTCCTAACTCACGGGTGGACAAGATGGGTCCCTCCCCAACGTCCAAAACTCCCCGTTGCCCGATTCTAGTCTAAGCATGAAGTCCTATTGTAGGGTGTTCTAAGATAGACTCACGGACTTCGTTAATTTGTGAGGGAACTGACCGTAGAAACTGTTGGGCCCTGATATCATTCCAGTCTTGGGGATGACATATTTGCACCTGCAAAGACTATGTCAAGCTATGTAGTAGAATATGTCCCCAATCTACATCTTCAAATCTTAATGGGACTACACTCAAAACTGGCGCTATTTGTGCATTGGATGATTCATAGATGGGAATTGCTTTCTACTGAATGAGAAATTTGACTAGTAAAATTTACATTGTTGTTATACTGATATGTTTTTGATCATCATTGTTCATTTCATTTAAAGGTCAAAAAGAAAATACCCACTTCCCTCTTCTTTGTGACCTCTTTCTGAAGACTAGTATATTGGGGGTGGAATACCAACCAAAACAAAATGACTTTCAATTTTGCTTCTTCTCCCATCATTTTCCATAAGGGAAGCCATTGTCATCCCATGGTCAAATACAGTCAAGAGCGCACCCATATCGTAGCTTAAGTTGTTTTACTTGAGAGCCAACCCCATGCATGGCAACAAGGAAGGCTTACCCTTGTCCTCTTCCTCCACATAGAACCATCTCTGAGCCTTGTAAGCGACTCAACATTCAAGTCAGCAAAAACATGTCAAACACGAAAGAAATAAATTGACAAAACAAAGACAGAGAGACTACACAGGAAATGGTCATGAATGAAGGTTCAAACAACTCCAAGCAAACATGGCTAGGCGCACTGTGATTAAGAGACGAATCTAATTTAATTGTCCTTAGCGCTTCATTGGATTTTTTTTTGGTTAAGTTACATAGATGGGTGGTTAATGATGTATCATTTCACTAATGACAGTGACATGTCATGACTAATGAGCCACGTGGAAGCTGATTGAGCATGAATCCCAACCACACTCCCACTCATGCTTGATCAGTTGAGGATGCACTAATCCTCCCACTCAGCCGAAGCAAATGGAGAGCATACGCCAAGAGCAGAACGATGCCACTCAAAAGAGGCGCGATGCAGTGCCTTTGTCAAATATCTGCAATCATCAGTTCAAGTGGGCAGTAATCCAAGATCAATTCCCAGATTTGACTTGGTCATGGATGAAGTGGTGACGAATATCAAAGTGCTTGGTGAGTGAAAACTGGGTTTTTCATCAAGGCCAAAGCACTTTGATTATCAGAGAACATCACCAGAGGCCCGCTCAATGTAGAAGCATCGGCAGAGCCTTACATAACTGGGTGAGCCAAGCAGCCTCCTTGCTTGCAGCCGTCAATGCAATGTATTCAGCTTCAGCTGAGGACAACGCTACAAGAGGTTGTAGGTCACAGCAGCTCCATGAAAAAAAAAGCATAGCTTAGGTAGAGCGACGAGTTTCCTCATCACCGCCCAGTCTGAGTCGCCATATCCATGAAGAGCTTGAGGCAAAGCTTGCGGAGATCCTGAACCATGAAAGTGAAGCTGAAACATCAAAGTACCTCTCAAGTAGCAAAAAATCCATTTAACGGCAGACTAGTGAGTTAAGCAAGGTTCTCAAGAACTGAGAGACGACTCCCACTGAATAAGCAAGGTCTGGTCATGTGCAGGACCATCAGGTACACCAGGCTCCCAACATCTTGATGATAAGGAATCGTTTTCATATGCTCGCTTCAATCCTCTGAAACAGGCATTTGACAGGTTAAATGATGATTTACCTCAAGAGGAGTTGGCATAGAGCACTGTGCTGCTATTGAACATTCCAAAACGTTGAGCGTATTGAGTTTGAGACATAGAAAGCTTGCGATTTTTCCGGTCACGAATGATCTCAATGCCAAGAAAAAACGTAGCTCTCTCATATTGCTCATTTCAAACTCAGAAAGAGTTTGGCCTAGCCGTATCATCTGTGTCAAAAACTCCAAAGAAGAGGAGGCTAGCAAACAATCGTCAACATAAACAGCAATCAGCACAAAGGAGTCACCAAGATGATGCATGTAAATTACCATCAATGGGGAGAGGAACACATCCCAGTGACTTCAGAAAGCTATCAACCCGCTCAAACCAAACACGTGGTGATTGTTTCAGCTTGTAGAGAGCACGGTTGAGCTTGCAGACAGTTGTTCTTCGCCAGGTTTGATGAAACTAGAGGTTGAGCCACATAAACGTCTTCATGAAGTTCCCCATTTAGGAATGCAGTGCGGACGTCCATCTGATGCAGCTCCAAATCATAGGTAGCAGCTAGAGCCAGAAGGATCTGCACTGAAGAAAGCTTCACTACTAGAGATATGTTTCCATAAAATTCAGGCTAGGAACTTGGCTAAATCCTTGTGCAACAAATGTGCTTTGAACTTGGGCAGCTTTCCATCTAGATGAGTTTTTAAAGTGAAAATCCATTTCGAGCTTACTAGATGAGCTCCAAGAGGCAACATTTTTTCGTCATCGTTTCATTCTTCTAGATGCCATCTCATTGTCCATGGCAGCCTTCCACTGAGCAACGTGAGGGCTGGATAAAGCTTCTTTCACCGTCGAAGGAATTCGAATGCTGTGCGAATCACCCAAAGCAAAAATTAGCTTTATGGCAAGGATAAAAGAAAGAATGAGAGGTTTCAGCCTTCAAGCTGCACGTGTGAGGAACATGAACACGAGTTGAATAGCGAAGGGCAGGAGGAGGAGGCAGTGGTTGAATGGCATGAGTTGAATGGCGAGGCGACATGAGGAATCAGCAAGCTAAAAACTCCTCAATTCCATCAAAATCAAGATGGAGGAAAAGATATAGAGCATCCTGGTGTCACTGGAAAGAGAGACAAAAAGTCTAGGAGATTGAGGAGGCCTAGCAGGTGAAATTGGAGGCAGCGGGACCACTTGCAGCGGGAGGCCACATTAGTAGGAGGTACAACAACGGGAATTACTGCAAAAGAAGAGCAGCAGCAGGAAGGACCTCCAAGAGATGAAGATCCACGGAAGTGGATAGCGCAGATGTAGCTCGATCTCTGTTAGAGTGTACCTTCATCAAATTCAACATCTCGACGCTCCAGCAAGATCTTGCGTTTCAGAGAGAATAAAGGCGATAGCCTTTCATCCCGTCGAGGTACCCTAAAAAGATGGAGGTTCCGCCTTGGAATCGACCTTGCGTCTTTACTTTTTGAGAATATGCCCATAGGCTAAACACCCAAAAACGTGAAAATCATCATAATCCGAAACTTTGCCAGTCCAAAGCTCGTAGGGAGTTTGTGATCAGCCAAAGCTTGGGTTGGCAACCTATTTCTCACATAAACAGCCGGGTTTACTGCTTCACCCCAAAATGACGGTGGTAAGCTTGCATGCAACAGCATACATTGGGCAAATTCCACAATTGTTTAGTTTATGCGTTCAGCAACACCGTTATGTGAATGTGCATCAAGAACAGCAAACTGGCGTTGCCAGCCTCAACACAAAACAGCTCAAACTCATTTGATGTGTATTCGCCACCACGATCACAACTAAGTATACGGATGGAAGATCCGTGTAGTTTTTCAACTAGAGCTTTGTACTAAGTAAAACAGAAAAACACCTTAGATTTCTTTGCCACAAGATACACCATCAAGTATCTTGAAGAATCATCCACAAACGTGACCATGTAACGTTTGCCACCTAACGATTCAACATTCATCGTACACACGTCCGAGTGAATCAACTCAAGGAGCGTAAATGCACGAGAGTTAGATGGCTGAGGAAAAGGAAAAACATGTTGCTTTCCTCCCACACAAGCTTGTAGAAAGTTAAATCGCCAGAAGCTTGTGGTAGTGCAAGTTGCTTCAACACTTGCTCGTGAACGTGACCCAGTCTTTGATGCCAAAGCTGGAGCGATGGTTTAGCACGAGCAACCAGTGCATGAGCTTGTGGAAACACCACGTGGGCATTCAGCTGATACAAGGTACCAACCAAATGACCTTTCGCAACTTAGCAGTTTCAACATCCACGATCGTTGCTCCATGTCCAGTGAACATGGAATGCATCCCTCCGTGAACAATTGCATATCCCATAGACAGCAGCATGTGTGTGATGCCAAGAACATGATGAACATCATGAATTTCTCGGAATTTGCTAGATTCAAGTTGAACACGAATGATGCATTTTCCAAGCACATTGTGAACAAAAGAATCACCAAGTGCGACAGATTCGCCAGCAGGAACAGCTTCATATGAGAAGAACATTGAAGCTAAGGGTGTCATGTGAAATGACGCAGCTGAATCAAGCCAAAGTTTAGGCTCAACAGGAGATGCATCAGCAGAAACAACCAATTTCCCAGCATCTCGTGCCATCAGCATTCTTCGTGGAGGACGGGATCCACTACCTTTATCTTTGTCTTTGCCTTTGCCTCTGTTGTGGTTCTAATTTGTTTTTTCTTTGGCCAGGTCCACCTTCTTTTTTCTGCAATCATGAGCTAAATGGCCATGTTTTTTGCAATAGTGACAAGGGCCCCGGAAAATAGGGGGATTTGAATTTGGATTCGAATTGGAGGAATTCGAACTGCTTGCAGCAGCAGAGGAAGATCCAGCATACAATAATGCCGACTTTGCAATGGGAAGAGCCTCTTGTTTCCCACGAATCTTCCGTTCTTCTTCAATCAACGCGCAATAGCTTGATTGAAGGTCATGGTCATGTGCAACAAAATGGAAGCCAAAGTGGCCAAGTGTGACTGGACAGTTGCAAGCAGCAATGCATGAGCGCAGTCGTCCGAGACAGAAGATCTGGCTCATGCGTCCAACATAAACGATGATTGTCTCATTGGATTCCATCCTGAGTGTCAGGAATTGCTTGTTCAACAACATGGAAGATGTTGTAGCTTGAGCAGTGAAAATTGTGTGCAATGCAATCCAACTTTCAACAGTAGTGAGGGTGAAATCCAGAAGCGACAAGAATTCATCACTCAATGCAAGGCCAATCATGGTGATGGCATGTTGATTTCTTGCATCCCAATCAACCTGGAGTGCATGATCAGTAGCAGGACGAGGTTCAGTCCCATTGACCAGATTCCAGGCACTTTTCACAGATAGGATCAATCAAATTCAAGTGGCCCAAGTGAAGAAATTAATGCCCATGAATTTCTCAACCTTCTCATTGGATGCAATCAACACCTGCTGCAAAGGCGGTTGCGGCGAATTTGATGGAGTAGCCATCAACATGCAGCAAGATGGAACTCCGGCTCCGATAGCATGTGATTAAGAGATGAATCTAATTTAATTGTCCTTAGCGCTTCATTGGATTTTTTTTTGGTTAAGTTACATAGGTGGGTGGTTAACGATGTATCGTTTCACTAATGACAGTGATGTGTCATGACTAATGAGCCACGTGGAAGCTAATTGAGCATGAATCCCAACCACATGCACATGAGCTTGGCGAGCATCTTCAATCCACCCTCACAGAGCAACATGTAGAGACAAGCAACAAGATCAAAGCTCTCCGAATTAAACTTGAACACCCAGATAAAATCTTGGATCAAAACCACACCAAACGCAAAGCCTCTAATGGTGTCCTCACTGAAAACCTTGTCAATATCGTACATGATCCCCCGATGCAGGCAATATCAAGAGTGTTTTCAGCATCGGTTCGTATCATTCATAACAGCTTGCCTTGGGAATAAAAGTGGAAGACTTTGGTATATTCTCAAAATGGGTCGGCCTCGTAAATTCACCTAGTCGAATGTCACAACAGTGCCAAGCTTTTGCTTCATTTTCTCCACCATGTCTTTATATGCATCGAAGGCATCATTTGGATGACCAAATGGTCGGCCCACTCCATCAATCAGGGGCAGTAATTGCTTGTAGATGTGCTTGGGAACTGTAACTTGCTTGAACATTTGTCTAATCACAAGTCCAGTGAGCTTAGATTGCTTGTCCTCCTTGTAATTAAGATAGAGCTCACCGAATGCTAGGAGCCACTTCCAAAGGGACAGAAACAAGTAATCAAAGTAGTGATTATTGGAACCATATCTAAGTAACTCTTTGGGGCGTTAAGGCAAATAGCAATGTCCCTACCAAAATGGATACCTATAGTATGTAGTAGCTTTACAATTTTCTACTTTTCTTTGGATCTAAGTTTGTGAACACGTGTTTCACCACATCCTTTGTGTTGCGATCTTCTAAATGATGCTCCATCGCAACCGAGCTTTATAGAATCTAAATACCCTGATCCGAAAACCCTAGCCGGCAATTCTACTTAAGGGCAAAAATCTTGTTTGCTCCGAGGATGGGGGGCAAAAGAATCAAGTGCGATCCGAATTCCGTCTACATTTTCCACCATATAAAGCCCTATGAAACAGGGCTTGCATTTGAGTGTAGGAAAGGCTATAACAATTGTGTCAAGGATGTAACAAAGTGGTACATAGCAATAGAATGAACGATCTAACAAGGATTCAACATTTGGTACTATAGAAATTAGAAGTGAAATAGTGGGCTGACTGTGTTTTGGGAAGCAAATGTGTTCTAGCTGTTCTTGAATTGATTAGAACTTCTACAAAGGAATTGAAGGTTACTGTATTCTTTCTTGAGGATACCAAGAACAAGCCGATTGAGTCAGGTGAAAAATAAATTTGCTTCGGGTAGAAGAGCATTTTCGTGTTACACGTGCTACAACTGTTTCTTCTTACAAAATTAAAGTAGCATATAAAGACAATAAGATTTATGAAGTTCTTGAGTAACTTTTGGAACGAATCAATCTTATCTTAAGTAAGTGGAACGTGAATTTATAGTGGGTTTATGCGCTCGAATGTTTAATTTGCAGAAGTTGTGAGTTCATGTCTATAATTTTCAGTGAGCTCTGATTGATCGTGCAACGCGCATAAATGTCGAACGCATGAATTAGTCACTCCCTTTGTGTACAATAAAAAAAATTTGTAACATGCATGAATTAGTTACAATTTTTTTTTTTAACTCATGATAGAGACGAGGGGTTTAATTAGGTAAGGATAAGTAGTACCATGATGGACTAGTCACTTATCTAGTTCAGAGGCAATGAGTATCATTGAGACTAGTTACTCATGATAGAGATAAGAGTCTAGTCAAGTAAGAATAAGTGGTACCATGATGGGACTTGTTAGTCAAGTTAGGTAAGGATAAGTAGTACCATGATGGAAATGGTCACTCGTGACATAGACAAGGGATCTAGTTCGGTAAGGATAAGCGGCACCTTGATAACTTCAACCTTAATCAATGTCGTCTCTAACCATAATAAGATCTGCTCCATGTGAGTAAAATGTGCCACACACAGCTTATTTTTCTTCCTTGCAATGAGCTCGATGTTAGGGTCATGGCTATTAGTTGTTGTGTTGTGATAGAGGTTGGGAGGGGCATCATCTTAAATGTCAACTTGATGGAGGCCATTTTGAGAAAAAGCTATGGGATTGGTTAGTAAAGTTAGGTCAAAATAAGCAGTACTATGATAGGACTAGTCACTCATGACAAAGACAAGGGATTTAGTTAAGTAAGGATAAGCGGTACTACGATGAGACTAGTCATTCAATTAGTTTAAAAGCGATCGGTATCATGATGGGATTAGTTGCTCATGACAAACACAAGGGGTCTAATCAGGTAAAAATAAGTTTGATGCATGAACTACACAAATTCGTTTATAATGAAGTGTGTCATAGCATTATATCTTTCTCTTTAACCATAAAAATAAATAGTCAATTAATATTATAAAGATGCCTGGTGTGATATTTAACCAAGTGACCCTAATCTACTTGAGTCAATGGCAAGAACCATAACTGAAATAACCTATGCCAAAATGATAGATTAACAATTAAATCAATTACAATATAAAAATACATCTCATCATTGTAATAAGGATATTTAGGTTAATAGGCATAATTTAATGATTAACATTAAGAGAGCTATTATGGATTAATCACAACTTAAAAACTTGAGCGAAATGCATAGGAGGCTGGTGCAAATGCTAAGCAAAACATTATAAAAGAGAGCATATTGTGGAATGATTCAATTTATAAAAAGTTAATTTCTCCGATTTAAATTTAAATTAAGATTTAATTTTATAAAATAAAAGAAATAACTTAAAGCTTTATTTTAAATCCTTTTAACCCTTTTAATTACTAAGGCAAACTAAAACCTCATGATTAATAAAATTGTTATTATTTCTTATAAACTAATTTAATAAAATGGTAATTGTTTATTGAATCCTTGTTCTAGTTGAATTTAACTACATTGTGTAACAATGGGTCTCATCACTAATCCTCATTTGAGCATGGATGCACACACCTAATCCCTTATATGACTCACAATTGCCTAAACTAAACTTGGACTACAAGATGGCTCTAATACTACATCCCTTATAAACAGTACATACTTGACATAGGGAATTCACATTTTATATGGATATGTAGTATTTAAGTGCATCCAAAAAAGGGTTTTTTATTTTGATTGAATTCGTATTGTATGCATATGGTATAATAGGGGCATAAAACTTTAAGTTATAGTTAGGGTAAGTAAAGCATGGAAAGAATTTTTCTGTGTATATAGGTAAAATACTTAAGTAATTTAATTAAATGAATAAGAATGTATATATAATGTTATAAGATGGGGAGATAATTAGTGTTATTAGTGTTCAAAACCTTATAACTTTGTATATTATAAATTTACATAGCCATATTATACTAGTATTAGTTTAATATAAAATTTATTTAATTTATGTATTATTGAAGGAAAAAAGAACATGTTAAAGAGAAGTATGGTAACCAAAGGGGCTTTTATAATGGTACTTATATATACTTTTTGCACTTGCTTAATTTAATAAAATTCCATGGTACAAAGGTATTATAAAAATAAATTTTTACTATATACTTGGGTTTTTTAATTAGTAGTTTTTTGTAAATAGCATATATAATATAATATATATATATATATATATATATATATTATATATATTAGTTTATGTGAATGACCCATGATTGGCTAGACTAGGGTTATGAGACAACTTTGATATTAACTATTACAATCTTCTTAAATTTAACTTATGTGGTGAAGTTCTTACTTAGCATGGACATATAACTGAAAGTGTTATTTTGAAATCTCTTATTATTACATGGCTTAAATATCTTATTTGTATTTATTTTATATTTGACTTTAGACTCATCATGTGTAATAAGTATTATTTTCAAGTGTATAAGTAATGTATAATGCCATAGACGCGAGGGATAAAGGCATGGACACAATTATCATTTATGATCAATGGTATAATTATGTAATAACAAAAAAATTTGGTATAATGCTTTAACTATTCATTTAGCACTAAGTGGAGTAATGGAGAACTATAATATTTGATATCAAAGTTAATTCCTATTAACTAAAAATTACAAGAGTCATTCTAAGTTGTGTATAATTATTTCTAATGTTTTTAATATCATCTTGGTATGTTAAATTGAAAAGCTAGACAAAAGACTAGAGTTATGTACCCATAATAAATTATGAGCACCTAACTAATTATCAAGAGTCACTGGTGAGTCTAAGAGAAAGAATGACACAAGTCATTTGCAAAGTCACATATTTATGGCGAATGTTACACATATATTAAAGTTAAATATAGAATAATTATAGTTTGAACAAGGGTTTGAATAAAAAATTATTTCTTTTACCCATGCTAACTTTACAATAATAAAATATTTAGAATAAAGAAACTTATATTTTGTTAAGTGATGAATGGTAACACGAAAATAATTAAATAAGAATGTGTTAGTTGAATTTTCAACAAACCCTTTCAAAGTCAACAATATAACATAAAATTAAGGAAATATGAATTATGATTAATATTTTTTATGTCTTTGTTATTATTTACTATGGGATAGTATGAACATTAAACAATTAACGATAATGAAATTTTAATTATTATAGTTTATTCTGGATTCTAATTTAATATTAATATTTTAAAAAGATTTTAATTTTAATTGATTTGACTACATGATATGATTTTATTTCTTTGTACCATCAAATAAATGTTTTTTTTTTTCATTTTTTAAATTTGACATGGCTGATCCAAAGTGTTTATTTGAAGGACACATAAATATATTATGCTATACATAATTACATAAATATTAAAAATGTTTTAACTACTTAGAGTCTAATATGCTCTAGTTAAAATCTCAAAATGGATAAAATATAACCTGTCTTATTAGTAAGTAATAAGTGGGTCATTAACATATACTTATGTTTAATACATTGCCCATTTAAAAGGCAAAAGACATTAAAAGAATTAACAAATCAATATTCAAATGTCTTGAGAAAAGTAAAAATGACGTGTGATAACATCGTGTATATGTTTATATTTTAATGAATAATATATATTTGAAAGAATATCACTTTGTCATTTATCTGTAGTGAATAACATGCAGTCTGTACACGTGTAAGGATCACTGTATACAAATGTAGACATAAGTAAGATTTGTAAATATATATTTTTCACAAAATATACAATTTTTTTACATATTATATGTATGAAATTAAACATATAGGAATTAGTTTAATAATATAAATTTGATATAATCACAATCCCACCATATCATAGATCTTATCCAAATGGTTGAAAAGTCCATGCATACGCGAATATTCCAATTTGACCACAGAATATACGGAGATCCAAGAAGAGAATATCCGAAGAATATACTAACAAACAAACAGTAAATTGGCTTAAGAAGAAATACAAACGAGCCCTAAACTCCGTCCCTTATATTGAAACAACAAATTTTGAAAGAAGAAAAGAAAGAAAAAGAAAAAGATGGATCAAGTGAGATGTGTTTATTGGTACTCTGGAGATGCTTGAGAATATCCTCTGATAATGTCTCCGTGTCCAGATCCTTGAGCTTTGTAAACGGTTCGCCACGTCCTGTAAAAAAACATAAATTTAATAATGCATATGTGTTTACATCACATAATATGAATATTATTAGCATTTTCACAATAAAAATTATATTCGAACAATGACCTACCACCTCGTTTAATTAGTTAAATGAATGTAGTTAGTGTTATAATTAGAAGTCCATGCAAAGGAAAAATTACCCACCTGGAGCGAAACATAGATTTTGCCAGTGTCATCGCGGATTTCAAAGCAACCTTTCCTGGGCTGCAGGAAGAAAAGAAATTCTTGGTGAAACAGAGAAGAGCAAAAGCGAGATCTTTAATACCTTCTCTGCATTGATGGAGATTTTCAACCCTGGCTCGGAATCTAGCAAGAAAGATTGCACCCTCTGCGCCCTCGTCTTGAACACCTGGTCCGATTTGCTGCAGTATAAGACAGATTCAACACGTTAGAACAATCAAATCGCTAAAAACCGGACAAAAGATAGAAAGAAACATTAGAATTCAGAAAGAACTTACCAGTGCTCGATGATAATCTGCGTTTTGATAACATGTTTCTTTGACGACCCTCTCTTCGGATTTCGGCCCAGGGTTCGCTCGAGTGACACGCTTGGTCCCCGGAACGAGAGGGGCTGCACCTTCGCCCTTCTTCTTACGGCCCTTGGTCTTCTTCTTCACTTCCTCCTTGACGACGGCCTTGTCCTCGACTTTCTCGTCCTCCTCGCCAGTGTTCTTCTTCTCCGCCTCGGCCTCGGACGGTTCTTTCACGTCCTCAGCTGTCTTGGCCACGGCCTCGGTTTCTTTCTCATCCTCGGACTTGGCCGCTTCCTCCTGCTCAACCTCGGCTTCCTTCTTCTCTTCCTCGACCTTGGTCTTGCGGGATTTCGGAGCGGCCTTGGTAGATTTCGCTTTGCGCTTGGTCGGCGCCATGGAAATTTGTCAAGATGATCTCAGAATCCCTGTTTACACCTTCCGCAATGAGAAAAAAATGCAAAAAACGGCCAACAAAGATTCAAACCTTGTGGAGAAATGCGTGTGTTGCGCCGAGACGAACCTCAATGCGCGACAAAATTCCTGTTTTGCAGCTTCCGCTACGTGAGAAACGGAGAACACAGCAAGAAATATGCATACCTTGTGTAGGAATTCACGAGTAAGATCGTTCCTGCGGCGAGATGGACCTGAATGCGGGAAAAAAATCCCTGTTGTTAGCCTCCGGTGTGAAGGAAACGCAACGAAGAGTAGCACGGAGAAGAAAGATGCTAGTTACCTTGCTAGCCGCGGCGCTCCCGTGAAAACCTAAGTGCCAGAGAAAACACACCTTGGCTATGGTCTTGTTTTCCCACTCACACTTGGCTATGGAGTATACTTTATCAAAGACCGGCGCATCGACGGTTTATTCGTGCTCCACATGGACGATCCAACGGCATCGCTGGCAGAAAGTGATCACCCATAGGAAGTTTGAAATCGCCACGTAAGACCGGTCAGTCCGTACGGTACTGGCCCAACTGTAGGTTTATGACCACGTAGATTTTGGACATACCCTTGATTCAGGTTTTAGGGTTCATGTCGATCCGTCTTCCGGCAGGGTTTTTGGAGCTGTGAATTCAATGGCGGCAGTCGGTAATCCACAGTATAATCCATGGAACGCGTCGGCGCCGCAGCCAGATACGTCTTCCGATGAGGTATGTGTGATTTTGATCCAAGTCAGAATTTTTCATGGATTTTGTATTGAAAAAAACGGATCTTTGATGCGCGAGGGGCTTTATGTGTTTTTTTTTTAATGCAAAAAAGGATTTTTGTGTGATTTTGATTCAAAAGTGGGGTTTTTGTGCAGGTGAGGACGATCTTCGTGTTGGGTTTTCCTCCGGATGTCAAAGAGAGGGAGCTTCAGAATCTGCTACGATGGTGGCCGGGATATGAGGCGTCGCAGATGAATTTCAAGGGCGACCAGCCAATGGGTTTTGCTCTTTTCGCAAATGCGCAGATGGCTATGGCTGCCCGTGATGCTCTCCAGGTAAATTTCGTGTTTTTGTGCATATCTATTTGTATCATACATATCCTTTTCTGGTTGTGGAATTTTAATGTATTTGGACCCTGTAGAATTTGGTGTTTGATGCCGACTCGAAGTCTGTTCTGCGTGCAGAGATGGCTAAGAAGAATTTATACGTGAAAAGGGGTAAGCCATATATCAGATATATGATAAACAAAACTTATCTAATGGGTTAACGTTTGTTCTTTTTAGGCGTAACTGGAATGAACACAGAAGGCACCGTGTACGATCACAGTAAGAGGATGCGAACAGGAGGAGATTGCACACCTGCGGCATACCCTCCAGCTTTTGTTCCTCCTGCCCCACCTGCGTGGCCACCCCAGGGGTATATATATACAATACTTGAGACGGCATATTAGCAGATATTTATTCAATTCTAAATGTTTTATGCAGTTTTATGCCTCCAGCTCCTTACGATCCATATGGTGCGGGTTACCCAGTTCCTCAGGTACCTCCACCTGTTGCTGCTCCACCTGTTGCACCAGCAGGCTATGCACCAGTTCAGGTATGCTTGTTTAGAATGATAAGTTTTACGTGTATACGATAACCAAGGCGTGGAGTTAAGTACAGTGTGATTCATTCAGTCGTATTTTTAAACAAACCTGTTCTCTCAAACCAGTTGATACGAAAAACATACTTCTCGTCCGATCTCAGATCCGCGGATAAGAGGTCGTGAGAGACATCAATCAAGTTACTAACTCTGGTTTTCACTTGTTTAGCAGAACAACAAAGATAACCCACCATGCAACACCTTGTTTATCGGGAATCTAGGCGAGGGAACGAGTGAACAGGAGCTTCGTGGTCTCTTCAGCAGGTACGTTAATCTCTCTCTCCTACTCTGTGTGTGTGTAGACGTACGTATCTTTATATTTGTATATCAAATTAGTGACACTAGTTTTGATGTTTATGCAGTCAACCGGGATTCAAACAAATGAAAGTACTGCGGCAGGGAAGGAGCACAGTTTGCTTCATTGAATTTATGGTATGTATTCGTCTTACATGTAGAGAGAGAGACTAATATTGCTAATATATTACTAGGATGTGAACACTGCGATGGCCGTTCACACAAACCTCCAAGGCGCGGTGCTTTCAACATCAGATCGAGGCGGAATGAGAATACAATATCCTTTTCCATGTTTATATATATACACGTGTATATGTGCGTCTACTATACTTTGTACATGTTGTCGTTTGTTGCCTTAACTTACTGGATTACGTTTTCGAAGAATCCGTACGGACGGAAGAAAGAGGGGCAAGCCAATGCACAGGCGGACGGAGTACGGTCCTCCTCACCAACACTGCTAAACGGAAACTCGGAACGGAGCTCTGTTACACCGGAGGCTACGAGCACGGCGTCTTAACCATGGGTTTAAGGACGGTGTAAGGGATGTACTAACCAACCATGGCACGCACACGTACAAAGTCATGGGAGGCATCGTCGGTATGTAATTTTTGTTTTACATTTGCATTTCTAGGGGAGGAGTCATCATCAGCATCATGTCACACATCCATCACATGTCATACATACATCAGCATCAGCATCAAGCATTACATACACTGGAGGGTTCATCAAGTTTACAAGGAAGATGTGTGCATACGCATTGTAGAGAATATGCACAAGAATATCCGGCGGAATATGTGCAGCACACACGCTTGTTTGGAGGCTTTGTTCAAGCATCATATACTTAACATACATTTTGCATGTGATTTTAATTGCACATTTCATTACTACATAATTAACTTACTAGTATATAACCCAAACACATTGGGACTGATATTAATGAGACACCTGACATGGGCATGTATGGTCATTATTATGACATGAGCATCGTTGCATGCGAAAAGTTCAAATTGTTCACTGTCCGTGTGACATGAGCATAAATATTTCAAAATTTTCACTGTCAGGTTGCTGAGCTGGCAGTATGTTACACGTGTTGTTTCCACGTGTAAGTGTACGGGTCTGATGTCCAGAAAAGGTGTGCTAGAGACCTAACTGAATAATTACATGTGAATTTATAATTGAATAATGAGATAGTAATAAATATTAATACCATTAACTAAAGTATTAAATTTGAAATAGATGCTACATTAAAAATGTACCATTTTATCAGTTAAAACTGATAATTTTTTAGATATATTCTGGAATATACTGGTATATATTATTCTTTTATTATCATTTTGAGTTAAAATTTTGTATATCTTACTATTAATAGAATTTTAATGAAAATATATATTGTTTATATATTTTCATTAACTCTGATTAGGAAATTCCCATATATATATATATATATATATATATATGAGATTTTAAATAATGATGAAGTAATAAATTTAATGATAAATTTTTTATTTGATAATTTTAAATAAAGATTATATTTACTAATAGAGGTTTACCTTATAAGTTTTTAACAAATTTAACAATTGCAAACATTTATAATTTTATAACTAATCAAAATGTTAAAAACATTTTCTAATGTTTTTGATACAAATGCATTAATAATTAATAACATTAAATGATATTATAATCAATTGTGTAACTAATACAAAATCAATAGTAATGTTATTTAATGATAGTTATTAAAAAGTATATGCATGTCTGAAAAGGATGTATTTAATCTTAACATACAAATCCTTACACCATATTAAGCAACTTTGGCTAATCTTGACATCCTATGTGGCATTTAAGTCAACATTCTCATTACACACCTAAGGTATATTCTATAAAATCCGATTAAACTTCAAAAGTACTAAGATAGTCGTTGAACGTGTGATTAATTTTATATGAATTGTAAAACATGTATAATTGAGGACTCAATATTCACATAATGAAATTTGGACTAAGCTGCTTGAAAATCAATTTAAAGGATAAACTTTTTAAGATGCATTTTCATATATAAAACTAGCACTACATCACTTATAGCATAATCATGAACAAACAAATGCCAAACATTATAGTGTCATTGTTGTACCTTTTAAGAATGAGATAATTTTGTTAACATATTCTAGTGCAACATTGGAAGAGTATGATTTAGATATCGATTGCCAAAACATGACTAAAAGAAGGAGAACAAACATTAAAAGGAAACTTTGGGGAACAACCCCTTCTTCAGTTTGTTTATGTATCTTTTGTCCACCAATCCATTAGAGTGTCTGTATTTCATTTTATGTATGACAAGTACTAATCCTAATCGATCTGTCACTTATTCATATACTTAGACAGCATGCATGTAAAAGCACAATTGAGTTGCTCCACTAGACCATTAGTTTCTGTATGATAAGGTATTGTAGAAGATTGTTTGCTTTCTAACCTAGTAGTTAACAAACGCAAAACTTCAGTTGTGAAATGAGGCAAAGAGTAACACCCATGCCTTAACACCATTTAATGAAACACAAAATATGCCACATGAGTTGCCTTAGCCTTTAGAAGAGCCCGAACCTCCATATATTGTGTGAAGTAGTCAAACATAACAATAGCATATGTATTCCTTGTTGTTATTAAAAACAAACCAATGAGATCATATGCAGCTAGCTGCACCATCAAGCTTCCTCCTCTGAGTGTCCATCAGGCTTTGCGCCCTAGTCTTGAGTGGTTCTCCTGAACCTTCTTGTAGTAACCCAGAATTTTGAGCCATCTCCTCCTGCATGCATCAGCATCACGATCAATTCCCTACTCTTGAAGCTTCTCAAAATCACCTCCCACCGTGCATCAAATGTCAATCCTTGATCGTGCCCTGTAGACTCTTGTTGGTCGATGATATCCTATCCTTTCATATGTGCTAGTGCCAACGATTCATATGGCGTCCCCATGCTTTTATCCTTCACCCTGCCCCTTGTAGCACCTTGAACAACCTCAGAGTTGTCTTCTATTTCCTACACTCAGATGCAGCTAAAAAACTAGAAAGGAGAAGAAGAAGCTTACAAGTGGATTTGCCATGGGAGGATTTGGCATTGGTGGATTTTCCATAGGTGTGGGTGCCGATGGATTTTCCACGGCTAAATTTGCTACACCTGCACTGCGCCATCGAGTCCCAACTCCTCGCACCATGAACCCTAAAGAATTTTTAGCAAAATATTTTTTTGTGTACTTCGCAAATTTTATGCACTCATGGGAGAGGTTGTTTAAGATTATAACGGGGGAACATAAATTTGTATTAAGTAGTACATAAATTTGCATCCAAGTGCGGATTAGAATGGTTTTAACGTTTAGTACATAAATTTTTGAAGTACATAAATTTAGGTACTGGTTTTAGGTTTATGTACTAAGTGCAGATAAAAAAATTTGCTAAATAGTACATAAATTTACGTTTGTGTACAATGTGTGGATCGGCCCAATAGTTTTGAAGTACTTGGTTTCGCATAATGCAATGAGGGGTAATGAAAATTATGTGAAATTTTTGCTGACTCCACATAAAGTGATACGTTAGTTTTGGTTAATTTTTTTTCTAACATTAGGGCCCTTCGCACATGACATTAACATTAACTTAATGTTGAAATATTATCGCCACCATCTGCACACTAGCGTTTATATAATGAAACATTATCTCAAAATAATGTTAATGTCAACATTAATACTAAATACCTCTTCAGACTAGAAAACATTAACTTCTTAACTCAAAATTAACACAAAACATCTTCACATCTATTTTTCTGACATTAACATTAATTTATTCAGACTTTAATAAGTTTTAGGTTTAAACTTTAGGTTAATTTTTTCAAATTTGAATTCATGCTAGAAAGCTCAAGCTTAAGTTTGAGCTCGAGATTGACCAGTAAGAGGCTGGAGAAATGCCACAATATTCTCCTGAATTTGCTCACCTGCAAGATCATTCCCTTCAAGTAGGCGCACCCGGTTTTTTCATGAAATTCCTCATCGTTTTCCTCCTCTCCAGCATTAAGCAAAAAATTATGGAGAATGCAACAAGCAACTACAACTTCTAGAGCGGCATCTGGCTCCGTTGGAACACCATGTTGAAGGATTCTCCAGTTCCCTTCACACTCAATTTAGAAAACAACAAAAAAAAATTTAAAAATGAACCAAAAACAAAATACCTTTAAGAAGACCAAAGCTTTTCTCAACAATTTCTCGAGCCCGAGAAAGCTCTTTGTTGTAGAACCTTTTCAAGTTGGACAATGGAATTTCGGTCTTTTTGTATGGGGTCATGACAAGAGCAAAGCATGGGTAAGCCTTATCCCCCACAAGATAAGGCTTCAAGTTGAAGCGTCGAAGGGGAAATGTTGGTTCTTGAAGCACTCCTTGGCTAGTCCCCGTTTGTAAAACCATGAGTTCTTCCAAACTCTTGAATCATGAATAGACCCTAGCCAGCCACAATACACATCCAAAACCTTCTCCTACTATCCACCACTACGTACCTGGAGAACAATTAAGAATCGATGGTGCTTGTTGTAGCTGTCTGGATCCACCTCTGGAGTTTGAATTGGTATCTAAGACCCATCCACCGCCCCGACAATGTTGGGGAGTTTACTTTTCTTAGCAAAGCCTATGATGACTCCACCAAGCTCCTCAACAGTCTTTGGAAACCTGATCAAGTGGCCGAGAGCTACCCGGATTCCTGTGATCGTGTCCTAGAAGATCTTGCATGCAGTACTCTCACCAATGCTGAAGTTCTCAGAGACTGAGTAAAATGAAATGCCATACCTCAACTTGGAGATGGTACAAGCAACTCGAACTGTCAGAGTTTTAACCCAAAGGACCAACACGTCTGCCAGGTGGCCATTTAGCATCATCACCCTATGTGAGCAACGCTAAGTTTCCCAGAACAACCCCAACGACCCCTAGGGTTAGACTTTAATGCCCAAGTGGACAGGAGACTTAGGGTTTAGCCTAAGTCTCCCTAGAATGTCTGCCCCCAAAACCCTTGAGGGATAACCCTAGTTGACTTAGGGCTTGCCCTAGAAGACCTAGACAGGCTCATGCCCTAACCCCCATCAAGGAGACGTGTGTTCCACACATACCCCTAGACAGAGCTAAGGCATCGTCACTTACCCCTTAGGAATCACCCTCATCCGGGAGTACAACCCCTTTAGGGCGACAAGGGGTACCCTGAACCACGACTAACCCCTAAGGGTTTGAGTGGCCAAGTTATACCCTAGACCTAGGGCTAGTACTTAGTGAGGACACGAGTGTGCGCCGTAGGCGGACACAGTGTTCTGCTAAGCAAACTCCCTAAGGCTAGGTTTGGGATAACCCTAAGCACATGACCTTGCGAGTGCCTCACGAAAGGGCTCCTGCTAACATGTTTAGGTTGTTCAACCCTTGAATTCCAAGGAGAACACTCCCCTAGCCAAGTGTGCCACCTCCCTTGAGCGATGCCCAAGGCTTAGCACCCTAGTGCAAGCACAAGCATGTCTGTTTGCTAAAGTATCCAACCCCTTGGCGACAAGCCCATGACATAACCCCAAAGGGTGCCTCAGGCGTTGCACCATGTGACGTTTAGCCCAGTGTCACATCTCCATGTGACACTGCCTTCCCGATGTGGGCTATCATGCCATAGCCCTTAGATTCAAGAGTTGCACCAAGTGCCACAAACGTGGCTCCTAAATGCCAACTCTAGAATCAATGAACCCTCAGGAACCAGGTAACATGAACCTGTCAAACAAGATCCCACGCCCACAGTTGGACAAGGACACGGATGTGCCTTGCTTGGCTGTGAGTGCTACACCTAGCTTGACGTGGAGGAGGAGGCTGGAGACAAGCCTCAACCTCTGCCTCTTGGAACGTGCATTCCGACAAGACCTCCCAGGCATGGATTCGCCAACGTTAAGGGTAAGCTACCCCGAAGGTGGGACGTACCCCTGGCATCTGGAAGTTAGGGCGGCACAACAGAGGGTTGTGCCTTGACACAAGCTAGAGCTTGCACCGGGAGAAGAACGAGCTCAGTCATGAACCCAGGAACTCTCCTATATACTACCTTATTTATGTGACAGAGCCCCCCCCCCTGTTTTCCTGTTTACATAAGTGGGCTAGCACTGAAATCTCATTCCCAGAGGGAACATACTTGGTGAGTTATCCATCGACCCCTAAACCCTAACCTGTCAAACCTGGGGTATTTCTAAGCATATCCGACATGCCGAACTCACCGGAACTAGCCATTAATCCAACCGGGACACGAAAACGAGGTAAGAGTTTTCTAGAAGGTAAGTGCTACTTCGCTTAGAGTTTCTCGCATATCTAAGGACAGCCGGCCGGACTCCTAAACACCTAAGTGCACTAAGCGGGTGTTTCTCACTACATCTAGGGCTTGCAACATAGTACAGTAGGTAACAACAGTCAACGTCCAAAGTAAAGAGGAGTCATAGTAAAAACTATGACACACTCCCCGCCTTTGAAAATGTCAACGTCCTCGTTGACGTCCAACTCCAAGACTAGATAATGTTAGAGAAAATTAACCAAAACTAACATATCACTCTATGCGGAGTCAGCCAAAAGTTCACATAAGTTTTATTACCCCCTTGCATTACGCGAAACCAAGTACTTCAGAACCGTCGTTCACTAAGTCGTAAACCTAGCTGCCGAGGCACCACCTGCGACATGAAGTCACTTGGAGACCTTTTGCACGTCTGCAAAGTCTGTCACCCGACGCACACAACACAATGGTTAATTTCTTTACTTAACTAGAATTTATATTGGAGGCCTCTAGTTAGTGTTGTTGCCGGCCCCTTGGTTAACAAGAAATAAAGACTTGCTTTATTCCTTAATATTAAATGCTTGTTGACGACCCTGTCGTCTAACACACAAGCACTTCTCAAATGCTTGACCAAACACCTTCGCATTTCTTTTGATTTTCCAATGGTCCCACATCTCACATGTTACGATATTATAGCTTACATCTCTGCATCCCTCGGTGCTTCTCATTACCCCTTTTCATAAGGGTCTGCTACTATACCTATCTCTCATTAGTATATAGCTACGCCAGACTAAGTATGAGACTTTTATCGGAATCAAGCTCTTTTCCGATATAAGAGTACAAGTCGTAAAACCCTGTTCTTTGTAAACATGTCAATCTGGCCAGAGGCGATCACAGAGGCGCATGGCTGTACACATGTATACAACAAGGTCTTGCCAATCTACCAACTGCCATTCACTTGGTGTGTTATTAACATAAATTTATTCCCGATAGGAATCAAATTCAGTCAAATCCGCCAAGTGTGATAGCCTTACCATTCGTCCTTCGCAACCATCTTTGTACTCTTTCATAACACCGACCAGTTCAGGGACCAGATAAGCTAACATACCTTTCTTACAAACTAATGTGGAAACCAGGAAATTCAACCCATCTCTAGTGCCTCAATCGACAATCTTTAGATAACACTCTCTTAATTGTCACTCATTGTACTCATTCCCAAAGAGCACATATACTAGATGCCGTTCAATACTTCCTAACTCTTTATCTCACTAAGTTCAAAATACCAAATTTTAAGACTTAGTTTCCACGATAAGAGTCTCTCTGAATTCAGAATACTGCACGCCTCCATAACATTATATTTATTTCCAACTCTTAAACTGATTTCGTAAATGTTTCTCAACACTATACCGAAGTATAGCATTTTCACTAATTGAAGCAACTAGTGTTTTTATAAATCTTTTAAAACTAATCCTTATTCTATAAATAGTCGCAATTTCGATATTGATACTCTTGAATGGATAATGATCGTTTTAACGTTCAAATCCTAAGCTTATCAACTAGTTGTTATACTAGTGGATATAAACTTACAATCATATCAATTTATCGAAATGCTACAACTACATTATAGATATGGTCTTAGTTTACATGAACCGAACTTCAATTTTGAGACGGAAATATAATGTTACGACAGTATTTCGAGGAACTTTGTTCAGAGACTAAGAGGAATCATGAACTAGTGTCTGGTTCATCTAACTGATTTAGTAAGATATCAACCTCCACATAAATGTTATCATAACATGAAGTGTTATATCAACTTCATGTTTCCGTCATACCTTATAATTCAATAGATCTCCCCAAACATGAATAAATACTAGTTCAGTATGTCGAACTAAGATACATTATTCATTCTAGACACCTAGTAATCCAGAAAGTACTACATTGCCCCTCAAGCAATGTATTGAGAAATGCCTCATTTCTCAACTAACTTGAAAACACGTTTCAAGTTATAACAGGTAGTGCCTTACCAAAGTGTTGAACTCAAGTCCGCTTGAGTCTTTATATTTCATGATTATGGCCACCTCATGTGATCATAACCAAGTCTTAATATTGAGCGCTCCAAACTCAATATTCAAGAGATACCATACTATACTTTGACAAGTCATTTATAATCAATCTTAAAAGACTGTCATAAATACTTTCAAAGTTTAAGATATGAATATCTCAATGAATGAGGTGATAGGAAACCTCATATTTTGTACCGAATATTGGACATACGTTATGGATTGTATCACAATCATCAAGAAGGGAACCATCTTCTTGAATTAATCCCGCTACTTCACTTTCAAGAATATTGAACCAAGGTCAAGGAACACCATCAAACCTTGAGATAGAACCAAAGACTAACCCAAGGAATACAATCAAACCTTGAGTCAAGAATAGTTCTAATTTTTCAATATTCTAAAGAACTGAAGATACTACTTTATAAGTTCTTTAGTCCCACATTTGCGACCATGATGCAAAGTCAAGAAACCGTCTTTTGAATAATCGTATTCGACTCTAAAATGAAATCGTTATTGAAAAACAATACCAACTTTCTAATCCTCATCGAATACCGACTCTCTGAGGAGGCATGCACTTAAACCTCCAATGGAAATCCGACTGTTACTGCTCATTTGTAATTCTCAACATAAGTTATCAAACTTAGCAAGTTTCCTTACTTAGTTGATAAAAAATGGAGAACCTCAAATCATGCTCTTCTTAACCAAGGAATCACCCTTGTTCAAGAGCTTATGCCCACATTGCAAACAACGTTACAGATTTCAAGATTAAAGTTAATAATGAAAAATGCACAAGTGTGCGCCGAACGCCTTCACTATGCAAGTCCTTCATTACTCAGTAAACTGAAAATGTAAACGTATGTTTCCAACATTACTCTTTGTGATAGATCACGCCATCCATCCAAAAAGCTGCATTGATAGGGATGCAACATTAAATCCGTCTACTGCCAAAATCTATTATTCTATCTCATTCTTATGATCCCATACACTGGAAAAGTTCCAAAAAACTCCATAATAAAACACATACACAAAGGTAAAGAAAACATGTGTATCGATGTTTTACGTTGAAAACTTAGAAACATATGTAAGAATCATATGTTGAGTGTGTTTTTGACGATTTTTTTTTTACATCTTAAGAACACATAGGCATTCCGGTTTGATTAGTTTGTGTAGTAGTTCATTTTGTTATCTTCCTTTTTTGTGTACATGTTTCAAAAGTAACACAGAAAATATATGATAATATTTAAATCTATTTAACAAAAAATACAACTTTATGATCATATACTACTTTCTTATGTACTTCAAAAGACTTGACGATTGAATCCCATGCAAGCCAAGTCAAGTTGGGGAGATCCAACAAAAATTTCAAGTAATCAGAGTCATCATCATCAATTTTTTTAAGCCAAGTGACCTTCACTTTCTTCAAATTATACTCTACCTCTGTCACCAAACCAAACCACGGTTCTTTGGCATACTTTGGAGCTCGAAGTTGTATAATATCACCAGACACTGGGTAGATTGCTGGCGTTATATCTGTGTCCACATTTTGAAAGAAGCGACTGGCTGTGAGGGTCTTGATCTCCCATGCGAGCTTTATACCTGGGTGCTTTCCATCCCTAATTGGCAAAATACAAATCTCACGTTGAATGAAACTTACTGGCAAAATGCATTCAGATGAAAACTTCTTCTCTTGTTTTGCGAGTAAGTGCATTCCGCTAAATTGATCAATAGCCACCTTCCTCTGTACATACTCATAACGATACTGATCCGCTGCAAATAATACCTATAAGTCAGGGATGTTAGTTACACACCACATATAAACTATTGTATATTTACCTTGTACTGGCCATCGAGGTATACAACAAAAGCATATCTGAATCTTGCAATTATAGGAAGATCCATAATGTTGATGTTCTTGATGACCAAATTCGAGTTTTTCCGTCCAAAAATACTGCCAGCCATTAGAAGTTGTTGGAATACAATGACCTCTATGCCCTCCAACACAAGCGGATCCTTGTTGTACATAGCTGCCAATGCACCAACCTCAACTTCATCAATTTGTCTGACCTTTCTAGCTCAATGACTACTCCTTTCTCAGCTATTAAATCCTCCCAATCAGAGTCTGTAGCTCTTTCCCATATCTGCTTTGCAATGTCTTGACTTCCAGCATTTATGTAACCTTGGTAAAAAAAAGCCAAATTAGCTACAAACAAAGAAATAAATACTTTTTCTTACCTGAATTTGGTTTCCCATGTTCTGCTCCAACAATGCATGTTAATAAAACATGTTCCCACCTCTCCTCTAGGTTCAATCCTTCTTGTTCACTCGAAAGTAACCTTTGGATCCTTGAGAAAAAAAGCCTGTTATGATGCCTACTAAATGTTATCTCCATCTGCTTAGAGTTTGTCTTCACCCTGTTGAGCTCTGAAAATAAACGCTCAAAAGTATAACACCAAGTACAGTCACACGGCCCAATTCGGCGGATGTCATCAAAAAGATGTCCAGCACCTACTGCATGTAGCAATATCATCGCATCCTCTCCATGCCTTTCCACCCACTTCACACGCCACGCTTGACAAAGTTTCTGTGCTATGTGTAGTGTGTCATCAGACCAGCCATTGTCCCTTGCATAATCATAAAAAAGTCGGGTGATCTCTGTCGTGAGCTTACAAAGCTCCTCATCCCTAGGATCAGAAAATAAGTTTGCAAAAACATAGTTGGCATACCACTGTGAAAATGTTGGTGCTCGTCCGCTTTCCAGAAACTAATCCGCTCAGACGGCTTGTCAGGTGGTCGTCCTCTTCTCATTTGTGAGGTCCTAGCTGCAAGCATGGTTCTTAGTCGTGCTTCTGCAACTTTCACCTTTTTCTCCTTCTTCAAAGTTTCCCACATCACCTCATTTGTCACTTTACACAATTTTAGTGCAATTGTGTGTAGTGCATCCCAGACAGTATCATGCAGAATATCAAATCCTTGTTGTTCCCAAAGCCTCATAAGCACAGATTACCTCTCACTCCAAGATCCCAAGCCTCTGATTGGGAACCTTCTTCAAGATGTTTAACCCCAGCCTCAACATGCTTCATATGTCGGCTCTCATCTGGGAAGCGTGTCTTCTTCAGTACCTCAGTGTACTTCCTGTTATTAGTAGTCACCAAGCAACGTCTACATGGTACGCTTCCCACTAAAAACCAAAATTAGAACCAAACATTGATATGAAATATCTATTTCTTCAAAAACAAAAAAAACTTACTAAATGACATCTTCACGAGCTCACAGGTTGCCACCAAATCAGCAGTTAGTGCAAAAACCATGGCACGTTGCTGAAATTGACGTGGTTGTCCATTGATCTCCATTGCATACTGAACTGGAACGCCTTCATAGAATAGTTGCTCGAGCTCAGTCACTAAGCGGTTGAAAAAAATATCCAAGCAATTGGACCATGTTGCAGTGGTTCCTTGTTGACATATAAGCTCGGCAACACAAGCTCCTCAACCTCTTTAAGACCACGGCTTCCACCGTTCATAACCACGACATTGAAGGCATATACATTCTTCACTCTCGTAGTATTTGCCTTGAATCCATCTGCGTGAATCATAAGGGCCAAATTCCGTGGGTTGCCTTTGACATATATTGGCCTGTGGTTGAATTTCGATTTGCATGTAGGGCATTGAACTTCATACACACCATCGTGTAGCTGTCTTCTCTGCTTGTAACAATGCTTCATGCTTTGAAGGCCAAGCTTGAATGTATCTGGAACATTTACAGTGTGCTGGTAATTCCCACTCCAATCTTGGATCCCAAAAAGCAGAGTAGCGTTCCCATTTTGCACAGTGCCAGATCTCCTTCCGATTTTTCTTGTTGGTGAAGTCTCGAAAGGGGGTCAAGTCGTGTAGTTCACAGTGCTGGACTTGCATCTTACTTGTAACCGAGGTGCTAAGGGGATATAAATATATTCCACAGCTTGTTGTCGATACTTTTTGCAGATTGGGCATTGTTCACTCTTTTTAGCTACTGTCATCTTCTGGTCAATGTACATGGGGAATTCATAAGGTTGGCCTCCTGTATGAAAGCATACTGCATGCCTCTCAAGCTCTGGAATCCCAAGAAGCCTATACATACTCTTCAAAGTGTCCCAACTATGTGGGACCTTTATGTTTCGAAGGCGGCCATTCCAATTTCCTCGGGTGCTCAATAATGCAGCCAGACACTCCCCTTCAGGACCTCTCTTCCCAAAAATTATCTTCAAAAGTTTGTCGATGAAAGATTCAGAGCACATGTGTTGATGGCAAATTGACAAAAGCTCCAAAACTTTCATGAAAATTTGGTCATCACGATGTATGGGTTTCGACACTTGGAGAATTGGCCGCAAATCTTGTTGGGCATCTAAATCTGCTGCATCTAAGGCATCATCTACGTCCTCAAAAGCTTCCTCATGATCAGAGGGTGCCTCAACATCCATTCCAGTCTGTGCAAAGAGCTCAGCCTCTATATCATCTGCACAGAATGAACAAAATAAATTATAAACGTCAAGGCAATAAAGATATGTACCCTGTCCTTCAAATGAACGTTGTGACGCTCGAAGGACGGCTTCAATGTGTTTGCTGTGCCCAGACCTTTGCCGCCAAATCCCTTCACCTTGGTCATTCAAACACTTGGGGCACTTACATTGAAAGACGTCGACATTCTTGTTTTCCTGATGCTGAGATTGAGCTTGCTTGATTGATAGTCGCTTGGCATTTCTGTGAACACGAGCTAGCTGGGGAGAAATCCACAACCCTCTTGTGCCACACCTTTTGCAGAAGCATTGAACGTCTGCCCTATTCGGCGGGGCCATCACATTGTCCCTCCTACTCACAGTATCAAACAAAATGAACCCTAAATGCTAGTTGTAGTTTTGCCTCTATATATTCAATCTAATGGATGTATATGATGAATGTGATTTTTGTGCTGATTTCATGGCCATGCTAGAGTCGTATGATGCTGTGCAATCTCCTACAGATTCGTGCTACAAACGCCTTGGAAGATTTTTCAAGTTTCAAGTTTCAAGTTGCTATTTTTGGTGTGTATGGGCCATTTGTGTTGTTGTTGTAGTGGCCTTAGCATGCTTTAACTAGAAGGAGCAGTGGTAGAAATGCCTGAAGTGGTAAAACGCCTACACCAGCTTTGGTACAAGTATGTTCACAAATGCTAACTGGAATCCAAGTAGTGCACGGTGGGAGCCTGATCATCATGGAGCTAGCTGCATATATCAGGTTTGAGCTGAGGTAGAGTGAAGTTGATAGAGCCAGAGTAGTGTGCAGAGATATGTTCAGATAACAATGTCTAGTATGTCTAGCTACACCGACATATAAGATCTCAGAAGTAGCCAGGAAACCACTTCTCTCTTCCAAGCAACTGATGAAACATCTGCAAAGTAGACTAGCAATGTTAATGGTTTGTGAAACTTGAGAGGCATACCTTCTCTGTTGATGTTATAACAGGTTTAGTCAAAAATTGAACCACGGATTGGATAATATTCTTTGCATCAGAAGCACTTTTCGCAATTGTGGAGATTTGAATAACATAATTGCATATTATTTTTGCTCACAAGCAAGGAAGCATCCGTAATGCATATACACCTACCAAGATATTTTCTCACTATATAGCATCTGCTCAGGTTTGGTGTGTACCCCCTTATATTGTCTTGTTTCCTACAATCGCTGTGATAAATTATATTAAATAGAGCTAGAAAATGAACCTTGTCCAAAAGAATGGAAACAATCAATCTACAAAGCACTTTCATGACACATACATCAAATCCTTGAAACAACAAGATGAACATGTACATAAAGAGCACCATTAACAGCAACTACACGGTAGAATGCTTGAGGGATTTCGTAGATCTGGGTTGTCCATCGGCTATTTGATCCTGACCATTGGTTGCGGGACCCTGGTGGTTTATATACAAAGGGCATGTTTTCGCATTCCACTATTCTAGATAATGGAGTGGAGCAGACAAAGTGTGTTTGGAATAAGTGGGAACTCCCGCCGCAGCCATGTTTTCAAAAATGGATTACAGGCATAAATGCGAGGTGCTTTGTAGAGGAAGGGTTTTTTAAACCAGACATTCATAGGCAAGGGTTTTTGGGTAGCGCTGAGGATCTGCATTTCTATATGCAGCCAGAGGATAGCTTTTTAGGATTTGAAGATGGGTATCCATCCCGGTTTGCAGGATCTCCGATCCGAGCCGAGCCTCCCCGATTTGCTACAATGACATGTACTCCTCAGGATCGACATCAGATGAGACAAGGTACTCGATGTCGAGCATCCCCAATCGAAATAGGTCCTACAGAGGTGTGTAGTCCTCAACATCGACATGGGGTAAGACCCAGCCCTCGGCGCCAAGTTGGATTATCGACAGCTTCCTACGGCCGACCTCGGCATGAAGCTGGGGTCTCTAGAACATCTCACGGCCGAGTTGGGGTATCTTCATTCTCTCCAACAGCTTCTCAACGTCAAGGGGTTTCTGCGAGTATTGAGACTGGTGTAGAGAGGGCCTCTAGTCCACTCCACCGACTTCCTAAGGGACAAAACGTTTTTAGTAAGCAAACTCTATAGTTTAAGGTCGCGGGGTTCTCATTGTTTTATCATTGCAGGAGCAAGGAAGAAGATGGCTCAAACGTTATCAAAAGTGTCTCTCATGGATTTGATGGATTGGGGTGTCGACGAGGTTATTGATTTTATTTGTGCTAAATTCCCAACATATGAAGAACACATCACACAACTATGCTATGAGCATGCGCTGCATGGAAATTCGATTGTCAATCTCACGGCCTCCAAGCTTCAACATCTTGGTTTTCCATTTGGTGTTGCCGAGGGAATAGTGAACAGCGTTCAACTAATGAAGGCAAAAGCAGGCTTTGCAAGCATTTTCTCCTCTGGGAAATCAGAAGACAACTTCAAGGTCTCAGAGATTGATGGTGACAGTGTGCGCCAGGAAAGCGATCGTACGGAGTCTTGGCATAAGCGTCGACATCTTCAGATGGTTCCATACCAAAAACTCCACCAAAGAAAATGAAAATGAATGACCGGCGAGCTGCGATTTGCAACATGGAAGCAGGGGAGACACCATCCCCCAGTGATTGTTGGCGAGTTCATGGAAGTTTCAAAAACAAGGTCTGTAGTGGGAAGTGGGCGCTGAAGAGAGCAGGCTGGGCTAAGCAGTGGATGACTCGTGTTCAGTGCTCCAGGCGGATCCGCGAACATGTCTATACAGTATTTCCGAATTTCCTCAAGGCATCATTCAAGGATAAAAAAAAGGATTCATTCTGGATAGAGAAGAAAGAAGACCTTGTTCAAGAACTAGCTGACGATAAAGAGATGCCATGTATAGAATTTCCAGATGGCACCCGATATACATGTCCTGAAGACTTCATCAGCACCATTATTGTGGATGTTCTTAGTAACCAACGACGGCGGTTGTACAAGCATGAAAAGATGAATTATCCTCGAAGACAGTATACATTTGGGGAAACTATGGTCAGGCTTATAGCTGCAAAGTTTCCGGTTGACAGGGAGCTTTGCTCATTTTTTCAGCGACTGCAAAGAGCTCGAATGAGCCATCCGAAGTTCTATAAACGAGATTGTGTAACTGCCGGGTCTGCTGTTGTGGAAAGCATTTGCGAGGAAGGTGGTATCACCTTTTTTAGACTCCGCGTGAAGACTATGGGTGGCCGAGCTGCAGGACTGTTTGTTCCTAGATCAATTAAAAAGATTGATGACATACAACTTGAGGTACTCATGCAAGTTCTCTTCTTCATTTTTAGATAATTGTGTTTATGTGATTGTTGCAGGAACTTGTGAAGTGGCCAGAGTGCATGACCACTTGCGTGCAGGACCAAAAATTCAAGGATGCTGAGTTAGAAGACAAGAACGAGTATGGAGATGATGATGATATCGAGGACAACTTGGACGGGGATAACTCTACAGAGGTTGAGAAGTCGGATGAGAACAATGCAAGTAGACACCAGAAACATCCCATTAATAAGGTAAGTGTTATAATAGTCAGATGCATTCTTACATTGAGTACAGAGGGTGTATGAAGAGGAGGACGACACAACTATTCCTCTTCAAAATCAAAGAAGCCACAAACATGTAGTAGAGGTGGGTGTTTATCATGTACACTTAGCTATTAACACATTGAGCAGGTTGTTAAGAATGGGAAGCAACAAAGATTTAAACGACAGATGAGTTTTGAGTCGGGGTAAGATTGTGTAACGGCTTCGTAATTTATTTTGTTTTAACCACAATGCTTTATTTCACATGTACATAGGACGAAGAGGAGGAACATGACGATATTGAGGCTCCTCATTCTCAAATTCCAAGGACCCAGAAACTGTAGCACAAGTATGCATTTAGTATATGTTATTATAGGTTATGTATGTATTGTATACTCTAACACATTGGCTAGGCTGCTACAAATGGCATACCGCTGAGACAACATGGATTGCGGGTAATTTCTGCACCTTTTATATTGCTAGTATTCTGTATTAAGACTTGAATTTTTCAGGTGATGCATGACGAATTTGAAGCCAACCATATTGACGTTGACGAGCAGGCATGATTTTAAACTCTATTATTATGTATACTCTAACACATTAAGTAGGCTGCTACAAATGGCAAGCTGAGACGACCTGAAGCGGAGGTAATTTTTTACACCTGAAGCAGTTTGTTTTCTATTTTAAAATATGAATGCTTTACTTCACATAGGCACATCACAAAGAATCTGAAGGTCACCATATTGACGAGGACGAGCAGGTAAGTTCATGTCCAATATGCTTTTAAACTATTTTTTTTTTGTTTGCTGACTGCTTTGAATTAGAGCACTAAATTAGAGGCAACTACTAGGAAGAAGAAATCAAATCATAGTCGTAAGGTGGGCTAAACATAACTCTAGAAGATAGGTCTTATATTAACTTGTAAATGCAGAGAGAAAAAGGCCGCTTACTATCTTCAAGTCAGAGGTACAATGGAGATAAAGTTGCTTCCAATGGCGGTGAGGATGGTCAGACTCAGAGTACCCCACGAGAACAAGAACAAGTAATAACTTCATCTAGAGCACAACAATATACTTTTTCACTAAGGGACGCACTTGAGGTATATTTCAATTTATGTTTTTCATTCTTTGATTACATGTACTTCCAGGAGCATGAACCTTCTCCAAATCGAGCAGATGTAGTACAAGAGGTACGTATGCATATAATTTTTAATTCGTGCTAATTCATTCATACAGGATCAAGTAGTCAACAACCTGGACCAGGTTACAAACAACTCTGACATTCAGAAGCAGGTAAGAGCTTCATTCACATTATTTATGAATTTAATTGGTGTTTCAGGCCACAAGTAATTCTCAGGCTTTCGTAGAGTGTAAGAAAGGCGACAGAGTTTATTTAAAGTCAGAAATAGGAGCTCATATTGGATGCGCTGTGGTTGAGGAAGTGAACCCTAACGCAACAGTCCACTGTGTAGCGTTGGGTCCTGATTGTGTAAAACTGAAGATTTACAGAAAGGATATCCACCAGCATATGTTGAAGACAACGCTTCCATTCCCACCTGAACCTGACGTTCAAAACTTCGACGACTTGTGTGGATCAGGTGGATGGTTTATTAAGTATCCGAAAGAGCGACTATCAAAGTCCGACATCCTTGATGAAGATGGCAGCCATATAGAACCTAAAACCAGTTCCAAATCTAGAGATGTGCAGGTATGTTAATTTGTCTTTTCTATACTCGGCTCACAATTGTCTTACAGCAAACAAAGACTAAAAGTCCTATTGTACAAACATCGACCACGAATCTTACTATCCAGAACAAGAACAAGGTAATTCCCGTTCAAGTTTAGTAGTTGAGCTAATATGTTCTTCAATTTTATATTAGGTTCCTATTCTTCCTGATGATTGGAGAGCAAATATTGCTGGCAGATCTGCTTTTGAACATAAGCTTCTTGTGTATAAACTTCTAAGCAAGGATGGTCCTCGGGCAGTGAAGGTCAATGATTGTGTTAACTTTGCACAGGAAAAGGGGTGGGAGCTAAATATTTACAAAAAGACGAAAAACAATAGTCTTCAAGTTCTAAAGGAGTTTGCAAGTGCCTGTGTTGAGACTGGAACTGTGGAAATCAACGAGGCTGCCTGGAAAACTAAAAAGTGGGATGGACGACAGTTTTAAATAAACTTGTAGCTATAATCTATCCATGAAATCTAATTATAAATAATTATGTTTAATATACTATTTGAGGTGACTTAAATCTTACTGTGCAACATTAACTCCTTTAAAAACATAGATAATAAATCATGTCAATACCGGCACATAAACAATCACATAAACACAATAGAAAGTCCCTATAAAAACAAGTACATAAACCATGTCAAAAACATTTACTTAAACCTCTCTGTAAACACAAAAGATAACCTTGCCCAAAAAATGCTTCCAAACATTGGCTTAAAACGCATATGCGATTGTATCCAACATTTTACATTTACACATATGTGCTTTTAGAAAGTGGTTTACGTCAAAATCTTGTATAAAACTCATCAAAAACATTTCCAGTGATATGAGATAATTTCATAATCAAGTTAACCGAGCTAGTTAACTTGAATACAGAGTGCGCGCTTACAACTAAATAAAGTTTCAAGTTGTACATGTTCAAATTAGGTAACTTGAACTTAGTAAACTATTTCACCTAATGTTACTTGTAGCTAGCGTCATCAAAATATTGCGAACATCGGACAATACTTTGATTACATTGGATGTTCGAAACAATTGCTTAACATATTCATCATATGTTAATATTTGACATTTTGTTGTATTGCAAGTTCAACACCATAGTCTGCTTCTAGAGTTACACTCTCAGAAACATGCACTATAATGAGAGCATATTTACACTTTTATGTCAAAATGTAGTGTTCACTCTTATGTTTGAATATGCCCCTTCTTCCGAAGTCAAAGACGCACTTCTGAACATAAGTCTTTTCCCGTTTGAACACTATTGCTGAACCTGATACTTGAATCTTTCCCTAAGCCAAAACTCAATGGACACTGTCTGTTTCCAAATCATGTGTTATCCCAAATTCAAAACCTTAAAGAAAAAGAAAATTTTCAATAATGTGTAGACTTAGGATATCACAAGACCCACTTCCAAGACTTAGTTTGTAAGCCAGAACAAACTAACACACCACGTCTTGTGGAAGTATATGATAAAGTAACCCAAACATTCATAAGGTAAAGTAACTGACATACACTTGGAAGTTGTCTTCCAAGCGTCTTCGACATTGGAGTCCATAACCCACACCCACTTATTAAGTAGATGTTCTTTGAAGAGTTATAGATCTCAAGACCAACTCTCTGCGCAGAATTCAGATGTTAGCCAAAAGTGATAAAGTACTTCAAAAATTTAGAACTAACTAAACCCTGAAACACACTACAACTTTAGGCAGTCCTACTGACCACAGAAAATAGCTTCGATACCAATTGTTAGAGTTTTAACCCAAAGGACCAACACGTCTGCCAGGTGGCCATTTAACGTCATCACCCTATATGAGCAACGTTAAGTTTCCCAGAACAACCCCAATGACCCCTAGGGTTAGACTTTAATGCCCAAGTGGACAGGAGACTTAGGGTTTAGCCTAAGTCTCCCTAGAATGTCTGCCCCCAAAACCCTTAAGGGATAACCCTAGTTGACTTAGGGCCTTGCCATAGAAGACCTAGACAGGCTCATGCCCTAACCCCCATCAAGGAGACGTGTGTTCCACACATACCCCTAGACAGAGCTAAGGCATCGTCACTTACCCCTTGAGGAATCACCCTCATCCGGGAGTACAACCCCTTTAGGGCGACAAGGGGTACCCTGTACCACGACTAACCCCTAAGGGTTTGAGTGGCCAAGTTATACCCTAGACCTAGGGCTAGTACTTAGTGAGGACACGAGTGTGCGCCATAGGCGGACACGAGTGTTCTGCTAAGCAAACTCCCTAAGGCTAGGTTTGGGATAATCCTAAGCACATGACCTTGTAAGTGCCTCATGAAAAGACTCTTGCTAACATGTTTAGGTTGTTCAACCCTTAATTTCAAGGAAACACTCCCCTAGCCAAGTGTGCCAAAGCACACCTAGTTATGAGACCTAACCTCCCTTGAGCGAATGCCCAAGGCTTAGCACCCTAGTGCAAGCACAAGCATGTCTGTTTGCTAAAGTATCCAACCCCTTTGGCGACAAGCCCATGACATAACCCCAAAGGGCGTGCCTCAGGCGTTGCACCATGTGACATTTAGCCCAGTGTCACATCTCCATGTGACACTGCCTTCCCCGATATGGGCTATCATGCCATAGCCCTTAGATTCAAGAGTTGCACCAAGTGCCACAAATGTGGCTCCTAAATGCCAACTCTAGAATCCCTCAATGAACCCTTAGGAACCAGGTAACATGAACCTGTCAAACAAGATCCCACGCCCATAGTTGGACAAGGACACAGATGTGCCTTACTTGGCTGTGAGTGCTACACCTAGCTTGACGTGGAGGAGGAGGCTGGAGACAAGCCTCAACCTTACCTCTTGGAACGTGCATTCCGACAAGACCTCCCAGGCATGGATTCGCCAACGTTAAGGGTAAGCTACCCCAAAGGTGGGACGTACCCCTGGCACTGAAATCTCATTCCCAGAGGAAATATACTTGGTGAGTTATCCATCGACCCCTAAACCCTAACCTGTCAAACCTAGGGGTATTTATAAGCATATCCGACACGCCGAACTCATGGAACTAACCATTAACCCAACCGGGACACGAAAAATGAGGATAAGAATTTTCTAGAAGGTAAGTGCTACCTTCGCTTAGAGTTTCTCGCGATATCTAAGGACAGCCGGCCGGACTACCCTAAACACCTAAGTGCACTAAGCGGGGCTGTTTCTCACTACATCTAGGGCTTGCCAACATAGTACAGTAGGTAACAATAATCACCGTCCAAAGTAAAGAGGAGTCATAGTAAAAACTATGACACGAACTCGCACATGTACTACTAGCCGGTAATGAGTGTTCTTTTGCTCAAGGAGAGGCTGGAGCTGATCCACTAGAGCATTGAAAGTGGCTCTCTTCATCCCGAAAATCCGGCTCCATCGAGAGTCATCGTAAAAATTTTGGACAAAGGTATTGAACCAGTGAAATGAGCAAGGCCGAACCCACCACAATCGTTCAACAGGCTTTGTTCTCAAAGACACAACTGCTCGAGCTTCTTCATCCCACCTTCTCCTCTTGGTGCATTCTTCTTCCTCGGCTTCATCGTCTTCGTCTAACCTCCACTTCAACCTGCTATTCTCTCCCTGCTTTTCTCATTCTCCAGCTGAGTCCTCTTCCATTCTCTCAATAGAAAAACAAGAGTTAAAATCCAGAGACAATTGATATTTGAGAAACAAAACATATCAGAAAAACAAGAATAAAAACAATGCTGGAAAATTACCATATATTTATATTTATTTTTTTCCAGATGAATCCGATCATTGAGAAAAACAAAAAATTAAGTATATATTTTGAAATAAATATGCATGCAAATGCTTATGCACATGCACATAAAAAAGAGTACCAGGGAGTTTTGCAACCAGAGAGGCCAGGATCGTGTTGAAAGCATTCTGGGAAGCTGACTCCACCTGCAGTTGCCACTCCTCAATGGAGACAAGCTCCCTGCTAAGCTCCATCCTCTCTGCATGCCTCTTCGACTTGTTGGCTTCATCCTCAACATTCATCTTTATTGAGCACATCTGCTAGCACCGAGCTCTCACTCTTCCGAGCTTTTTTGTAGGCTCGACCACTTAATCCAGGCTCCCGATCGCCAAGAATCTTCTCTAGTTCAACATTGGCCTCCTCGGTCTTAGCCTTTGCATCTTGCTAAGCTGCTTCAAAATCTGCTGCAAACTCGTCATCGATCACAAAAGCTTTGTGCTTGCCGGTTCGGCGGCTGCTGCTCGACTGAGTCCCTGCTTCTTATGTAGCATTGCTGTCAAGTATCTTCATAGGCTTGATGTTTGCCTTGTCACGAAGAGTCCCCTCTAGCTCATCAAAAACATCATGATCCATGGATTGGAGATGAGTTGCTATCCGCTCGCTCGAATCTATCTGGAAATACTCAACGTAGCCTATGGATTTGTCGTACAACTTGATGTCTTTGTAGATCCCGTTGATGTTGCTCCACTTGTCCTTGCATTTCTTCCAGTCTCGCCTCGTGAAGCCACTCTTAGCCATGTCTTTGGCAATCTCGCTCCACTTCTCTCTCGCAGTTTTCATTCGGCCTCGTTGATCAGGATGCTGGTCAACCTAAAGGATCTGAGCTCTCCTCAACCCGATGAGGCAAATCATTTCTTCCTTGGACCATTTAGCTTGGTGGGAAGCTTGAAAACCAGTTGGGGGGCACTTGCTACAGGGTAGTGTTACCCTGAACTTCCACCACCTCTACCTCTTCCTCCACACCTTCTATGTGAGCTGTGGAGTGTGAAGATTCATCAGGCAATATTGATGGAGATCGAGAACTTCCAGGCTGTTGAGAAGGGGGTTCGGAGAGGATGCAGCCGGGAAAACTATAGATTCCCGGTTAGATGTATGCCTAACATGCTCAGAGTGAAAAGAGTTTACCTGAATGGAGACTTGATCCGTGCCATAGATTTGCTCTCATGCCGCAGCTCAAACCTTGAATGAATATTCAATGGAATAATAAGTTAATGTAATGTTGTAATTTTAATGATGCAAATTCTTGTCATTAAAAAAAAAACCAACTCCTTTCTATTTTAATGTTAATGATAATGTTGACATTAATGTTAATGTTGGCAAGTGTGAAAACACATTAATTTAAATCATATAAAACATTAATGTCAATTTTAATGTTTTCAAGTGTGAAGAGAAATTAATGTTAATGTCACTGTTTTAATGTCATGTGCGAAGGGCCCCATTATCTAATCTTAGAGTTAGTGTTATTCGTCAACGAGGATGTTGGCATTTTCAAAGGCAGAGAGAGTGTTATAATTTTTATAACCTCTACTTTTACTTTGGAGTTGATTGTTGTTACTTATTAAACTGCCCTAGGTGTAGAAAAACAAGTCCACTTAATGCATTTGGGTATTAAATGATGGTTCAGCCAGATGCTGTTAAGTATTTATAAAACCTTTAGGTAAAGTTAGCACTTCTTTTAAAAAACTCTTACCCTCATTTTTCATGTCTTGGTTGGGTTATTGGTTAGTTTTAGTGAGTTCAGCATGTTGAATATAGGTAAAAACACATGGTTTAAGGGTTGATGGGTCATTAAATTAAACTCACCAAGTATATTTCCATTAGAATGAGATTCCATTCTAGCCCACTTTATAAAATAGGAAAACATGTGAGGGCCTCTATCACATATATGTAGTAAGAGTTCATTACTGATCTCGTTATTCTTCTACATGTGCAAGCTTTAGCTTGTGTCGTTAAAGCACAACTCTTTGTTGTGTCGCCTCAACTTCTAAACGATAAGGGTATGTTCCACCTTCGAGGTAACCTACCCTGTTTAATATGTGCATGGGAAGTCTTATCGAATTACATGTTTCAAGGGTCAGAGGTTGAGGCATGTCTCCAACCTTCTCCTCCACATCAAGCTAGGTGTAACACTCATAACTAAGTAGGGTACATCCAAGTCCTTGACTAACTATGGGCATGGGATCTTGGCTAACATGTTTTCTTTACCAAGATCCTGAGGGTTCATAGAGGTTTTAGAGTTGGCATTTGAGAGCCATGTTCATGACACATAGTGTAACTCTTGAATTTAAGGAGTTATGACCTAATAGCTCACATATTAGGAAATAGTGTCACATAAAGATGTGATGCTAGGTTAAATGGCACAGGGTACAATGCCTGAGACACACCATTTGGCTTCATGGCTTAACATTGAGGGGTTGGATATTCTAACATGCATGTTTGTGCTCACATTAGGGTATTAAACCTTAGGCATTTGCTCAAGGAAGGTTAAGTGTCTTAATTGGATGTACTATTCACACACTCGGTTAAGGTGAGTCTTCTTCTTGGGATCTAAGGGTTGGATGAAATGAGTTTGTTACACTTACTTAGGGTTATCCAAACTTAACCTTGGGAAGTTTACTTAGTAGAACACTCGTGACTGCATGTGGTACACACTCACTCATGTCTTCACTAAGTACGAACCCTAGGTCTAGGTATTGTCACAACCTTTCCCTTTCCCCTTATGCCAACTAGGCAAAGGGCCAATTGGTGTTTATGAGAGGGCCCCTAGTCGTGATGACCCAGTTACGCTTGAGTTTTTTTTGCCCACATATCCCACAAGTTAGAACTATGACACTCTCCACCCATTTGAGAAAGTGGATGCCCTCATCCACAGACTCAAGGGTTGCTACTATGCCTTCCTCCAGGAGGTGCAGTTAGAGGCGTTTTTACTCAAGCCCTTCGTCCTAGAAGGTGCAACCAAAGGCGTTTCTACTCATGCTTAGCTCTACTCACACTTGACTCGCACCTAGCTCAGAGGCCCTTAGTCGTGATGACCCAATTACGCTTGAGTATTTTTGCCCACATATCTCACAAGTTAGAACTATGACATTCTCCACCCATTTGAGAAAGTGGATGCCCTCATCCACAGACTCAAGGGTTGCTACTACGCCTTCCTCCTAGAAGGTGCAACTAGAGGCGTTTCCACTCATGCTTGCTCTACTCACACTTGACTTGCACCCAGCTCAGAGGTGATCCCTACATTGTGTGACTACTTGGCTGTACTCGCATCACATGTCAATCAAGCCAAAGCCACTCGGTTGTACACATGTGATCGAGGGTTTAATTAGGTAAGGACAAGTGCGCCACTAAGGCTGGCCAAAGGCGATCCCAAAGCCACTTGGCTGTACACATGTAATCGAGGGTTTAATTAGGCAAGGACAAGTGCGCCAACCTTAGTGACATGAGCTTTACTTAAAGTTCATTACCCTGATGAAAATCAAACCCGAGACCACTCTGATACCAAATGTCAGAACCTTTCCCTCTCCCCTTATCCCAATTAGGCAAAGGGCCAATTAGTGTTTATGAGAGGGCCCCTGGTCGTGATAACCCAATTATGCTTGAGTCTTTTTACTCACATATCCCACATATCCCACAATCTTTACCCAGGTAATCAACCCACTAAGTTAGAACTATGATAAGTATGACTCAACCACTCAAACCCTTAAGGTTAATTATGGATCAGGGTACCTCTTGATGCCGGTGATTTCTTAAAGGATAAGTAACAATGCCTTAGCTTTGCCATGGGGTATGTGTGAAATATGAGCTTCTCTAGGTCTCATGTGGCATCCTAAAGTTTACTCGGGTTTTGGAGGGTGGTCATTCTAAAGGACTTAGGGTAGGACCTTAAGTCTCATGTTTACTTGGACATCTAAGTAAGACTCTCAAGATTATCTTAAAAGACTTAACATTGCTCACACAAGGTTGTTAAATAGTCATTTGGTAGCCACGTGTTGCCATGTGTTAGTCCTTTGCGTTAAAACTTTAATAAAGAGGAACTTGCCAATAACATGAAATTAAATTCAATGTTGTGAACCAATGACTTTTTTCTAATTTGTTAATAAGGTCATTCGTCCGTACATGGGATAATTATATAGCAATGTCACATTGTTTAAAAACCGAAATTCAATCATGAAATGCTACTTTCATTTGTTTTGTCAATATAAAGCTTATAAGCCCACAAGTTATAAGATAAACACACCACTCTTTGAGCTAACATTATGTTATTAGAATTATAAATTATTTTTATGTATTTTAAAAGTGTGTAAAAGTGTAAGCATGAACTAAGAATAATAATTTCTAATGTAAATACTTATAATAATGTTTATATATATATATATATATAATATATATATATATTAATAATATGTAGTTTAAGTAGTTGTCATTGAATCTAGTTTTCCTAGCATGCAATTTGAAATAAAAAAAATTCTTATGAATTTGTTTATTAATTTATGTGAAAAAAGAGAATTCCATGATTTAAAATCTTAAGTCTATTAGTTTTCTAAATATTTTATTTTTTGTTTTATTTTAATTACCTAAATATGGCCCACTTAATGTATTATATATATAAAATTAAGTATATTTAGAAATATTTATATAACACTCAATGGTGTGAAATTATGAACCCTCCATTATATTTATATTTATAATTACATGACAAGTTACTTCTACCAACTGCGTCTTATGATTATCTCTGTTTGTGAGAGAGCAGGGAGGGGAGGATAATCATTTTTAAAAGAGAATTATATACATTTGGTAAGCTATAGGGACTTTTTCATAAATTTTCATATTATAATAATATTTATATAAATATAATACAATGTTTCCATGATATATATAATATATATATATATATATATATATATATATATATATATATATAGTTAAATTAAATATTCATATATTTTTACAGAATCTCTATATGCATATGTTATATTAATTATGGTTCTTTTCAAATATTATTAATTTAAAATTAAACTTATTATATATATTTTAAGATTATATTTTAAAATTTAACAAATAAATAAATAAGCAACGTTATTAAACAAAAAGAAAAGACATTATTAAACAAGAATAAATTAAAGTAAGGAATGATTAAATTGAATCATGGGAATGAATTTATCACAGCATTAATGATAATTTTAAGTTTAAATTATAAGTTTATAAATTGTAAATTTTAAAATTTTAATTTTTAAAGTCAGTCATAAATTCTTAATTATATACTAACTTAAACTATGTAATGTATGTTTATTCATGTATACAATATTAATTAATATACATGTTAATGAATATAATATACAATTTAAACATATAAATAAAAATCACATAATATGTAGTTCATAAATAAAAGGATACAATTTCTTTTTAAATTTAAAATTACAAGTGACATATAATCCACATTATTGAAAATACTAATATATTCGATCGTGCGATATAGACAATATCTTCTCACTAATAGTGTGTGTGTGTGTGTGTGTACCACGTGTTGGCATTGTTGCATCTATATGGTGTTTCCAACTTAAAATACCAATTTTATAATTTTTTATTAAATTATATATTATTATTTAATTATTGTATATGTAAGCTCTGTATTTAAGTGTAAATTTCTAGAATCAAATCAAATCAATTTACAAATTGTAACTAATGAATTTTAAAGATTATATAATTTATAAATTTATATAATTCTTAAAGGTACACACACACACACATATGTATGTGTATATATGTGTGTGTGTAAAATTAACATATATAATATATATAAATATAGCAATACATATAAAAAAAATTTAAATTTCTTATTTAAAATTCGGGTATTATTTATTTAAAATTTCTTATTTATAATTTGGGTTTATTTATTTAATTTTAATTTTAATTAAAACTTATATGTAACATATGTTGTTTAACATATTTTCAATTATTAAAAGAAGTTTTTAAATAAATAGTCACAAATCTGGTGAAAAACTAAGTCAACCAAGTCCTAACTCAAATTAAATTAAATAATAAAATATAATTAGGATTCTAAAATGTTAGGTATGGCAAGCGTCACTTTGAGTCAATTTTGAAAGATATATATGTAGTGTTTTGAGAGAGGTTTATTACAAAGCAATGCATTGAAAGATGAAGTTAATGAAACTAAATCGTTGAATACATGTCAAACACAAAGTAATCAAAAACATTTGTTTAGTTTTATAATTTTTTAAAACTCAAATCGGATTAATCCGTAAATTTTTGTTCTAGTTTCACTAGTTGGACGACAAGTTATTAATTTTTAAAGTTTGAAAAAACCAAATATACCAAAAAAAAAACGGTAGGCCAAGAAAAAATAGCAATATAGGTAACATGTCAATAGGTGTACATGTAAATGGAAATTCTCTAAATAAAAATAAAAAATTAAATAAATAGATTTTAGTGTTACATTTGCATTTCCGATGTGAGGATATAGATGTAGGTTAGAAAATGTAGAAAGGTTTATTAGAGAGCAATGCAAAGCTGGTTTGTGTGCAATAAAGAAAGGTGGTTTAGTTAGGAATTTACACTTTTAAATGCTTTGTAACATAGAAACTTTAAGTGTTTAATCAGCTAGAAAGGTCAATATCTACAATGGATAGATAGAGCAAATACTAAGAAAACTACAATGTTTAAAAAGTTGAAGAACAAAGGCATTCATTCATGACATGGAATGATTAGATACTGTATGAAAGACTGCAATGAACCACACTTCAAGTTTATTCATGTATGTTGTTTCCTTCCTGTATTGTGTTACTATTAAAAATTTTGCAGAAAAACATTACTGACCAAGATTTGACCTAGGAAATGTTGAGTATATCAAGTTCCATGTATCAGATTTAAAAAATCATGTTTATGTATCTACAAATAACATCTTTGATCGGGTGAGACATTTCAAATTTAGACACATGAAAAAGCAAATTGGTGTGGACTTTTGTTTAGCTCTAACTTACATGTTGAGGAGTGGTAGTTTTTATCTTTTAAGCATGACTAAAACTAACGTGAAAAAGATCTTCTTTATTAATACTTTTACAAAGAGTTACTTTGAAATAAGAGATAAAATCAAGGGTTTGAGATAAAAAAGATACAAGTGTATATTAAGAAGCCAAAGTTTACAAAAGAGTTTACGTGAACCACTTCAACATTTACATCGAAATATGAAATTGATAAAGCTGGACTGTTAAATACAGGTCAAATATAAAGTAATCAACAACATTTCTATTTAATTTTATAATTTTTTAAAACTCAAATGGAACTGATCTTTAGTTTTTTTTAGTTTCACTGGTTTGATAACACGTTATTAATTTTTAAAGTCTGAAGAGGCTAAATAGAGGGCAAATATGTACATTAAATAAAAACTTCAAATGCTTACAAATATATACACTAAGAAAAACGTTTTAAACTATTTAATCAAATTATAAGAAATTTTCATTAACACATAGTTTAGGGTTCTTGAGACAACTATGAAATGGGTGCGATCTGCAACGGGCGATTTCAAGGGCTCGCCTCCATCTCCTCGCAGGTACCTCTCCCTCCCTCCCTCTCTCTCTCTCTCCCTCTCTCTCACTCTCAGTCGGGATTATACAGCGGCCACACTGCAGTACGGATCCGCAAAACCCATGTTGTCTTCTTCGGCGGCCTTATTGACAAGAAATTTCTCCACGATCTCACCGTCCTCGATACAGGTATTGTGTAAAAACCCCACATTTACACACTATATATGTATACACACATATATAACAAATTTATATTCTATATATCACACAAAATACATCAACAATAATAATAACAGCAATGTGTGTGTGTGTGTGTGTAAGATCTAGTAAGTATGTAGCTGGGTATGAATTAGCAAGCTTATGTGAATATGACTGTCTTGATGAAGGATACATGAATATTGAACTTATGCTCAGGAATGTGCATGCATATGAGTTAAAGATAAGTTATGTTTATCGTATACATGCATATTCAAATGCGTGTGTACAACATTCATATGTTTGAGTCATGTGTGTTAATACATTTAGTCTGTCCAGTTACACACGGACTCACACACACACAGAAACACAAGGATTAAGTGAATACATATCCTGCACAATAATATCCAGACAATATGGTGTGTGTACTAATGTAATAACATTATAGATAAATACAGACGTACTGTATAAAGATTAATAAACTATTATTAACATATTTCATATTCAAATGGATAATATAACTTGTTTATTCATTTTTCTCGGTATGAAATCCGTGTGTATATATATGTATATTGTGCAGAGAATAACGTATGGTTTCAACCTGAGTGCACTGGGAGTGGGACGGATGGGATTCTAGGGCCAGGCCCTCGTGCTTTCCATGTTGCCGTTGCCATTGATTGCAATATGTTTATTTTCGGCGGTCGATATGGTCGTAAAAGGTGTGTGTGTGGTTGTGGTTGTAGGTACATACAAACAATTATATATTCATGTATTATTTATGGTTCGCAAGCACGTGCGCACACACACTCGCACACGCTCACACATGTTACGATATGTTTATATAATGGCGAGTTTGATATGGTTGTAATTACTATGTTTTACAGGCTTGGAGATTTCTGGATGCTTGATACAGGTATAGAACATCTATGTGTATTTGTATATGTTCTTATTTATTTTTTTATATAGATACATGGCAATGGTCTGAACTAACTGGCTACGGTGAACTTCCTTCTGCTCGAGACTTTGCTGCTGGTGCTGCCGTGGGAAATGGGAAACTTGTTATGTGAGTCTACTATGTACATGTGTGTATCTGGCATATATTAATGTGTCACATTAATATACTAGGCATATTTGGTAACTGACCTTTAAAGCAAAGCATTTGCATGTGTACGTCACTCTGTGTGTGTGTGTATGCAAACAGTATGTATGTGTATACACTAAACTATACAGATGCATTCTTTTCTCGCACTCACTCATCTTATACTTACTTTTTTATAGTTAAATTTATTGAGTTACACGTGATATGTGCATACGTGTGCTTGTATGTCGTATATAGTATGCTAATACAGTAGAAGCACATTCGAATTTTGTGCATAGTATTCATTATTTACTTAAGATCTCTTTCAGATGTGGCGAATTTTGTGCATAGTATTCTTTATTTACTTAAATTCTCTTCCAGATCTGGCGGCTGGGATGGCGCTAAATGGCTCTCGGATGTTTATGTGCTTGATACTAGTAAGTTTCACACACACACACGTGCGAGCGCACGGTTTATTGAATTTAAATGGATATAGTGTCACTTGAGTGGAGACAACTTCCTGTTACTGGACCATCACCACCACCAAGATGTGGACATACTGCTACTATGATAGAAAAGCGGCTTCTTGTCTTTGGAGGAAGAGGTGTGTGTGTGTGCGCGCGTGTGCGAGCGTGTACTTAAAATAATAAAAAGCAGTTGAGGATATATGCATATGTTTTATATAATTTATTAGTGTATGTGAATATTCTGGTGTGGCAGAACCACTGACCCATGCTCTCTCTGTCTCACGCACACATATGTGCTCATTATTATTTCTACAGGTGGGGGCGGTCCCGTATTAGGTGATCTATGGGCTTTGAAAGGACTCATTGAGGAAGGTGAGTCCATGCCTACCACGTATTTTTAATAGTCATATAGTTAAGTAGTTACAACACTACGATGGTGTGTGTGGTGTGTGTGTGTGTGTGTGTGTGTGAATGCCGACTTCGTTAGGAAGAGAGAGAGCCGCCAGCGTGGACAAATCTGAAGCTGCCAGGATCATCTCCAGCTCCTCGCTGTGGACATTCAACTGCAGCTGCTGGTCCTCAGGTAATACATATATATTGCTATATTCGCGTGATGTGTGCGCATGTGTATATGTGTGTGTAAACTTTGATGTAATGTGAATAGAATTTTCATATTCTCTTTAAATTGCAGTTGTTAATATTTGGTGGTCATGGAACAGCTGGCTGGTTAACTCGTTACGATGTGTATCATAATGACTGTGTCATTCTCGACCGAGTATTTGTGTTTTCATAGTTATTGTTTTATTACCATGTTATTTGAATGTGTTTAATTTTTATATACGAATTCTATCATATGGTTAGTTATTGTTCACTACCTTTACCATAGTTAATTATGAACTAAAGTTATTTCATTAAACTATTTTAATTTGTTTATTATTTAACAATAAACTGTTTAATACAGCTACTGTTCAATGGAAACGTCTTATTGTTAGCAACGAACCACCTCCTGCTCGTGCATACCATAGTTTGACTCAAATTGGTTCGCGGTTTCTTCTTGTTGGTGGCTACGATGGTAAATCAACTTTGATGATATTTGGTGGCTTGTCCCTGATGGTAATCTTATTTTTTACTTATTTAAATTAATGTTAGCTAGCTCTCTCTCTCGCACACACACAAATTTAAATTAATGCACCTTATATACCTGATATTTGTCATATTTAATATAAAGTTACCCAAACTTCAACTGATTATATTTGACTTTCTAAATTATAATAATTAATTAATAATATATTTAATTCATGACTAGTCAATCATACAACGCGTATGTGTGTATGTACGTATACATATATTTTACTGATATAATTCGTATATATGAGTAATGCTGTTAGGTTTATATGCTGTATTAATAGTATATTATGCAGACGATCCCATCTCTAAACGTGTGACTCAAGTATCTGTTCCTCCGGGTTTTATAAACAGCACTTCTGTGGATCACAAGGTTATCTGTTTTGAGCTATTGTTGTACTTATTCATTTAATCTCTCTCTCTCTCTCTCTCCACGTATATATTCCATTTATATATACATAATTTAGCTACTTATTTACGTGTTTACTGTTATTTGTAGGCTCAAGAAGGAAGGATATTATCTCCGTTAAACATACTTAGGGAACGTTTAGGGCTCCCTATTGTGCCTGCCACTTGTGAGTTTATCTCTAGTGAAGTCTCTGACAAAGGTTTAATTGAATTAGCCAAGAGCCTCTTTGGTTCTGATCAAAGCTTGGAGACACCAGATTTATTGAAAGTAAGAAGAATTACGTATGCATGTATGTATATGTATATGGTTGTAGTATATCTTTACAAACGTGTAGGTATGTGCATATTGTGTATATATTCGTATAATAGCTACCACATATTGTTGCTTAAAGTAAATATCTATACATGTATATGTACATACAACGACTCTCTCTCTCTCTCAAGTATGCATTTTTATACGCATGTACACACACACTCGTACACATGCACGAACATTGACAGTGTGCTTCCAGGCTTTGCGTGATCACTGGACGCATTCAGATGCTCGCTTACTTCGCTTAAAGGAGTTAGACCCTCTCTTCAAAGACTACCAGCGACTTATAACAACATTAAGAATGTAAGTTATTGTTATTATTATTTTGTTGATCAATGATAATTATTAAATAAACTCATTAATAATGTAATATCTGTGAATGCATAATTGAATACCAATCATTTTGTTGATTCTATCAGGAAGGGATCTCTGGAAATTGGACTCGAGCAGGTGCACCGGTTTTATCATCTTAAAAATGCAAAGCAGGTATTCACACACACACACACACACACAAAGCTGCTCTCTCCCTCTCTCCCTCTCTAGCTAACTTTTACAACCCACACATACACTTTAAGTTGTTACTCCTAACTTTGATTTATTTTTCTTAATGCGTCAGGTGAGGATGGAGGATATTCCCTCGTTATTGGCAGAATATAATCAGCTACTTCACTTGTACTTTGGTGAAAATGAGAAACACTCTCTAAATAGTAAGCTTTCAATAAGTTAATTCAATAGCTTAATGAAGTTATTAAGTATATAGTAGTGTGTGTATGTGTCCGCAACCTGTGTATATGCGTATCTATACAATATTTCTGGTATCTTCTCTTGTTCTTTCTCTTCAATTTTGGAAACATTAGCCAAGTCAACATATATTGCATGACTTAAATAGTGCATTTCAATCCTGGCATGCTTGTTTGTATTATAGAAAGTTAAATAATAGTACAACATTCTTATCCATGTAGAGGTTTATTAAGCGGTTGATCACTGTTTAATCTAAGCTTATACCATACTTCTTAATTACGTTATTAGTTTTTTTAAGGTTAAAACAAAACT
>PUQB01000042.1:0-25000 GCA_003024785.1 Selaginella tamariscina
TGTATTACACTGATGCACATTTTGTAAGTATATTCAATTTGCTATTGCTGGATGCTCGAGCAGTAGATAACTGGAGAACAAAACACTCAAACCAACGGCAGGAGCATCCAACCAATACATGGTTAAACATCCCGCTCTTTCTAGTGGTTGTTTAATAATGATTTAGGCAGTATATTCTTTTAGAATATACAATTCACCAGTTCAATTAAAACTGTATTAAAAATTTAATTTTTTAATTTTGTATTTTTGATCAACGCACATATGAAAAATCATTTTAGGTTTGTGATAGAATATGCTAATCTTTGTTTGCGAATTCTTGAAACATTCTTTTGGTGCAAAAGGAAGGCATGCTTTATGCTGGCAAGATAAAATAGAATAAAAATAAATTCAATATAATTACTCTATAATCCTTAGAGTTAACAGATATATTTACATACAAAGGCACAAATATATATATATATATATTATATATATATATATATATATATATATATATATATATGCATGTACTTATGCAATACTTTAAAGAAATATATATGCAATACATTAAAGAAATACTTATAGATTTGTTGCAATTCATATCATATTTAAGAGAACTCCCATAAATTTTCTTTAATTATATAATTTTTCCTGGTTTTTAATATTTGACAAGGGCTGGATTGCAAAAGACACGTTCGTCCTGATGCCTCAAATGTTTTAGAAACTCAATTTTAATATAGCGTAAAATGTTATTATTAATATTCTGGAAGCTGTTTTAAAGTTTTTTAATTAATTATTTACATGGAAATGTTATTAATTGATACACACACGTCTAATATATATATATATAAAGTTTATGTTGAGCTGGATTAGCAGCTATACATTTATATGTACGTTCTTAAAAACTGAAGGTGTTAAGGCTTGTGATTAACAACAGAGTCGAGTTCATGTGTTGTTCGAAAGTAAGACAGTAATGGGTATTTTCTTTACTTAAATCAAAATTAATTTTAACTTATAGACATAATTTTATGATTACTATGTAAATATATTTATCACCAAATTTACTGTTTAATTTTATATAAATATATAAAATCTGTACTTTAAATTTTGAATTTAAATTGAAAATTAAAAAAGAATATTATGGATAAACATTCTGAGCTTTTTAACACAGTGCATTATTTTACATATATATAGTGCACAAATGTATATAATATATAACTTTAAACATATATATATATACACACCACACACACACCTCTATCTTATGATATAGAATTCCCTTTATTTGAACCTAATTTCACAAAAATGTGTTATTGTTAAACTATTAAGTTTTAAGGTAAGTATTTTTAATTTACCTTTATAATGAAAGTAATATTAATTAAAATACGGCTTTGAGGTAGTTAAATTAATATTTAAGTTTAATAATTATGTTATAGACAACTCAAAATGCTAAAAAAGCTTGTTTCGAAAGAGAAGAGCAGCCATATTTTACAAATGGAATATCTATGGTCCTATATTTGTATATCACACGGACACACACGCTCAGAATATATATCCACACACATATACGTGAGTATTGTGTAGCTCATACTGTGGTTTAAGAGTCACCAAAAGGGATGGAGATTGAAATTGATTCTAATTGTAATCAATGAAAATAAACACTTCGGAACACCAGCACATTAGAAGTCCCATCCCATCTATGTTACGTAACGATATGTATATAATGAAAATACTTATTGGACTTGCTCAAGGATTCCACCAGGGAAATGCTGAATAGTTAAAACCTGTGTCAAACAATATCATTTTTAAAAATAATAAAAATATAATAATAAACCAATCAAAAACATATGCTGCTAGATATCGAATGTAACTCACCTTCCTAGAGCATATTTTCCCGCAGCTGGAAAGAAACGAAAGAAACTTGCGTTATGTACACCATAAACATTAGTGTCGTTTCTCACCGGCTATATATTATATCAAAAGATACAATTAATATAGAGAGAGAGACATACTTTGTGGTTTCACGAGTTGTATGTGCTCTCTCTCTCTCTCTCTATATATATCTCACACAAGCACACACACACGCAACGCACATATACATACTCTGACTATCAGCTTCTATCTGCTCTTCTTCTCGTTGCATGCCCTAGCTCCGATAGATAAACTCGCATCATCACATAGGCAGCGTCTACGCGAAATAACTAAAAACAGCTTATTTAATTCTTTGCTATGTTACATAACTTTTTCCTACACTGTACGTATCCGAGGGAGAGGATTGGCAAAAACCGGGCTTCGTACAACGGGCTTTTCGCATATTCCCAAATATCCAGGAATATTCTGTCAAATAAAAGGGAATATTCTAGAATATTCTGCCAAGTAGATTATCTTTAACTTTCATTATAAAATGCCGACTAACAAGTGAAAAACGCTAATTATTTGCCGACTAGACTTTACTATACCGACTAAACTTAAAAAGTCGCAGGTTCGACATTGCGCTTGTAACCAACCAATAACCAATGCACTTCTGCTAGAGTAAGGGTCCGCCTCTGTAAGAAGTAAGTAATCATTGGGTCTAATCCAAGAACATGAGTGTACACAAATACATGTGTTGGCAGGGGCTCCAGTTCTTGGCTTTCTGAAAAGTTGCACAAGTGCATGACGGAACAGCAGAAATTGTTACCTTAGCAGATTGCATGCCTGCAGAGACAATGAAGGCCTCAGTCTTCCCTCTTTGAACCACCTCCACGTTTGTTGATCCGACCTTGAAGAATCTTTGCCTGGTTGTAATGTTTCTTATGTTCCTTGGACATTCTTGTTGATGTTCGCACACTCCGTCCATGGTATGTTGGTACTCTATGTGCTCCCTCTCCTCTTGGTGGTGATGGTGTTCGATCCATTCGGCTACTACTGTCGTCTACCATTTCTTCAAATCCCTCCAACTTGAATCCTGCTTTCAGAAGAGCTTCAACCTCATTTGCATTTAAGTTTGTTCCTTTTTGAACTGGCCAAACCTCTGGAACTTCTGGAATACTCTCAGGAGGAATCCCTGCATATGGTCGTCTAAAGCAACAAAATCGCATGGGCAGAACCATAGCATCTGATGAGTGAACTCAATGTTCCCAAATGCATTTGTATATTGCCGTCTACCGTGAAATCCTGGTGCCGGTACACGATGTGGATATCCTATGGGTCTGCCACACTTGCTGTTACCGTCCTGAGTGAGACCTAGACATTTCACCTGACTTGCCTCCCCAATGCGTCTGATGGCCCACTGAGTCATCAACGTCTCTCTTTCAGTGACATTGACGTCTTGAAACTTGAGTTTTTTCCTGCGTGCATTTGGGATGACTTGTTCTGCATATTGTGTGTCATGTCTATGTGTACGAAGTGCATCAATCCCATGGTCCCCAGTTGATGGTTGACGAACGGTTCGAACACGAACATTTGTTGTAGAGGCAAACTCTGGACTTGCAAGATGCTCTTCATCACTAACAAGATTTGTAAAAGTTGTTGGACACTGATTTTCCCGCTGAAAGTTTCTATTGTGCACGTTTCAGAAGAGTTCCATGGAAGGACCTGTGCCTGAATATCTCCCTTCAAATGATGCCTTGACCTTTGCACTTTGGAAAACAGCATCTGTTAAATCTAACATTGTTGCCTCCAACAAAGGAACACGCTTCCTCAGCCTCTCTTCGTGCTCTTGCATGAACAACTTCGGAGTTGTTAGTGGTAGGCACATTTGCAACACCATCTTCTGTCAAGTCAATTATCTCTGTCATGGAAATTGATCTTCATGTATTGCCCACCATGACAGCCATGTTTGCAAAGCGCTAACGTTACTAGACCTGCCTTCCAAAATGACTCCAACATTGCTCGTCGTTCCAACTTATCTTGTTGGTTAGTGCTGCAGGCCATGAGCGTGCAAGGTTCTGTGCTCCTCCCTGTGTTCCTCAAGTATCCACTTCTTTGTAACTTGACGCACTGACTGCATGTAATGGAACAAACAACTCCTTTCTCTTCCTCTCATCTTTGACCCATTGTTGAAAACTTGACGCAATGCTAACCAAATTGCACCTGACTCATCTGACATGAACCCCACAAGTTCACATTATGAAGTCCTTGCTTGCTGCACACTTGAAGCATAGTGTTTCAAAATTTGATCACCGCACACTATCCTCCCTGATCATGTCACCATAAGCAAGTGTCACCATCGACCATAAACTGCACAAACATAAGTGCATTATATAGTAAGTATTTTAAACATGATATGTTAATACTTACAATGGATCATAGAGATGTATTCCCAGTGTACACCAATCATCAATACGATATTGTGGTCTAGCACCACCCACTGCTGTTCGAGATCACCTCCAGATTGACACCTTCTAATGTAGTCTATTCCGGATCCTAGGCGCGCAACTGTCATTTTGAAGATTAAAGGCTGCTCTTCAGCTCCGTTGAGGTCCATTCCGGATATGTGGATAACATGTATGAATGGGATTGATAGCTTCTTCTTTAACTGCAGAAGTCCTTCGTAACCTTCTTTGAAACGTGTCTGTTGTTCTAGCCTGAGATATCCATTCTCTTGTTCTACATTGATGCAAGTTGTAACTAAAATGGGCATGGCTATAGTCCCATTTCCTAATAATTAGCAATTTTAGCTATTTAATTAGCATTTTCTAATATTAAAGGAATATTCTTTAGAATATATGTTTGAAAAGAGAATATTCTTTAGAATATTCTATTTTGTATTCTACCCTTTAATAAATTATAGCATTCATTGAACAAAAATTAATAACATTATAAAAGTAGAATGTATTAAATTATATAATATATTGCCTAATATAACAATTAAGGAAGAGCATAAGAGGTACATTATATAAATATTGATGTTGTTATTAAAATATTAATATTTAAATATAACATTATTAATTAAAAATTTGTAGTAGTAATAATATATATATAAAATCCTATAATAATATAGTCAATCTTCCATATCATTTTTTAAATTTATATAGTTAAGTATACAATTTGGTACTATTATTAAAGAGTTTATAATAATTATGAATATTAAATATATGATATTTTATAATTTTGTAATTGCTTTAAGCTTCAGAAAACATACATTCCCTTGCAGTTTTGTTAATCGTGACTTTATCAACGCTTCTTGACATCCACCCATATCGAATGGATTTAACATTTATAAAACATGCTGGGTCTTTTTGATTGGGAGACCATGTTTTCTCTAGGCATCCATTATATCTTTCGCTCTCCTTCTCGTGTCGCCTTTTTTGTGGTTTGAACCATGCAACCTTAACAATACTATTTTTTGTGATTACTTCAGGTGTGTCGATAATTTGACCCATCCAAATAGGCTGATTATATGACGCATCTGGAGTAATGAGAACCATCATTAGTTTTTGAAGATCCTTGCAGCAATCAAAGTATGCTTTAGGTTTTTGGTTCCTTTGTCCAACAAAGTGTGGGGTTTGCACTTCCACATCACTACTGGCTTCTATGTCGTCTATGCTCAGTGATGTCATTTCAATCTCCTCTCGCCACCTTGTTTTAGGCCAGAAAGGGTGTTGCAATTCTGTACTTGTGACAGTAGGCCCTTCCAACTCTCGAACAACAGTCTCCCAATAGTTGACCACATGCTTATATAGTTCTGAGTAACCAGTTGCCTTATCAGAATTCTTTGGCATCGATTTTTGAACCCATGCCACATATTTTTTGATGCCATCAATAATAACCTCTTGTTCCTTGAGCTGGGCACTCAATGGAATAGGGTCTGGTTGTCCTTCTGGGAGAAGTGGCTTTCCATCCTCTCCACTTTTGAAGAGCATTAAGCCCTCTTTCGGTAACCACTCCTGCTCTGATGGCCGTAACTTGTACTGCATAATAGGTATACCATCTCGTATGGAGAAAAAGAATTGTAGCGGCACAAGGTGACCAACTAAAGAATCACTCCCTTCTTTTATATACTCCTTGAGAAATTTTTTGAAGTCTGGCACCTCAGTCACAAGCAAAGCACAACTTTTTTTGGAGATGCAATTTTCAAAAAGATTCATCATATGCGGTAAGGTAAGTGCACTTGTCCTTTTTGTAGAGTTGGAGACCTTGCTGAAGAACGCATCAATATCTTCATGAGTGTGACCAACCATAAGGAAACTGAGCGTGATTGTTTCAAACACACCTTTGGCAACAAGCATTGACAAGTATGCTAGCACATATCTAGAAAATAAAAGTAAGTATGAGCTTGAGAAACCCTTAAGTAAAATGATTTACCTATTTTTGTTCTCGCCTGCACAATTATCCATCTGTAAAAGCAAATGACGAGGAAGCTTATTTGATGTTGAGGACACATGTACACTATTTGAGCTAGATCCCTCCACTGAACCTGAACTCTCAACAGGGCCATCTGTTTTTTGTGCAGGTTGCTGACAATGCCTCTCATATTCCCAAGTAGCCTCAAGTGCAGACGTGTTCATGAGAGCATTATGTAAAGGTTGAAGGTGTTGTTTCTTCACTTTGAGATCACTGATAGGACTTGTCTGTGAGTGGGCTTCAAGGTTTCTGAAACACATGGCTAACGACCCAATAGTGAAATTGGAGTCGCTAGACCAATGTGGAAGTGAAAAGTGTCCATATGACTCACAACCGTGTCCATGTGTTAGCACACCTGTTAAAGAAATCGGAAGTTTCATGACATTTCCAAGGCACTTTGGTGTTGCAAAGAGCTTTGGAATGCTGGTCTTTGAATGATCCATCTTGTCATGGATCAAGCACAGGTACTCTGATGGGCGTGACACAGAAAGCATGCGGTGTGCATAGTACTGAGACCGACAAGTTTGTTGTGCAATCATGTGGGCCTCCATCTTCCTTTGAATGGTAGTGATCTCCACCAAGGTTTTTGCACAAGCCTCTGCAGCCTTCAATGATGTACAAGTGTCACACTTAGAAAAGCTAGAGTGTTTTGCAATCTCCACATCCTTAAAATGAGTATTCCATATGTTGTTGAAGGTACCAGTGCAGATTGCTTGGAGCCCCATCAAACTGAGGCACTTGTTCACATGTTCACACAGTTTCAATTGAGTGTAGATTGAAGGTAAAACCTTGAGATTTTCCCTGACCCCTGCATTTGTGGTTCGGCATTTGTGAGGCATCCTGTCTGCATTTGCTTCCACAAAAGCCTTGAGTATCTCTATGGCTGCCATGATGTGAGAGCGGGTTTTGACCAAGCCAGTGTTCCCATGAACTGAGGTTCGCGCTCCATCTAGCCACTCATCCCTCCGACGGTAGAACGTGGTCTTTGGGATCCCGTATATACTGTACCAAGCTTTGAAGCAGATGGCCACCTTATTAAATACCATGGATGTACTCTGATAACCTGTGTCCGAGGCCATTCCATCAATACACCCAGTTAGTGCAGCATATACAAACTCATGCCTTTGCTTTTGGGTGAGCATACGAAAGACATGTCTACATTGGGTAATTTCATTCCGGTCTGCCATCTGACAACACTTCTTCTTGCAACAGTCAATCGTGGAAATGCTCGTAACACTTTCGGAAGATGTAGGATCCATCTTTACCCTCTTGCTGAAACTTGCAGGGGAAGATCTACAACCCATGAATCGCCTTTTTCTTACAATAGGACCAATGCAAGGAACCTCTTCAAATATGAGTTGTTCTTCCGGGTTGTTATTATTGAAATCCAACCCAGAATATGTTGAACCATCTTGCCGTCTTAATTCAGATGTTCGCCACCTCACGAGGGATCCAGGATACAATGTGCCATTAGGTGAAACCTCTGTCACAACTACACCCACGAAGTCGGACCCTAGTTTCTCTTCTGACACTGCTTCCATTGGATTTATAGCTGTGATGATGCCTCTTCCGACTTCAATCTCACGAAGAAAGAGAATCACCTCATCCATCACAGCAGGCAAGCCATCATCTGGTAAACTCGTGCTACTATTTGTTTGTGACTCTGCATATTCTGTGTCAGCCTTGACTTCATCCAAATTCCACAATACAGGAGAACCCTCCTCAAATTCCATTCCCAGAACCTCAACATGCTTGTAAATGGTGTTCACCCATACGTACACACAAGATCCTTGGGAATATTGTGACATGATGCATTATTATCTCGAACTTCCACAGTTCCAGTGCCAACTATCTCGTTGTTCCGAAGAAGACATACTTTATCTCCAGTATTAAACATATTGTCCTGCACATAAATAATTGTATTATTTATGATATCTGTTTATGCAATATTTTAAGAAATCTGAATTACGGTTACTTAATAATATGCATATGCAATAATACATAATTATGTTTAGAGATAATATCTCATGTTTGATTAATACAACTGATGGGCGGGATTAATCCCGCCACGAATCCTCCGACGAGGAACGGTCGGCGGGATTAATCCCGCCGCCGACTCAACCCCTTCGGAGAGAGTCGGCGGGATTAATCCCGCCTTGGACTCCCTCCGACAAGGAAGAGCGGCGGGATTAATCCCGCCGCCTCTTCCCCTCGGGGGGAGTCCGGCGGGATTAATCCCGCCGACTCCCCCTTCGGAGAGTCCGGCGGGATTAATCCCGCCGGACTCCCTCCGACGGAAGAGTCGGCGGGATTAATCCCGCCGCCTCTTCCGACGAGGAAGGGAGTCCGGCGGGATTAATCCCGCCGACTCTCCTCCGCGAGAGTCGGCGGGATTAATCCCGCCGACTCTCCTCGTCGGGAAGAGGCGGCGGGATTAATCCCGCCGGCTCTTCCTTGTCGGAGGGAGTCCAAGGCGGGATTAATCCCGCCCACAATTCTTACGACGGGGAATGGGTGGCGGGATTAAACCCACATAACTCTCTCCAAAACTATGATTTCAAAGAGATCTCGGGATAAATCCTGTCCCCAAATCTTTAAAACAGGAAGTGGTGGCGAGATTAATCCCGCCACCCCTTCCCTGCCTCCTAAAATGGTTGGCGGGATTAATCCCGCCGACAACTCTTTCTAATAAATTCTGGTAACTCTTCATCAGTTGAGAAGGTTATCGACGGGATTAATCCCGCCACTCTTTTTCAGTGGCGGAGAAGCATTGCCCGGAGATGGTGGCGGGATTAATCCCGCCACTTCTTCAAGAGGCGAAAAAGAAATGGCCGGATTAATCCCGCCGCCCGGTTAACCTAAATATTAAGTTAAAAGGATATTTAAACGTGATAAATCCCTAACGGAATATATTATCCTAATGCATTTCTAAACCCCTAAATTGTAATTTTAAGAGAGAATGTAAGAGAGTGAATCTTAATAAGTATTTTTAAATTTGTTTATAATACTTACTTGTAAACAGCACTGAAGGCGCGTGCTTTCCTATAAAGAATAGCACCCAATTTAATCTCGCTCCTGAGATGATCACTATGAAGAAAAAAGAAGATCTAAAGAGTGAAAAATACAGAAATGAAGAAACCCTTGCCGGAGAAAGAACCAGATCTGAATTTGAGTGGGAAATTAAATGCATTTTCAAATTTACATGTCAGACCGACAATACATATGTCAGAAATTCAAATTTTTTAAAAAGAACAGAAAATAAAATTTAAGATGAGTTGACACAAATATCCGACACTCTGACATATATACTCTCCAGTTCCAATGAGTATTTTTAAAATTGCATTTAATGTTATTCAAGTGATTCAAGCTGTTTAATATTACGAAATTTTAGACTATATTCTACATTCTTAGTATTCAAGTATATTATATTATATATATATATAAATATATACTTATACAATAAATAAATTGATATATTATTATGTATCATTTAAAATATATTCATAGTCTGTTTATTATTATTATTTTCTTAATTACTCGAGTATTTAGTTTTCATTTCCTAGTATCAATGGATATTCTTTAATATTTTATTATATTTGAAGAATATTCTAATATTAAACCTGATTATCATAATTAAATTAGTCTTGTTCTTAATTATTGCAGTAATTATTCTACATTTGTATATATTAATGGGATTTTCTCAATTAATTTGTTATTATTTCAAGAATATTCATGTGTTAAACCTTATTATCAATATTAAATTAATACACACTATGAACATATTTTAAATTATACATAATAATACATCATTTTATCTAATATATAGTCATATATAGTTTTAATAATATATTATTAATATCATTTCCTTAATTACTTGAGTAATTAATCTTCTTTATATTAATGGGATATTCTTTATTATTTTCTTATTATTCCAAGAATATTCCAATATTAAACATGATTATGATAATTAATTTAGTTAATTATTTGAGTACTTAATTTACATTTGTATATATTAATGGGATTTTCTCAATTAATTTCTTATTATTTCAAGAATATTTCAATGTTAAACCTTTTTATCAATATTAAATTAATATATATTATTAAAACTATATATGGCTATATATTAGATAAAATCATATATTATTATGTATAATTTAAAATATGTTCATAGTGTGTTTATTAATATTATTTCAAGAATATTTCAATGTTAAACCTTTTTCAATATTAAATTAATATATATTATTAAAAACTATATATGGCTATATATTAGATAAATCATATATTATTATGTATAATTTAAAATATGTTCCTAGTGTGTTATTAATTTTATTTTCTTAATTATTCGATGTTTGTTTTGCACACATATATAACACAATCATAAATTTACACACGCATTACAAGAACTTACAAAAACACATGCACAACCCTAAACCAAACTGAAGAATAGGTTGCTTCTTTATTGAAAACATCATGTTCAACACATGTATGATATATGTACTCAATCTGTGTGACTGTATGTAACACATTGAATTTACATGTGTAATATTTATATTAAGCTTGTTGGGAGCAAACCCTAAACCCTAAACCCTAAACCTAATATGTAACACAATGAATTTACTCATGTAATATGTATGTATGTCTGTGTGTATACACGTGTGCATGTATATATGTGTACTCTGTATGTATATATGTGTACTTTCTGTCTTCTCTCATACATACACACCATGCATGATCCATGTTAATATGTACTGTCTCTCTTCTCTCAAACATACACACCATGCATGATCTATAATATGTACTCGGTCTCTCTAATATTATGTATTAATATGTATGTATGTCTGTGTGTATAATACACACCATGCATGATCCATAATATGTACTGTCTCTCTTCTCTCATATACTATGTATGTATATCTGTGTATAATATGTGTAAGTATATATGTGTACTAATATATGCAATGTGTACAAATAATTTTTCAACACTCTCTCTTCTCTCATACATACACACCATGCATGATCCATCCTAAATCCAAAACCCTAAACCCTAAACCCTAAACCCATGTAATATGTGTGTATGTCTGTGTGTATACACGTGTGTATGTATATATTATGTGTATTAATATATGCAATGTGTATGTATGTATTGATACACATGAAACTTTAACACTCTCATGGACACACACATGTTAAATCCCTGCATGATTTATATTTTTGAGGTGTATGTGATACACCCACGCACACGCACGCGCTAATAATAAATGAAAGAATATTCGTTTAGGGCAAATCTATATTTTATTCTTTTTAGGGTTTAAGTATATTCTCAGAAGGAATATTCTATTAGGGTTGATATATATATTTAATTCCTTTAGGGTTTAGGTATATTCTTAGGGTTTCAAGAGGCGGCGGCTGTGCACACAGGTGAGATCTGTGTGTGTGTTGTGTGTATGTATGTATATATGTATAGGAGTGTGCGTATAATTTTATTTATTAGTTTTATCTCTCGCACACACACGCACACTCCTGTGTATGTATATGTGTGTGTGGGTGTGTGTTTGTTTATCTGTATGATTTTATTTGTTTCGCTCACACACGCATACACACGATATACATATACACATATATATATATACCTATATACATATACATACATATATTATGTGTACCAGTATCTGTAAATTTTTTTTATTGATCTTGCTTTACACACACACACACACACACACACACACACACATATATATATATATATATATATATATATATATATATATATATATATATATATATATATATATTATGTGTACCAGTATCTGTAAATTTTTTTTTATTGATCTATCTCTCCCACACACCGCGCACTGCTTTACACACACACACACACACACACACACACACACACACACATATATATATATTATAATCAATGCATATTAACAAATAGTATACAACACTAGTTTATATATATGCTTATATATTCATATGGGTTATATATCTATATACACACATATATATATGTGTGTGTTTTCTATATAATTTTTTATTATTTATTAGTTTTATCTCTCGCACACACACGCACACTCCTGTGTATGTATATGTTGTGTGTGTGTGTTTGTTTATCTGTATGATTTTATTTGTTTCGCTCACACACGCATACACACAATATACTACAATATATATATACCTATATACATATATACATACATACAACACTAGTTTATACACAGACTCTCTCTCTTTCTCTATAGATTATATATCTATATACACACATATATATGTGTGTGTTTATCTGTATAATTTTATTTTTTATTAGTTTTATCTTTCGCACACACACGCACACTCCTGTGTATATATATATGTGTGTGTGTTGTTTGTTTATCTGTATGATTTTATTTGTTTCGCTCACACGCATACACACGATATACATATACACACATATATATACCTATGTACACATATATTAGGTGTACCAGTACTGTATAATTTTATTTATTTATCTATCTCTTGCACACACACGTACACTCCTATACATACATACATACATACATATATATATATATATACACACACACATATATATATGTGTGTGTTTTTATCTCGCTAAGCCCCTCGAGCGGCGGGATTAATCCCGCCGCTATAGGTTTATAGCCTCGGCGGCGGATTAATCCCGCCGCTATGGTTGGGCATGGCGGCGGGATTAATCCCGCCGCCGAGGCCCTTCAGGCATGGGTGAGCGGCGGGATTAATCCCGCCACCGGCCCTTCACGCAGGCTATGGGCGGCGGGATTAATCCCGCCTCTACGACAAACCGAAGAGCGGCGGGATTAATCCCGCCGCCCATAGCCTGCGTGAGGGGCCTCGGCGGCGGGATTAATCCCGCCGCTCATCCATGCCCTGCGCGGAATGCGGCGGGATTTATCTCGCCGGCAATGGCCTGTGTGAAGGTTCTAATGGGCGGGATTAATCCCGCCGGATTCCGCGCAGGGCATTTACAGGGATGGGCGGCGGATTAATCCCGCCGCTCTTCGGCTAGAGCGGCGGGATTAATCCCGCCGCCCAGGGAATTCACGCAGGACATGAACGGCGGGATTAATCCGGCCCCACGCTCATGCCCTTCGCGGAGGGCGGCGGATTAATCCCGCCGTTCATGTCCTGCGTGAATTCCCTGGGCGGCGGGATTAATCCCGCCCCCACCCATCCCTGTTCAAAAATGCCGCAGCCAATATATATGTGTGAGCGCATGATTTACGAGAGGGCGGCGGGATTAGCCTCCGAACCTTCATTACCCGGTGGCGAGATTAATCTCCGAACCTTCATTACCCCATTGGTATGTTGAATCAATCCCGACTAACTCTGTCTGAGACGGAGAAGGTTTACAAAATACCAATGGAGGGAACCGAGAAGGGTGGTGGGATTAATTTCACCATCCCTTACATGGTGGGCGGGATTAATCCCGCGCGTACGCATGCCCTGCGCGGAATCGGGCGGGATTTATCCCGCCGCCATTGGCCTGCCTGAAGGGCCTAGGCGGCGGGATTAATCCCGCAAGATTTCGCACAGGGCATTGGCGTTCGGCGGGATTAATCCCGCCGACTAAGGCCCGAGTGAAGGGCCTGGGAGGCGGGATTAATCCCGCCGGACGCCAATTCCCTGCTCGGAATCGGGCGGGATTAATCCCGCCGCCATTGGCCTGTCTGAAGTGCCTAGGCGGCGGATTAATCCCGCCCGATTCCGCGAAGGGAATTGGCGTCCGGCGGGATTAATCCCGCCGCATAGGGACGAGTGAAGCCGCTGGGCCCTGGCGGCGGGATTAATCCCGCCGAGTCTTCAATGCCTGTTGGAGAAATGAATCTCGCCACCCTTCCCTTTTTCCTCCATTGGTGAGTTGGACCAATCCCAAACGTTTCTGTCTAAGACGTAGAAGGTTTACAACATACCAATGGAGGGGACTGGGAAGGGTGGCGAGATTCATTTAACCATCCCTTACATGGTGGGCGAGATTAATCCCGCCTCCTTTCTGGAGTCACTGAAGGGGTGTGAGAAATAAATCCTGCCCAGTTCTCTCTGAGACCGAGAAGGGTGGCAAGATTAATTCCGCACTCCCGTTCAAGGCCTCCAGAAAGGTGGCGAGATTAATCCCGCCCACTCTTTCAGGAGGCATTGAAGGGGTGGCGAGATTAATCCTTCCATGTGAATATATATGTGTATTAGTATATATAAGTTGCATATCTCATTTTATTTACTTTTATCATCTTATCATAATATTTCGAGTAAAAGCTAGGAATCTATGTAAAACTGTCCAGAGCTCACATTTGTGGTGGTTCTAAAACGAAATGTTATCTTTCTTTTGCACTAACACAAATGTGAGCTTCGGACAGTTAATTACGTCTACTTCTCTCTGTGTATTATTTTTGTATATTCGGGTTTATACAAGTGTGTGTGCGTTTTTATATAATTTATTTTATAGTGTATTATTTTGCAGAAGGACGATTTGATCAAACAAGGAGATCGAGTCATTAGTATGGAGTCGTCGTCAAATTCTGGGTAAGAATTAAAATAAAATCTGTTATACTCGGATACTTGAACTAATCATTTTTGTATTCAGATGTGGAATTGAGGTGACATTAAAGACAAGAGCAGGAGAAGAGATGGGCAGGGGGATTCTGGAATCAACTTGGCCATATTTTAAGATAAATGGGAAGCGCATTGGAGCAACCATGGTTGTCAAATTAACCTCTGTCACATCTCATGGACAAGCAAAACAATGGAAAGTATTCGCTAGTCAAGCACCCGAAAGCAGGCTGCGAACCCAGATTGGACGATGCTCGACAGATATGCCTTGTTCCATCCAATGTCACGTTCTCGGATCCAGAGGTCGTCAGTTACAACATTAATCTCGGGTGGTTTTGTCGACTTGTGGATAATGACGTTCACGTGTTCACTAATGATGTTGACCTTGGAGTTCTTCTTCAACTCAACGAAAGCCCATCTATGGAGGGGATCCATCTGGATGTCTACTTCGAAGATCTTCAGACTCATCGAGTAGGTGTATTGTCAGGAGATATTGTTCACAATACAGAAAATCAGCAAGTGGAGCAATCTTCCCTCTTGACATTGAAGAAGAACACAGCGACATCATAAGGAGATTGAGAAGGTGGCTCGGTCTCAGGTTCTCTACAGATCACGTTCAATTTGCTTAGGAAGCTTCGGGAGCTGGAGGAGTGTGCCGAGAACACTAGAACAGCTGCAGTCGGGGATCACACATGTTGATTCGGATCGCAAAAGAAAATCATCAATCGTTTTGTCAGCTGCACCTGTGGCATCTCATGCTGCAATAAGTCACAAGGAAATGATGTTGGATGATAAGATTTATCCTTGTAGGGTTAAATATTGCAGCGTCAACCCAAACTTGGCCACTCAACCAGGAACGTGTAGCTGAGCTCATGGAGAAGATGAAGGACGACAATTCTTATACCGTTCCACATAATGCTGTTTTGTGTCCATACTATGAAAGAAGGAAGGGTGCTGACAAAGTCTGGATCACAACACCAGAACAACTCATGAAGATTCAGACGGAGAATAAAAGATCTATCAAGTACTACATCATTAGTGGCCAGCACACAATAACGGCAGCCCAACGACTTCTCGATGAACACAACAAAGGAACGATGGCAACAAAACTTTCCGAGCATACCCGTGAGAAGCTGACAAAAAGATCGGCGTTTTTAGCTAAGCCGAATCTCACAATCGAGCAGTACCATAAGTTATCGGCGGAATGGGACGCTGCCGACACCAACCACTACAACAGCAAAATATGGGAGAAGTTTAAACACACGCGAGCCGTGTGGGAATCTCTTCAGCGACCACAAAGAGCTACCGCAGGGAATACACAATCTGCGGAATACCGGGTAAGCAAATTGTTTGGGCGGGATTTATCTCGCCGGTATATTAATCTGTCTTTTTCCTCAGAGAGTTGAAGAAATTGCAGCAGTTGATTTTGCCCAGGTGGGCGGGAAGGAAACATCATTTCTGATGATGTTGATTTCTTGCCCCGAAGATAGGATCTTTGCCAAATGGTTGGGGATTATGGAATCCTTTTCAAAAGGAACACTGAAGAAGAAGCAGACAAGTGAAGGGGAGCCCTCAGAAAAGTCTGCAAAGAAACCCAGTAAGACGCCGAAGGCTAAGTCTGTTCAATCTACAAAGGATGTAGACAACGATTTCAAGCTCACATGGTTGAAGCCTTTAAATGGAACAACGATGGAGGAGATGGAAGTCTTGGCTGATTTGGTGATCGATGGCAAACTACAAATTAATAACAGCAGCCCAACCTCTCCTTTTCATCTCAAGGCAATGGAGTTGAAGACGGTCAGGCATTTCAAGGAGTGGTTGGGAATACACTGCCACAAACTGGGTTGGACCTCGACTTCAACATATGAAGAGGTTAGCAAATATTTGCATGTGACGAACGATGATATGCTTGTCGAATGGGTGAACCAATCGGAAGATCTAGGCAAGAATCTATTGCACGCCAACGCCAAAAAGGAGAACATTGGGATGACGCCTTCTCTTATGGCAGTCCTTCAGCAGCGGAGAACCGAATTGAACCTTATAAAGGAGGATGCTACGAATCACGACAAGCCCTACAGATGTTTGTTGTTAGATTCGGAGACTTTATGGGGTAACATCACTGCTTGTAGGAAACCGTTTCAATTGTTCGTGATGGATCGGCGGGTGTCAAAAAATCTTTCGACAGATAGGGCACTAGAGGATCTGGTGGAGAAACTTAGCCGTGCAAGCATATACATAGAAGGTATTTATTATTGAATTCATGCTTGCGCTCTTCACTGATACCTACTTTTTCAGGTATTTATTTCTTGATTCTTGCTCATGTCACCGATACTTTTGCCTTCGCCTTCGCCAAGAAGAATAGACATCGTTGGACAGGATTTTATATGAACGATGCTAATCCCAAGTGCATTGATACTGTTGTTCACTTGGTTGTTAGGGAATGCGCCAAACAATTTCAAGCTTCCAAATGACTGGCCAGGCATCTGTTTGCACTCCAACGGCCTTGAACCTCCATCCGATACACCGATAGGTATGAGTGACGTATTCGGCAATGTACGTTATCCAAACATTACAAGTCAAGCGGCACGGAGCATCGTCAACTTGATCAGGGGTCCTCACAGTGATGCGTGGGTTTTTGACTACTGCACTAGGGGGTCCGTCTTGAAGGAGTGTTACCTTCGGCATACATGTGTGTTTGCCGTTGAGAAGGATAAGACCATGGTTGAGGACCTGAACAAGTGGATAGATTGGGTCTCAACTGAGTACTCCAACGAATCCATAAAGGCGTATTTGAGAAAGTTCCCTCCAGATAAGTGCGATAGCTCTGAAGGTGAATCTGGTTCAATCTCGGAGTCTGAGAACGAACATCAATCAGATATTAGACCGGAAGTTATCTCGAGGAGTACAGAACATTCGCACACTCCAGGACCCATGGAAACATCAATAGAAGATGCAGAAGATCTTGAACCATCTCACAAGCGGCTTAGACCTTCTTCGCCTCATTCAGAAGGTAATAGCGAAGAAGAATTGATAATGAATTGATAGAGTGATGAATAGTTGTAAATGAGTGTAACATAAGGCATTTTTGTATATTTCTTTTATATTTGTACAGAAAATAAATTCTCAAGGATTAATGAAGCTTTTAGTTCAAACATGGGTCACACATTAACAAGGTAAATAATATACCTTGATAATTTTAAGGTCAGCTAATTATCATTTTGCAGATGTAATGAAATAATTGAGAACATGGATTTTCAGCATTGCCATGAGGTAAGAGAGGGGTTTGGCGACAATTTCTTGTGCCACATGTCAGAATGACAGAGTTCATGCAGGAAATGGATAATAATGCAGCTCAAAACATCGTTACCATGGGGGCCACTTCAGTTTTTGCATCATCATTTTTATTGGCTTCAGTTCCGAAATCAATTTCTTCAGCGCATGCAATATCTGAATCTTGTAAGGATGATGTACAATTAAATGATGAAGGGATAGGCAACGAAATAGTGGCAACGGATAAATGTGAAAGGGAGCAAACAAGTGATTTGCAAAGTATTCAAGAGGCAACGCTATCTCACGTTACTCATGGCCATATTGTGTTGTTGGATGTCAATGGTGTTCTGCTTCATCGACAAAGGCCCGAGGATAGAAAAACAGAAATCAAACAAGGAGATTTCTTTCCTTGTCATGGTAAATTTCGATATAATATTATTTTTCGTCCAGGGTTGGATCGTCTCTTTCAAAAGCTTAAGAAAATGGGTGCGCTTGTGGGATTTGGTCATGCATGCAGATTCATAACTTAACACCGCTGTTGAGTTTACTTAAGAAACATTGTAGTGTTGCAGAAGAGGTGATTCGTAAAGATTGGATTTTTGACCAGCGAATGTGTCATAAACCTCTCGAATTTCACAATATAAGAAAGGAAAGCAAGCCATACTTCTTCAAGAATGAAAGAATAATTGGGACTCATGGGGAGATCAGTCGCTTAAGGATAACGAAGAATGCACATATCTTAGTAGTAGACGACTCTCCTCAGAAGGCTATGCTCAACCAAAACATTGCTTGTATTCATCCAATCACTTTCGATCCATATTTTGATAGCGATATCATGGATGAGCTAGTGAACTACTTGGATACGTGCCTCAGAAAGAAGAATCTCGAAAATTTTTGTGAGCAGTATCCACCGTATCATACATTTCCTGAAGCTTTTCTTTCTCGTGATATTGAATTTTATAAAATGAAGAATAGCAACCGGGCGCTTTATAATATTATTGTTAAGGAACGTCAGTTTTTAGATGAGCCTTTATGCAGACCTTCTCTTATCACATCTTATGTATTAACAAGGATGGCAACTCCCAATTGCATTCGTGAGAGTGTTAAGTGGTGGCAACAACATCAAGATATTGACCAAAATGATTTGATTAATCCGGAGAGTGATGATTTAGACAAAATGAAAAGATTTCTTTGTATGATAGAAAGAAAGTATTTATAAAAAAATTAACATGTTGATAAGAAAATGATTTCATTTGTAATTATGTTTGATAGTATTTCTTCATTATTGTAAACTATTTTTAGAATAATATGAATATTCTAAGATATTTTAGGAATATTCCTTACTAAGTAAGGTTATTGAAGGATTAATTAATTAATTAATTAATATTTAAGGCTTAATTACATATTAATTAAATGATTAATTAATAATTAAAACTTAAGTATTAATTAGTAATTTATTTTATATTCCCATTTTCACGTATCATGCCCACTTTAGTTACAACGTGCATATTGGAAAGGTTAAGCATCTCCAAAAGGAAATAATAATTTTTTTGCTTACCGGTGGTGATTTGTGAGTGGTTACAGAACCTTGTCGTATGATACATCTCCAGAATCTGTTACCAGTTTTTCCAAAATTATATTGCGTGCTGCTTGAAACTCTATGACACGTTGATTAGTTCTTGGGGTTGCAGCGACTGCTTTGTTGATTGTCTCCTTAGCTCTGTCTTTAGAGACCATGGATTCGGGTGGTCTACGGGTGTTGATGTTCTCCAAGATGGATGAAAAGCCTCGTGCATGTGATATCATCTGGAATTATGTAATATGCAACAACGGAGCATGTCTGCACTAGAAGGGGCTCATTGTTGCAATGCACACACTTCATTCCAAGCACTCTACCATCTGAAGATAACTGGACTTTATCAATGGTGCCCTTAAATTGGCAGTCATTTGCTTTCTTACTGAAGCTGATGAACGGACATGTTTCCTTTACGCATTTCATGTGGCCAATACATGAACTGCGACTAACACGAGCTGGAACATTCCAATGTGTTGTGCAGCGTTGAGTCCAGTAATCACACCCATCCTTCCTATTCATCCCTTTGTACTTGTCCTTCATTGTTTCGTGTGCTGGCAACTCGTAAATCACATTTCCGTTGCAATCTTCTGGGACCTCAGCAACTTGCTGAATCGATGACGAGACCACCAGTTGCTTCCCAATCCTACATCTCTGACTATTGCGAAGTATTGTTACCATAGAATTGTCCCGATCTGTTGTCTCCAACCGGAATAGCGGTCCTTTGGAAGGAAGAAGTGTGTAATACACAAAACTGCTAGCTCTTGCCCCTTCTGGTTCTACCTCAACATTCGCAGCATCTCCACCAACAACAGACATCAAATGCAGCACTTTAAAAGATTGCCAAGGTGGAATGTCAAATGCAGACCTGAGATCTGTTTCAAAGACAAATGCAATACCATCTTCATCTGCAGGGAAGTCCTTGTCAACACCATTGTAGCTGATTCTTGCCATGTAGCAAAAATGGAACAAACAAAAGTTAAAATTCAAAGACAATGAACATATTACACACGATGGTTAATGTGTTTGTAGTCGTGAGGCAATCATTTCATTGACAAATATTAAAAATAATATTAATTGCGTGCGTCTGGGTAGAAGAGTGAAATTAATTTACTGCGTCTGGGTAGGTTTTTTGTAAATTAAAAAGTTTTACTATGTACAAGTGGCGATCATGCATGCAATATGTTTACAGAAATTAGGTTGGTTTTTAATTGATTTAGGGCGGCTAGGGTTTTGCAATTAGGGGGCTAGGGCAGCTAGGGCGGCTAGGTTTTCGTGGAGCAGGGCTCATTTGGGGGCATAGCGTGGAGCAAGTGTGGCTCCAGGGATTAATCACAATAGGCTTCCATTGAGGGGGTGAGTATTTTCTGATTTCTTCATGATCTGCTCATGATCTTTCATGATCTGTTCATCTTTTTACATCTCTTCACAGTTGCAAGAAATCCGAGTCGGCCTGCCGACTCGGACTGACTTCGTTGTCCGTCCCAGTCGGCAGGCCGACTGGGGTGGACTGTTCCAGATCCAGTCAACATTTTGACCGGGGTTGACTGTTCCAGCCCCAGTCAGCATTTTGACTAGGGTTGACTGTTCTAGTCCCACCTAGCATTTTGACTGGGCCTTGTTTCGTTCCCAGTCCCAGTCGGCATGCCGACTGGGCTCCCTTTGATGCCAGTCCCAGTCGGCATGCCGACTGGGACTCCCTTTGATGCCAGCCCAGTCGGCATGCCGACTGGGACTTACAGCAACTGCTCTCTCAGTCGGCACGCCGACTGTGAGGGCTAGTATGTTTTTTTAATTTTTATTAAACATCTTTGAACATTTATTACAGTTTTTTGTTAAACCTTATTGCTTTTGTAGATGCGCTCTTCACAACGTTTACAAGAAAAGAAGATGAAGGAGCCTACTGAGAGAGAAGCAGAAGCTAGAGCTGCAATTCAGAGAGGGCGTCGGGGTCGTGGGAGAGGAAGTAGGAAGCTGGCTGTGGTTCAGGAACAAGGACCTTCAAGTGATGCTCCAGTTGAACAGGCAAGCCAGCAGGACTGGTCAGGAGAGCAAGAGGATGTAGTTCAACCCCAACAAGAACAATCAGACTTTGTTGAAGAAGTTGAGGATGATGTCTTACCACAGGAGACACAGGAGCAGACAGAAGGCACACAAGCCTCATGCGCAGTGACTTTGTCGAGTGACGAAGAGGATGAACCCAAGACAAGAAGAGACGACGCAAAGCTGCTGGAGATTCAGAGGCTGCTAAGAAGAAGAAGAAGGGTAAAGCAGAAGTGCCAGATAATGAGGAAGTTTACAACATTGCAGCCAGCATGCATTCGGAGAGTGCAGTGCGTCTTCTCGCGAAGATCACAATCCGAGAATATGGAGAGGCACCGGATGTCCCTATTTGCCGAATTCTGGGAAATGAGCAGGTGCGGAGAGTCAATCCAGCGGATCTGGAATCTTTGACTAGGAGTTTCAAGAAGGCAGTTGGTTATTTGCGCAACACCACTCAGTTCATCCTTCAAGTTGGGGACCCCATGACAGATGCAGATCTGGCAGCATTGAGAAGCGATGAAGCGATGTATGCTCAGCATTTGGCTTTTGAGGAGGAGCTTCAGTCGACATGTTCCGGCAATGGGCACCAATGCTTTCGATGAAGAAGTTCATCTGTTGGGATGGTAATCACAGGCTAAAGGTGCTTCAGAAGCTGTACACAGAAGACACGGAAGATAAGATCAGTGGGCAGTGAGAGTGCGTTCAGGCTTCATCCGTGCTGGGGTCATGGATAATCTTCAGCTTGTGACAATGTTTCAGCAAATTAATAGGTAAACATAGTGACCTCTAGATCATAGGATTAACTAACTTCGAGCTTTTCAAATATGCAGTTCCTCCGCAACGGCAGTGCAAACCACACTGCCACATCTTCTGCTATCTGTGAAGACATGTTGCACCAGTGAGGAGGGCACAGCGAAGATCTTGGCCAGGCTCAGTGACAAGGAACGAGATGACATAAGAAAGTGGAAGGAAAGCACGACTGGACAACAAGCTTGGCATCCACTTCCGAATTTGATCTGTGCAAAGATTTTTTTGAGGTACCACGTCTCACACTTATATACTTAGTTGATTACGTCTGTGAATTACAGAGTGAGATTGAGGATGATCTTGAGAAGCAAGGGCATCCAAAGGCAACAAATACCAGGAGCAACAACAGGTCTACATTAAGCATGACAAGCGCATGATGAAGATCTTAGCCATCATCGATCCTGCATTGGGTGAAGAGTGGTTCGACAAGGTGACCCAAATCACATGGAAACAATGCAGATGGATGGGGTTGGAAAAGCTGTACGCGCTTTCAAGGGCGAGAATTCCAAACGAGACGAGAATCATGTACTTCAATAAACTGGTACGTCTCGATCTGAAGAGAGAGCAAGAGACACTTGGATTGCCGGGTGTTCAGGATAAGGAGTGGATAAGGTGGTTTACTATCGATTTGTATTGGCGGCAATCAGAGAGGAGGCAGTACAGATTCTCACGGGACTCATCGAGGATGGCGAGTGGAGCAGGCCGGTTACAGATTTCACGACTTGGTACGATGAAGTGCGGGTAAAATGCAAGAACGTGATGTTCCAGCCATTCCATGAGTGTGTGAAGTTCACTTACTCCATAGAGCCGAAAGAGTTCCTCGAACACGAAGAGACAGCAAGAAGGATGATTTGGAGGTAAGGATGATCTTCTTGACATTGTTACATTCTGACACTACTATATGTTCATTACAGGTATGTCGCAGCGAGAAAGGTGCCTCACACACAGACTATGGTATTCTGGTCAGATTACATGGAAGCACCACACATGTGGTCGAAGACAAGATCTGGCCTGACAGAGTTCGAGCGTGTACACGTACCGTTCTGGCTTGATTATCCACCTGGGCAACCACCAACATGGGAGAAGGATCTCTACAATGAACACTCAAAAGATCTCCCATGCATCTCATGGGATCCGGCAGAGGTCGACTTCATTAAGAAGACAAAGGCCAAGGCAAAGCGGCGTCAGCCTGTGCAGCAGTCAAAGAAGACCTCAGATACAGTAGCTGGCACCTCCACTACTCGCGATCCAGCTGCCTTCTTCAATTTATCTGAAGTGCTACCATCGCAGGGAACCATGGACATCAAGGATGACTTGGTCACATTCGTCCCTTCACTTGCTACAACTCGAGGTGATAATTTCTTGGCGATTGATGACATCGAGGAGATGCAACAGGCCGTGCTCACGGATGAGAAGGAAGAGGAGGTTCCTGACGCTAGACTGGTTCCTTATAGAAAAGTTCAGACACAGGTGGCCAGGTACCATACAGCTGACAGCCAGACTCGCTACCAGCATATTGCGGGAGAATATGGTTTCAACTTGGTGATCTTCGACCTTCCAAATGGGACCTTGCCAGGAAATACAACGAGTGATACGCCATACCTCTACCTTGATCCAGTGAAGTTCGATGAAGCACTCCAGTTTGCAGGTATGCATATGGCTGCAAATGGTTGGTTGGTTGTGTTTGCTGCAGCAAACACCTGGGATCAAGTTGTCCGAGCTGCAAGTGTGGTGGACCTTCAACTTGCTGCAACGTACTACATCTACAGAGGGCGTGGTTGGGGCTACCGCAACAAGATGAAGGTACTTTTTTCTTTATTCATGAAGTTCATTAATGATTTTGATGTTTTAACAGGAGAGCATCCTGCTCCTTCTTGTCTTCCAAGATGCATCTAGAGGATTGCGCGATAATCCCTGCGTTTGTCATCAACAATTCTTGTTGATAATCCTGAGCGGTTCCAAGAACCATGGTAGGCATTTCATTTCAACAATTTAAGTATTTACCATTATCTTCACATGCAGGATGGACTACCAACCGAAGAGCACTCGATTGATGCAGCTCGTGATAGAACGACTCACCCGGCCAGGTGATCTTATCTGGGATATAGGCAGTGGTACGGGGTCCTCAATGCTTGCAGCTATCGAGCTGGGGAGAAACATTGTTGGGACTGAGAAGAACCCTGAGCTCGGGAGAATTGCTATGAACAGGATTAAAGAGAACATCCAGCCAGAGGAAATCCCAACCCAACCAATAGCGACGTCAAGTAGGACTGGTGGTTCACGAATTGCAGCATTGCTCAATCGTAAGAAGAAGTGACAAGTGTTGAATTGTACTCTTTGGTGTTGAAATAAAACTTTAATAATACAGTATAAACATGGCTATGATTAAATATTTTTTGTTGTTAATTGCCGACTGAGCCAAAATCCTAAATTCTAAGA
>PUQB01000042.1:30000-45000 GCA_003024785.1 Selaginella tamariscina
ATGTATCATACTTATTAAATATACCTGGTGACTATGTAATCTATATAAACTGTCTGTGTATGTAGGTTAACATATATCTATGTTCGATAATGTCATCCTAATAATTTGTATACGCACACAACATATATATATGTGTGTGTGTGTATATATATATATTATATATATAGAGAGAGAGAGAGAGAGAGAGAGAGAGAGAGAGAGAGGAACTTAATCGTACCAATGCCAGCTGCTTTATTTCATGCCCTTCCCGAGCTTCTTCTGATTTTGATTCCAAGGCAAGGTTCATCGCTTCCATCTACACAAAATGCATGCTTCTAGAATGCACGATGTGCAAAAATTACTAATAATTGCACATCGTGCATACGTACGTATGATTATCAATAACTGCTAAATGAAAACGTACGTGGAGTTTTACACTGCCAATCTCGTTATCAAAGAAGCTGTTTCTTCTGCCAAAAGTTTAGCCGCTTCTGACTTCACAAGTAGCTCAACTTCTTCCAATTGTCGTTTTTTGCTTCCTCCTACAAACATATGATGATAATATTGACATATATCACACAATTGAAATATAAAAAGTTAAACATAATCACCTAATCCATTATTATATTATCAGACATAAGAGCTTAATATATATACATAATTAGCTTAAGCAAATACACATACCATCAGCTTCATCTGGCTGTCAAGTCTAGCTTCAGCCTCCTCTTTCTGCAGTTTCAGATCCTCCATATGTCTCAGTTTGTCCATCTCAATATCCTGAAAGCAAAAGCAATTCTCCAATATCAAACACAATTAATTGATTAGCAAGAACCGGTGGTTATTACCGGTTCGTTCTCCCCCTCGGTGTGTGTGTGTGTGTTATAGTTGCTACAGTGCAGTCTTATCTGAATATCTAGTCATGCAAAACTTATTATTACCTCTTTAAGCTGGCTGATTCGTTCTTGTAATAGTAACACCCTGTGTTCCATGTTGTTTAATTCGTGTTTATGCTTTTCCTGTCGATGTAAAATAATCAGAAGCATAAACAATACCTACGTACGATAAACATAAAAATACGTGGACATATACAATGTACATGGAGATTTTATTATATATAGCTACAAATATCCCTGGGTGAAACGAATTTGCATACGTGTTTTCTTATGTAAAACACTTAACGATGTGTGCGTATGATTTATGTGCTTCTGTTTACACACGGACGCGGGGTATATATGAGTCTAAACGTATACCTCTAGTATGTGGAGCTTCTCGTTGAAAGCAGCAGCATCAATATCGGCTTGCCTTTGCTCAGCAGCATGAATTGCAGTGACAATATCAACTCCAGAAAGAGTAGATGCTTTCTGCTCGTCATAAGTTGTTACTATATCTCCTTCTTCATGCTGCTTTGCATTAACCTCGTGCCCTCTTTGTATAAGAAACTCTTTGGATAATTCACTGTGCTCATCTTTAGTTTCACTCACGACCTGAGAATATATAGCAATATAAGCATCATCACCATAATATACTCTATTAGACGTGTGTATTATTATTCTGTATGTACTATATACAATGCGTATGTATGTATTGTGTTACCCTGTTGCGGTTTTGAGTTTCCCCGGAACTGCCTTCGGTTGACTCTACAATCACAACCTTTTCTAAAGACTCGCCGTTTTGACCTTCCTCAATTTGAAAAGTTATTCCTTTTGAAGAAGGTTGTATCTCAATGATGGGACTTTGTGAATCCACAGAGTCCACTATCGCATTCACATCCTATACAGAAACCAACATAAATGCATTACAGACATGTATATAAAACATACATATATACTATACGCAAACAGAATATATACACAATAGTACATATTATAGAAATTACTATGTATTGTTATGTACATATCGACCTGTCTATATGCTTATGCATACATTCATTTACAACAGACCCGCAGACGCACACAAAGACAGACAGAGGCTACATACCTCTTGTTTTTCACCGATAACTGGAAATTCAGTAACTTCTGTAGGGGTCTCAACTTTCACGCTCTCTGGATTCAAAGTAACCTTCACATCTCCATCGTTCGTTTTCTCCTCTGCATTATACGGCTCCGATCTCTTCACATCTGTATCGTCTGCATTAGACGGCTCCGATGCACTCCTCATATATGTATCATCTGGATTAGACGGCTCCAATGAACTGTCATCTGCTTTCTTCTCTACATTATCAGCTTCAACAGGTGTGTTGTCTTGGGGACTCTTCTGCTCAGGAGTAATATCCCCATTTGCACCTTTATCTTTGTTAGTACCTGCATTTGAAATTTAGTGCATACGTGCATATGTATCTGTATACATACAGAGTATATACAATATAGTGTACGACAGATATATTTGTACCTTGGGTCATTAATAAATAATCGGTTACTATTTTAATTAATCAACACTTACCACTTTCTATAGTACCATCATGAAGCCTTGGAGATTGCCAGTAGAATAATCCAAGCACCAAACTTGCAACTGCACCCGAAGCTAAAAGAACTTTCACCTTGCTTCCGCTTTGTACACGTGGAACTCCAGCTTGGGCATCTGGAACACGTGGAATTCCAGCAGCGGCTGGTGCTGCTCCTTGTACACGTGGAACTCCAGTCTGCACGCGTGGAGCTCCAGGTGTGGCTTGAACTTTCGATGCACTTTGCACCGGAGGCTTCTGTGTGTCGTTTGAGCTGGCTGCCCTGTCACCTTTTGAGGAGCAGCAGCAGTGTTCACCTGATGTTCACAACAATATATGAATGTAATGCAGGTATGCATAGCTGCACAGACACACACACACAATATAGAGAGAGAGATATAGTGAATGCATATATAGAAGAAATTATGTGTCACTCTCTTTTTAAGTATAGGTAACACACATGCACATACATACAAGACACACGTTTACCTGAGGTTTTTGTGGAAGTTTCGGAGCTGCTTGTGGGGCCTGAGGCTTTTGTTGGGCGGCTGTCGGTGGTATGCTTCCAGATTCTGGCTTAGCTTCGGATTTCTGTGCATCTTGCTGTGGTGGTGCTGGACTCTTAGCTGGTGTTGTGTAAAATCTGATATGACCAGAATTTAAAGCTGTTTCTTCCACTGATCTGCCAGACATTCTGTTATATATATATATATAGACACACACACACACACTTGTGTGTGTGCAGGAGCGCGCGTGTCTCTGTGAGAAAGAGATACTATACATTTATCTCTGTAAGAATTATATGCGACTCGGGTGATGCTTTCTGTATGTAAAATATTTGAGTGCATAGATACATAATTCTGTGACTCAGACACTGAAATTCTTTGTAGACAAAGCGTCTGCTTTCAACAGGTCTAATTTGGAGACAACCTGATGAAATTGCGGTAATGTGTGCGTGTGTGCGTTTTCTACATTAATCTGATGATATATCTTATACAATGATGAAACTAAGAAAGTAGGGTTCATACACATAAAAGTTGAAAAATGCGTTTAAGTCATGCAGGTGTGCGTGTACATCTAAAGTATACATACTTCTCTTTATACATGCTTTTATCTTTTCAGTAGTCCTGTTATAGATTCTATATGTGTGTGTGTGTGTGTGTGTGTTCTACTAGTGAGAAGTATACACGCACGTCTCTTCAGGAATGTATATACATATTAGATACATATATGGTGTAAAAAGTCTAATTTGGGAGACAACGTACCTGATAGGAGAAATGTGTATGAAGAGTTCGTTTAAGAAGGAGATGATTCTGGCGCCTCAATAAGCGATTTGTTAAGCTCATCTCTGACTCAATCTGATACAATTGCGTGATCAAACCGTGCGGATGCGTCCTCTATGAATGCAGATTTACCTGCGAATCACACTAAGTCATCGCCAGGCGCTCCTCAATCTAAAGCAATCGATTATACAGAGAGAGAAGAGAGAGGAATGCGGACTTACCTGCGTATCGCTGCAGCACAGAGCAAAATGAAACCCTACATCTCTTAAACCCTAAACTCCGCAAAACATTATCAGTGTAATTAATCACTATAATTAATGATTAAGCATTTTCAGTAATATTTTTATATATATTGTTTAGTAAACTATTAAATAAAGATGTGCGTGTGAGCTGATCTCCTTTTCTGTATAACATGAATATGTATTTGTTCATGCATATTCACTTGTGTATTTGAATATAATGTAAATATATATATACTATGGGAAATACATTATCAATGTAAAAATAATGAATAGATAATGTTATAGGGAAAAATTTTTACAGACCTTATATGGATACATGTCCATATGCATCACAAGACACGTATGTTTGTGTGTGTGTGTGTATGCATACCACGCACACACACAAACAACAAAAGAAAACTCAAGTGTATATAGATATGCATATGTTTAAATCCAAGATAGATAGATGGCAAGAACTCATCCACTGTGAGCATGCTTTCTGTTCTGTCCTGTGTATACATATATCCCATACACCACGTAGCTTATCGCATCTGCTAGGCTCTGTGTGTGCGTGCGTGCGTGCATGCGTGTGTGTGTGTGTGTTGTGTGTGAGAGAGAGAAGGAGAGAGAGAGATGTGCGGGCTAGTAGTTTATTCTTATCATTAAAGTGTCTCTTAACACTCACAGATCAGATGATCAGCGATAGAAGGAATTTAATCTAACGGCTAAAAACCATTCAATATTTAATATCGTTGTAAGAGAAAGTCTCTCTCTCTCTCTCTCTCTCTCTCTCTCTCTCTCTATATATATATATATTATATGTATGTATAGTATATGATATGTGTGTGTGTGTGTGTGTGTATAGAGAGAGAGAGACACACACCACACATTATATATAGCGGACACTCTTTATAATGAAAAAACAGCACCTTTTAGTTTAATTTATGTTTAAGTTTTTATCTGAAAGTTATAATATTTATGCAACATAAGTTTAAATTTTTAACTTAAAAACAAATAAGGACGTATATAACACGACTTAAATTAAAATATCTAAATAATAAAAAACGTGAAAATGTCTTATTATGTAGTTTTAACTTAAAATGACGTAATAATACTTATTGATTTATTTCCAATTAATTAAAGTTCGAATAATAACAAAACTACTACAACGAATATACAAAATTGATACCCTTGATTAATTAATTAATAAATTAATTTACAAAAAGCGAATGTTGGTAAATTGACCGCCAGCCGCAACTTAACGTCCAGGACCACGTGTCGCCAACACACGGGACATGTGTGCAGCAGAGTGTAAACAATTATATGCGTAAAGTTACATAATAATTATAAAGCATCACAAAAGTTTGATACTTTCCCATACATTATTACCCACCACCAAAAGTATATAAAAAAAGCTACAGTATAACTTGTAGCAAAGATCCCCTACTCCAATATCTGGTGGGAAATCTTATTATTATGTCATGTAGTTCATATTAAATAATAACTCCGATTTATAAAGTAAACTATATTCATATTAAATGATAACTCCAATCTATTACATATGTTGTGGACGGAGCAAACATAAAACTAAAAAGCTGATTCATGCGGTGTCATGTTATAACAAAAACTATAATTAATTAAATTAATTATATATATATATATGTAAAAGGGCTCCACTACATTGAATAAAAAGGTAAAGTTAATTATTCCCCAATAATTCCATGTAAAAGATACCTGGCCAATACACAATGTGACAGCTTTCTCTTCTAGCAGCTCCTAACTCAAAGGGCCCCACGTCACTGTCAGTGGCTGTATTATGACATGTGTGTCGGAAGACTTCAAAAGTGTCGCCTTTATATAACTGAAAGTTGCACGAGCCATAGATTCTCTTGAATCGGACAGTCCCAATCGGGCCACGCGGAGGTAAGTTTCCAGGAAGGTCGTCGCCAAGTGGACGGGGATGCACGTAGACACGTGGTGGAAACGCTGGAGCATATAAAATCGGTATTTCATTTGTTTTCCCCTCTTGCATACGCGTGGTCTTCTAGGGTTCTTGCAGCGTTTCTTCTTCCAGGTTCGATTAATTAATTTCTTTGTTTGTTTCTGTGTTGTGATTTGTACTGAGAGATTGCAGGAGTGCATTTATTGTACTGTAGATTGTCTTCCTTTCCAGTCTTTGTCTGTTGCTACATAGTGCCATACAGCTGCGTTTCTATTCACAATTCACGGATATGTCCCCAATTTAATAAGCATATATGTTTTTTTTTTCACTATGGGTCTCCTGTTCGATGGGAAATTACTTCACTGTAGTTAGCGAGTCTGTTTCAGGCCACAATATATAAATATACATATATTATATGCGGAATGCATTATTGTTTTGCTTACGTATGACAGCCCAGATCAATACCTCAACTCGATGTGTATGATACACCGAGCTGCCCGGAAGATATTTCATGGAGGACGTAAAATGTGAGGTTATCATTACATGTTAAGCAGTACAGATCCTGAAATCTTTGAGCAGTACATAAGAGTATATTAATTTTATTTTATTTTTTATTGTAGTGCATTATTTCATATTTTGTGAATAAATAGGTTTTGGTTTTCATACAGGACACCAAGTTGTAGACAAGCTCACAAACATGCCTCTGAGCTCCGAACAGGCAATTCTCTTCTCAGATGCTACTGCCTTTCCTTCCAAATGCTCACCTCCTTCGGGCAACTGTCTCTCGCGTTTTTCTGCAGCTTGGAAGAGGAACTCTGGTGTTCTGTGAATGGTTGTCTTGATTTATGAGAGCTAGCTCACCTCCAAGGTATAATTGTATGTGTGTGTGTGTGTGTTCAATTCTTTATGTTCTGTATTGTATTTTTGTGTGTCAATAAACAATTCATAAAACATGATGCATTAGATATGTATGTTTTATGTTTGTATTTGCGTACTCATGCTTTCTATTATATTGTTATTCATGTGTACTAGATGTCTATGCTAGATATAAAATAATCATGTTTATATATGTTTTAGTATTGTAATATATGGTTTTCCATTGCGGGATACATATACTAAATGATTATTAGTTGCTAGTTATGAAAAGTTGCGTATGTCTTTTGGATGCATCAGGGCCAGGGAGCCTCACAAGGAAAGTTTTAAGGAAGAGCGACGTATTGTCGGATGCTGACTACTTGGACTGGGTTGTAAGTTCTCTGTCACGTGTGTGTGTGTGTGTTGTATGTGTAACTTATATATGTAGGCACAATATACATGTATATATGTGTATTATGTAGGTCCAGCACCCATCAGCTCTAGATTCGTTCAAGGATATTCTAGAGGCTGCTAAAGGAAGGCAACTTGCTTTGTTTCTCGATTACGATGGTACTTTGCACCATTGTTGAAGATCCAGCTCGTGCTTTCATGGCTAATGAGGTAAATGTCTTATTTATTAGTAAATTATGAAAAATTATTATTGTTTCGTATTGAATTGTGTTTATTAGACTCGAGATGCAGTGAAGAAAGTTGCAAAAATTCTTCCCACATCGATAATCACTGGAGGTCTAGAGAAAAGGTAGAGATATGATGTTATACTGTATATAGTGACGTGAAACAGTTTAATACTATATTATTATATTTCAATATTTACTAATTTTATTAATAACAGTGATACTTACATTATGCGTTTCAGGTGTACGAGTTTGTGCAGTTGCCTGAGTTTATTATGCGGGAAGTCATGGATGGACATTATGGGACCCGCGAGAGGCTGCAATCACCGTTGAAGGAACTCTCACCAAAAACGAAGAGGTTGATAGTGCATCCTGTGTATCAAAGCACACACACATACACAGTTGTACTTAGTTGTTTTCTCTAGGGAGAGGATGTTGTTCATTTCCAGCCTGCAAGCGAGTTTTTATCAACAATGAATGAGGTATATAAGATTTTTGACATGTGTATGTGTGTATGTGCATACTTGTATGTATTATGTGCTTGAATAAATACGTTCGCATTTATATGCTTAGGTCCGTTGAAGTTTTAGACAGACGGATGAAGTTCATCGAAGGTGCCCATGTTGAGGATAACAAGTTTTGTCTCAGTGTACACTTTAGACAAGTTAAAGAGGAGGTATGGATAGTCTTATTGTTATAAGCACACGCACGCACTCACGCAACATATTATAACTTATATTATGATACTTAAAATTTACATACACGTCTATACAGGATTGGGAATTCCTGGCTCAAGAAGTCCAAAATGTTTTGAAGAGATATCCGGAACTTACGTTAACCTATGGTCGAAAGGTTAAGTTAATAGTTGATATCGATGTACAAGTGTGTGTGCTGTATGTGTGGCTGTGTGTGTGTAGTTGTTAAATTTTCTATGGGATGTTCAGGTGTTAGAGATCCGTCCTTCTATTAAATGGGACAAGGGAAAAGCAGTAGAGTTTCTATTAGAAGCACTCGGTAAGTGTGTTATATTAACCATTACCATACATACTAAGGTCTTTATATATAATGATTATATATGTTATTGTATTATTTCTATTATGTTTATACTCACTACAATATTATTGTTTTTAGGACTCGGAGATAAAAGAGACGTCTTACCAATATACATTGGAGACGACCGTACTGATGAAGACGCCTTCACTGTACGTAATTATCATGTTTTTTTTAATAAATTTAATGCATCTGTTTTAATCTATGTTGGTTTACAGATGTTAAACAAGAAGTTTGATGGATATGGGATCCTGGTCTCAACTGTCTCCAAAGAAACCGGTGCAACATACTCATTAAGAGACACTTCCGAGGTGTGTGTGTGTGCGTGCGTGCGTGTGTGTGTGTATGTGTGCTAAAATAATTATGTTTTAATACAGGTTCAGGAATTTTTGAATCTTTTAGTAGGACAGGAGGGAATATCCCACGGAGTTGTGAAGAAGCAAAAGCTCCACATTGGGATGCACAAGAAGCAGAGACCAATGTGGCAGTTTTAACGGAATAGTTAACGGAATCGGCTCTTCCTTTTTTCTGCCTTTAAATAAATAAGTGTTAAGTTTTGCTTTCTCTCTCCGTATTTAACGCAGCTGTGTACGTGTGTGTATGAATGTAAAATGTGTGAATATCGATGTGTGTGAAGTACATACACGCACACAACTATACACGCAGCTATACACGTTATTTTAAGAATACATAAACATAATTAACCGCGTGACCTAATTTAATTAAGATTAAATTAGAATTTCTTGAATTAGGTGTGACGTCGTCGTATGTACGCATACACAAATTTCATGTTCTTTCTTATTTTATTTAATTCCACCTAACTATAATTATTTATATTCTATGGTTTGTATGATTTAATCGGTTTATTCGATCAGCATTGCATCGAAGAAGCATGGACTTTTTGGGTCATCTTCATTGAGGTCACACACGCACGCACGCACACACGAAATTGCGTGTGTGTTTTTTTTCTTAGGTTAACCTACTTATAGATCTCTACAGTTATACATTGTGTGCTGTATAGATTCTTCCCGAGAAATGGGAGCAGACAAAAGCGTAATTAAATTTCTAAAAGGGAAAATAAAAAAAAAATAAAATAAATTGAATAGGTTAATTATATGTTAATAATCCTTTTTTGTGTAATTTCTAAAAGGGAAAATAAAAAATAAAATAAAAAGGTTAATTATATGTTAATAATCCTTTTTTGTGTGTTTTAGGAAAGGAAGATGGAGGGGAAGAGGAGCTTGAGCACAGCGATTGGTGCTATTCTGCTATGGTGGTTCTTCAATGTCATGACTGTTGTGTCAAATAAATGGATCTTTCAGGTATGTGTGTGTGTGTGTGTGTGTGTGTAGAGAGAGAGAGAGAGAGAGACATATTATATATACACACACATCTGCCAAAAAACTTACAAAAAAGTTATCTTTCTGTACATATACATTCGAATCAACACACACCCTATGTGTGTATAGACATTATATTCTTATACTCACAAAATATTTTCATATATATATGTGTGTGTGTGTGTGTGTGTGTGTGTGTGTGTGTGTTATGTATGGCATGATTCTTTATGTAGGTACTATTATTATTGTTAGTATTAGTATTATTATTATTGTCAACGGCTGAGCCTTTTATGTTTTTATTAACATAGATATAAAACTCACATACACAGAATATACACACATACACGCTGGTAATGTTTTTTTATGCAGATATTGGAGTTTAAGTTTCCATTAACAGTGACAATAATACACTTAGTAGTGTCCTCACTAGGAGCCTTCATCAGTATAAACCTGTTGAAATTGAAGCCGTTGATCCATGTAAGTTCTGTAGATGGCACACGTCGAATTCTCCCTATGTCTCTCGTTTTCTGCCTCAATATCGTCCTCGGCAACGTCAGCCTCAAATACATCCCCGTCTCCTTTATGCAAACTGTTAAATCTCTAACTCCTGCCACTACACGTAAGTTTTTTATTATTTAAGTTTAATATATCTTAAATAAAATAGTAATATTATACTCATTTATGGTTAAGATGTTAATAGTTACAAGTATACACTATACGTGTGTGATGCGTCTGCTTATTCATTGATATGCGTGTGTGTGTTCTTGTGTGTGTGTGTGTGTGTGGAGAGAGAGAGAGAGAGAGAGATTGACCGTGTAAACAAGTGCTTATTTACTTTTTATTTGATATTATACTTTTTCCTCCAGTGGTGCTACAGTGGTTAGTATGGGGGAAGGTATTCGATAACAAAGTATGGCTCTCATTGTTACCTGTAGTGGGAGGTATATTACTGGCATCTATGACGGAGCTCAGTTTTAATACAATAGGCTTCTGTGCTGCATTTTTTGGCTGCCTTGTTACTTCTACAAAGACCATATTAGCTGAGCGTCTTTTACATGGTTTTAACTTCGACAGGTGTGTAGACAGAGAGAGAGAGAGACTACATCTAATTACATGGTATTTATATAGAGATATAGAGAGGGAGAGTGTTTAGCTGACTAATATAATTTCTTAAATGTTTACTTAAATGCTTATATGTATATTTAGTTATTTAATTGCTTGTTCTTATGGTGTTTTTTGTGTTTTTTTAGCATTAATACGGTTATATATGGCACCAAATGCGGCAGCTGTACTATGTTTAATAGCACCATTTGTGGAGGGTGCGGGGGTTTTAAGATGGTTTGCAGGACAAGAGTCCCTCTTATCGCCGATGTTTATTCTTGTTGGATCGGGAACCGTTGCTTTTTGCCTCAATTTTTCTATATTCTACGTCATTCAGGCCACGACTGCTCTTACTTTCAATGTCGCTGGCAACTTGAAGGTGCGTGTGTGCGTGTGCGTGTGTGCTTGTGTTTGTGTGTGTATATATATATATATATATATATATAGAGAGAGAGAGAGAGAGAGAGAGAGAGAGAGCTCATATATACTTTCTTCTATGCAGGTTGCTGTAGCCATAGCAGTATCTTGGTTTGTATTCAGGAATCCAATCTCCGTAATGAACGGCATCGGATGCACGATCACACTCTTGGGATGCATGTTCTATGGATATGTGAGTCATATGGTAGCTACACAGCAAAAGGCTGCAGAAGTGGATATTCCATTGGCGACAAAGGTGTAAAGGAGAATATTCTATAGAAAAAAGGTTCGGTTTAAGTTAATCTCCTCATTTAGTGAAACACTCGACAGTGTTAGAAAGATAACGAATGTCAATTTCGTATACATAGTTTCTCATTCCATATGCTTGTACTCGTTGTTCCTACGAGTATATGTGTGTGTGTGAAAGATCCAGTAAAACAGCCGAAGTTCACCATATTGTAATATATAATAGATATGGTTTACCATATAACAGATGTCATGGTGAACTGGCTGCTTTACTGGAATATGGTTTCGCTGGTTTATTGTGGTGTTTTATATCCTTCACACTTTTATCACACACATCTACCTACAGCTTTCCTCGTGTCTTCGCCACATATGTAAGGATTGTACATAATATACCTTGAGTATATTCTAAAGCATATACTAAAACTAAATATGGATGCCACATATGACAAAAGGATTATATAAAAGGTTACCTAAAATAGATTAGCCTCCTTGTATAAAAGGAAGGGTTTGCTATCCTTACACGTCCTTTTCACACACATATATACTATTACTAGACTCTTTTTATTACTCTAGTGAAGTATGCCGCCTTTCGTAGTAGTGCGGCCGTTCACAAGGCCGCCATACCCAGAACCGGATCTGCTACCCATAACCATGACGGAATTTAAGGAGCTATTACGGAATCGTAAGTTCATATTTGTAACTTATTTAATTTTTCTTTTTGTTTTTGTTTATCTTGCCAGTGTATCATGACGTAAAGGTTGCCTTCCTTTCGCACCAGAAAACTGTTTCAAAAATTCGTGAAGAAAGATTAGCACGTTCTAAACATCAGTCCTAAGCCGCCTTTGCCGTAAAATGATGTTTCTATTCAAAAAAGGATTTAAGTTTAATACAGTTTTATTATTGTATTTAGAATATACTGAGTTTCACACTACTTTGATGTTCTTCTTCTTCCTTATGTTGTTCTTCATCTTCTTCTTTGCGGCACTCGTCATTGTATATCTACTTAAATTCACATCTCTTTCATCTGAGCCCTCCATATTGTGCTTGAGTCTCATCCCTCGGATACGTACAGTGTCGTAACATAGCACAGGATTGAATAAGCTGTTTTTAGTTCTTTGGAACACGCGTCGCCGATGAGAGATATCTATCGGAGCTTGGGCATGCAACGAGAAGAAGAGCAGATAGGAGCTGATGGTCAGAGTATGTGTACGTGTGCGTGCGTGTGTGAGATGCATGTAACTAACTGTCACTTTTCGTGAAACCACGTGTATGTGTGCATGTTTCTCATATATAAAAGTATGTATTGATATAAATGTATGATTATTTGAATAGCCCGCCCTAAGGTTCAGGGTGTCGCCGTTTTCTTTTGTTTCTTTCCAACTGCGGGCAGAATATGCTCTAGGAAGGCGAGTTGTGGTTTAAGGTTAGTATCGAATACGTGTTTATATGGCTTCACCGTTTTCCAGCCCGATATCTAACAGCATATTGTATTGATTTGTTTATTATTGAGAGGGAAAGTTTAACACATGTGTTAACTGTTCAGGAAGTAAGTCCAATTGAAGTATTTTCATTATATACATAATTTTCGTCTTCTGTCTTCGTTACCTAACATAGATGGGACTTATGATGTGCTGGTGTTCTGGAGTGTTTTGATTACAATTGGAATCAGTTTCAATTGTGTGTGTGTACTTACTAGCAAATAAGTGAAGGAAGCTACAAAGGGACCTGTCTTCAGGCAACATACCCTCTGGGCAATCTTCTTGCAAAAATCGAAAACTGTTTCTTCGTCGCAAACTTGAATGCAGTTCAGATCAAGTGTGGCAAAATAAACCTGTTTATATTAATTAGTACAGTATATTCTCTAAACAAATATAAATCATTAATATATGAGAATGATAGTTATATTAACATGTTTATATAAATATGTATACATAATAAATTTACTTACATGTCGAAGTACATCTAAATGTCCTGGATAGCTTGATTTTGTTGTACAAGTCCTCAGATAGTTGCTCTCCAGTTTTATAATGAACAGCAAAACCCATCAAAGTTTTCCTAGAAAAAATAAATATTTATTTATCAATTAATATTAACGATTTCTTATTTCTAGTTATGTATCTTTAATATATAAGAATATAACCATATCAAGAAGTATATATCTAATATTAAACTAATAATTTTCATGGATTTTTTATTTCATTTAGTTTTCTTTAATGCTTATTTACCTGTGATAGCACCAGTTTTCCATGAACTGCGAAGGGAGTTCAACAGCGTCCCATTCTATACCTTCTGAGCCAGCTACTAAACCCTCGTCCTGTTTAGTCACTAAGTGTTGCAATGCATGTCCAAACTCGTGAAATAGTGATTCAACCTGTGTAATTTAAGTTAATAACATAAATATTATTGAAAAAAAAAAACATTATTAATAATATTATTAATATATTAATACATGAAGATATTTTTTAATTAAGTTGTACACACACACCTCTTGAAATGTCATCACACCGATAGGAGGTGTCTGATTACAAACAATATGAGCAACAGGCAGCGTAAACTCCCGTCACCTTTGCAACACGTGGCTTCTATTCACAACGACACCCATCCAGTTTCCACTCCTTTTCTCATGAGGTCTCACGTATGGGTCAAAGTAGAAATACCCCAGTGTTTCACCTGTGGAATATTCCTTGACCATGAAGAATCGTCACTTAATAAATAAAGTTATTAACTTAATTAGTGTGTACAGGTGCGGTTCCATCTGCAGCTTCAATCTCCACTCCAAACAAGTACTTAACAAGGCTGAACAATCCTTCCATCACCTTAGGTAGACTAAAGAAAGGCCTCAACTCTTCCTGCCAAAACATGATATTTTATTTAACACCTTAAATCTTAAACCTTAAACCCTACTCCCATACATACATACATGTACATAATATACATAAAACTACCTCATTTATATTGAACTTGGCTTCTCTTAAGCGTTCACTCCAGTAAGGAATATCCCAGTGTGACAAGCTTTCACATTCTTCTCCATTCTTCTTTGCAAACTCATGAAGCTCTTCCATCTCTGTAACATATTACTATACATTATATAACTATAACTCTATATATACAGATATATAGAGACAGAGACCTTTGATAGCACCATCCCAAGCACAAGCTCGGACTTCTTCAAGGAGCTGCTTACAGGACTCGAGTAGCCATCTTCTGGGACATGCTAACCTGTTCAATCACAAAATGAATTAAATTAACTAATTATTTATCTTAATTATGTTAAACCTGGACATGGTTTTTGTATCCAAGCAGTTGTGCCTTCTCCAAACGTAGCTCGAGTATTCTGTTTATTATGGGCAAGTTGTCAAACTTTCCTCAACCGAGATGTTTGCACGGTATAGTTCCTCGCGAAGTGGCTGCTTCTTCGCAAATTTAATCACAGATGTGTATATGGGATCATCAAGCGTGATCAACCATGGTCCGTTTTCAGCATTTGCTCC
>PUQB01000042.1:47500-129551 GCA_003024785.1 Selaginella tamariscina
TTTATTAAAACATTTTAGAAAATTCTATAAAACCTGAAAGGAAAAAAAAACAAACGATCGGAAACATAGTTTGGCCCAAGTCTTAATTACAACAAAATATATAATATTTTTTTTTAATTTAAATATTCTTTTTAATTTACTTTTGATTACATGTGTTGTTATCTTTAACCTAGTAAGTTAGACCCTTATTTAATAATTTATTATTTATTAAGTTATTATTTTGAACTTGGTAAGACGACAATGTATTTATTTGACCTGAATAGTACATATGGACTTAACTATTTAATAATAATTTATTATTTATCATGTTGTTATTTTTATATTATGTTTAACTTATAAGTTGGACCTTTAATATAGTTATTATTTAAAACGTGGTTACTTAACCCTTAAGAATTAATAACCCTTAAGTTAATTATTATCTTTAACATGGTTGAGTTTAGCTTAACCTAGTTATTATCTTTCCCTACGCTACGCTAGACCCTTAACCAGTCTATTTTATCTTATATTATATTAATGGTCGAACTTAAGGATAAACTCATAAAAGTTTATGATTTAATTTAGGAATAAACTTACCATCTTAAAGATAATAATTAAATTAAAGATTTAATTTAGTAATAAATTTATTTATTATCCAACTTAAAAATAATAATTAAAACTTAAAAATAAACACACTAAGTTAAGAATTATAATTAAGTTAAGGATCATTTCTTAATCATGAATCAATTAGGTTAAGGCTTTAATATATAATAATTTGATTATAAGGGTTAGGGTATAAAAATGGGCACTTCGAGGCGGAGGAGGGATTCAGGGGATGATGAGGACGACGATGTCCAGGTGAGCTCCCAAGCCCATTTAGTAATTTACTACTTCCATATCTCCGTAGGGTCTAAAAAATCGAATCCGGTGTTTGGAGAGGGAACTGAGAGATGCAGAAGGCAATAAGAAAGTGAAATCTGTTTTTGACACTTCACCCAGGAATGTTGATGAGGTAGGACATTGATGCTTAACAATTTTCATCTAATGGGTTCTTGTCGACAGGATACTTTCGAGCTACTCTACCCTTTTTCACCCGCGTGATGAATGATATCCCAGCTTACAATCACGTTAGTTTCCTGGAAGATAGAAGCAAGGTGTTTGAGGAGGCTGGGGCATATGTTCTCGCTAGAGTCCAGGAACACATTGAAACATTTGGGAAAAGTCAAAATGAACATGAAGATCGGTACCACATGATCAAGCTTCTGGAAGCTCTTGGTTCCATGACTGTTCCTGAGTCTGTGAAGGGGAGAGCCTTAAAGGTTGCTTTGGGTCCTGTGGAATATGAAGTCACCGAGGCTGATATTTCTTCTTCTTCAAGGTTTGTGAATTTGAGTCATTCAGCCCGTTTCTGAATTTAGTTGTGCTTTACAGCGAGGAAGACCTGAAGCTTAACGTTGAGGAAGAAACTGCATGTAAAAAGACATGGAGGATGGATATTGGCTGCAGTATCATCAACCGAAAGATGTTGGAAGAGATACAGCAGCGTAGAGCTCGAGGAACTGGGATGCTGATTTGAAATGGCTTTTGCGGTTGGTCATTGAGTGCAAAGAGGTAGTTTTGTTTGTAGTTTCAGTCAAGTTCTGATCAGGTATCTTTTCAGGGGACAATCACAGACAGGATATGTACCAGGCAATAATGTGTATTGTTTCGCATGTGAAAGACCGCTTCATCAAGGATATTCCTATAGATCCAGTTTATGCACAGGTATGTACTTGGTTTGTGGAGAGGTTCATACTAAATTCGTTCATTCTCAGGTGTGGTCGCCAAGTTGCTGGCGCTATGGACTCGTTGATGTTCAAGGGTTCGTACAAGTGAAGGGAGGGAAGCTCGTTAAGAGCTCTCTGCAAGAATTTGAAGTGGGCTTGCAAAGCGGATTGCTCGTAGAGGGGCCAAAGAAGATGTGGCTCGACATGTTAACTCTGCGACGATCCAAGATATTTTTTCAGAGTTTGCAAAAAGGCTGATGAGGAGCCATGGTTGTTCATATCGGGATGGATGGTATCCCGTTGGGACGCTCTACATTTGTGACGAGGTACGTGTTTTTCTTGTTTGTTTCGGTTTGGACTTAGTGATGAATTCTACAGGATTTCAGGTTCCCGAGATTGCAAAGAGGCCCTTCTGCTATGGAAGACGAGGACGCGAAGCGGTTCTTTCAGGCACTGGTGCGCATATTGCTGGGTAACAAGATGCTTTCTCGGGATTCAGAGCATTTGCTTTCGGTTGTGAGCAACAGGTCGTTGATGAAGTCGAAGAGCAACTGTCCCTTGAGGCCAGAGCTCACTATGTTCTTGCGGCGAATGTATGAGGCGCCAATACAGGCTTGTTTGGACGAAGCTTAGGTGCCTTGGAGGTGGTGCGGTTTGTGTGCAATCTTTTGCTGCGGTGAAAGAATGCTGTTTTCTTGTTAGTAGCTTCTTAATAACAGGACACTTGCAGAATGGCCCCCTGTTAGGACATATATAGGAAATTGAGGGGAAATTCATTTTTCCCTTAATTTCAAAGGGTTTTTGGGTATAATTTTTTTAATTTTTAAATTAACATGCACTAAAACCCATTCACATATGCATTTAAATAAAAACATATTAATTCAAAAATACATTAATCATAGAGAAATTTACATTTTCATTCACAAAGAAAATTTTATTTAATTTTTATTTTTTTTTTATGTCATAACAATAATACATGCTAAATTCCTTTTAAAAAGTATTGAAATTAATGTTAAATCCCTTTTAAAAAATATTGGAATTAAGGAGGGGTCTATTGTACAAACTTCTTGCTTAACAAGGATGAATTACGAAACAGGAGAAAAAGAGCTCTTTGGGCGGAGAGACTTAGGTAAGCACATCGTTAAGTATTCCTTTCCATTGCCTTAGCAGCCTCCATTAGTTTGGTCAATCAAGCCACTCTGAACCATTGCCCTAGGTTTACCTCACACTTTATCCATGCATGCTAACAGCCTTCCCAAGCCATTTGTTTTTGCCCGACTTAATCCAAGTTTGATTTGTGCTTGTTCATACTCACACAACTTCCTCTCTTTCAGTTAATATCTCTCCTACGTACATTCAGCTGAAGGATCCCTTAATATGTACATAATAACTTAACTCCATCATTCATTCCAAGACATAACTGAATTATTTATTTAACAAATCGATTTTTAAATTATTATGAAGCCTATTATGCAACACATGTATAATTTGGTCAGTTTGATCAATATTAAGAAACATACAAATTTATAAAGTCAAGTAATTTTATGAAATTTTTGTCATACTTTACATGACATAAGTACAAGTTCTTAATAAATCCAAGATGGATAGACTAATTAGACAAAGTGTGACAATTGAAAATTCATAATGTTAAATTTATAAACATATTCAATGCCAAAGACGCTAGAGGCTTAAGTATTATCTATGGAACAATAATTACATAGGGGATTTTAAATATGAAATTAAACATAAGTCATTTTATTAAAATAGAAATGTTTTAAGTTCTTATGAAATAAATATAAAAATAATTTAGTTTAGGGGAACACTCATGTTTACCACTAACATACATTTATGTAATTACTGAGTACTTTAATTTTAAAATTAGGATATGGCTTGGTCACACAAATTCTTAAGAGTTAGTTACGAATTAAGTTATGCCTTATCTTCTTAAAGAGGTTATACTCTCATGTAATAGTGATTTTTTTAAGTATTACGATGATGGAGGTATGTGTGGAACACATCTTTTTTGTGAGCTAAGACATGAGCATATATAATTCTTTTGAGGCATGATCTTAAGTTCTTTCAATTATCTTTTTAGTCACTTTAAGGACTTACGACTTTAAGTTGAACATTTGAATCAAACTCGTGATTGTAAAACAAACTCTCGTGATTGTTTTACAAGATTTAGTGTTGCTCATACAAGGTAATAATGTTGAATGGCCACTTAGTACATATCAAAACTCTTACACATAAATATTCATATACATAGATGTTTCAAAGTTAAATTAAATACCAATTTTTAATCTAATTTAAATTCTATCATCCTCCTTTAATATTTACTTCTCATATATATATAAAATGTCTCACCCATTTATTTCTTTAATATTTTATATATATAGATGTTCCATATATAAAATATTTTTTACATTCATATTTATTTAGATGTTTAAAAAATATTTGACATTTCATATCTGCATAATGTCCTAACCATTTATTCATATTTATATATACATTTTAAATTCTTATTAAATACAAATAGAGAAATAAATGTCACTTTATTATTGTTTTACATTTCATATTTATAATTATTTACTTTTTGAAATTTCATAAATACATAAATGTCTAATGTTCAAGTTTATTATAAAGGCTAATTTAATTAATTAAATAGCAAAAATCATTATCTTAAATCTCTTTTACTTTTTTAAATCAAATGCAAAAGTGATTTAAGTAATTAACTAGTCCAAAAATGTTAGTTAAATTTCTTCACTTTTATTTATAAAAAAAGAATTAACCTTATGATTTGGGTAAAAAACAATTACTTATTTGAGTTTTTATTTTCATTAATTTGCAGTTTATACCATTCACTATGTTTTTATTAAAATCCAAGTTCTTATAAATAAACAAGGCTTTTTACGTATAACATAAGGAAAATATATAATTGTAACTCATGGAAAAAATACATATTAAATATTAGTATATTATTACATGTTAGAAGTGTGAAATTAAAAGCTTAAATTGAGTATTATCTTCATAAATTAGAATATATTAAAAAATATTATATTATTTTAAATCATTACTAAGATTCCATTTTAAAACTATTAAAATAAAATAATAGAATAACAATATTGAGGATAAAATAAGATACTTAAGAAAGGCTAAGTTAACTTTTTTAAATTTAAGCAAGCTTGCTTAATTGTTTATAAAATATACAGAATTAAAATAACTGTTATATGAATTACTAACTTACATGTTATATTACTAAAAATTATATATGTATGCATAAATATGATTATGCTTGTTTATATAAAATATATTTAAATTATCCTGTATAGACATATATAAATTACAAATTATATTTATTAATCCTGTAAGATGTATGTAGAAATATATATGTACATGTGTATTGTTAATGAAATTTATAAAGTTAACATTACAGTTTCAATATAATTTATAATTACCATACATTGAACTTATAATAACATACATATTTAAGTTGTTAGGAACCTGAGTAGTTTCTAACTGGTGGTATTTCAAATACAATATAATATAATTAACTGGTGTATATATTACGAAAAGATACGCTAAACAAATAGTGAATATGTTGGTAGAAATACTTTAATAGGTAGGTGAATACTTTAATAGAAATAAAATAAGTTAAAAATGGACAATTTCGTAAGCACTAGTTTCATAGTTTTAACTAGGCAGTAATTGTTGAACTGTATAGAAAACTATTATCATGTTATTTATTATTATTGTAATGTATATCAAGTATAAGTTGTTTTTAATATATTATTTAAATTTCCCAGCAAATGGAACTAGATTTTCTTAGTGTGAAATATATATAATAATACTGTTTGCATTTAGACATGATATACTTAATAAAACTTATTAGTTTTAGTAAAAAACATAAAAGAGAGGTGCATTTACATATATATATATATATATATATAAATACTAAATACATATATGTGTGTGTGTATTTATTTATTTATTTATAGTTTGTTATAAAATGGAGCAAAAACTTTAAAAATGTTGGGGGAGCCGGGAATTGAACCCGGATCTCTAGTTGGAGACTGGGAAGCGGATTGTACGACATTCCAAAGTCTCAGAAACAGGGGGGAATCGAACCCGCACCTTGCCGTTTTTGTAAGTGTGAGATAAGAACCGCTACACCCCCTTTACCACATATGAATATTAAGTACATATCTCCGCTTAATAATTGCGAAGGAAACAGAACTTTTCATCTGTATTAAATTAATTAGTTAAATATTAAATATTATAAACTAGTTAATATGTTTTAAATTTAAATAATTCAGACTTTACATAAACTAGTAGAAATCTACAATAATACAAACTATAAAAAATAATTATATAGTTTAAAGTATTCATATATGCATTATATTTGTACGTTATATGTATATTATAGATATATAGATATAGTATATTTATGTATGTGATCTATGTCATACATTGCAATTGGCCACTGGTTTCTAATTAATATTAAGAACACACAAGAGGATCTAAGATTCTTAATCTGAACTTTCTTAATTAAATCGGTTAACAATAATTAATTAACATTGTTTTTCTAAGTTAAAAAAAAATATAAAAATTAAAACTGCAGTTGTATGGCAGCTTATTTCATTAGTAAATATATCATTATAAATTATTAAATATGTATAAAATGTTTTTCTGTCCATAACACGTGGTTGTTTTTCTAGACTGTATTTAGGAAAGACGAAATAATTATAATAAAATTATAATTGAAACATCCATTTTTTAATTATGAATGCTTCTTACATAATGTTGAACTAGAGTATCCATTCGCACTTCTCAATACTAGTCTCAATAGCCCTCCCTTACTATATATATATATATTCACCCTTTATACACTATGAGTTATGCATTTTTTAACATTAAGTATCAATCTTATTATATGACATTTTGTAACCTTAAAAACCAAGAAAATGCTAGCACCATTTAGAGTTTTGCTAGTGTTTTTTGTTATAATGGTGATTGACCTTTCAAGGAAGAAATAAAATATATTTATTATTTAGGATTAATTTTTATAATTTATTTTGTTAAATTAAATTAAAGTATGTTCTTCAGTGTATTCAAAATAAATATTATTAATGGAAATAACATTTTTATAGCAACAACATATTATTGATGAAAACAGCATATTTATAATAATAATATATTATTAATAGAAATAACGTATTCTACAATTTTCGTATGGGATGCAGGGGAGCAACAATGGTATGCATATGGGAATGCTTTCACAAACCAGCCCCCTTTTTGAATTAATTAAAATTTAATTAATTAGAAAATATTACAAAACATTGAAAAACATCTTATTAAAGAAAATTTATATATACTAAATATGTATTAATCTGAAGGTCTTTTTAATTTTATCATATACATTATTAAAATAATTAATTATATTAAGGAAGGAGGGACTGATTGTGAAAACTTCTTGCATATGCATATACTGAGGTATGTCATAGTTTTAATCACACATTTACAAAAAAAAAATGAATAAATAAAATGTAGCATGTATTAGACATTTGCATAGTGAACTATAGGTGAAACATAAGAAGCAATAAAAATATAGTGTTTAAACACTCTCTGAGCTCCGGATGGTATTTTTTTCCTCACTAAAATTATTAATTTTGCCTACATAGAACAAGCCACATAGAGAACTCTTAAAATGTTAAGAGATATACAAGATGTTAAGAGATGTATCAATATTTTTTATTGGAAAATAATCTAAACAATAGTTATGATAACGTTGTAGGATAGATAAAATATGAAACAATTACATTAACTAAAGATGGGACGCATAAATAGTGACAGTGATCAAGTACACTCGTTATTTATATTAAATACTCTATATAAGATAATAATTGAATAATTATTTGATGTGTTTTGCTGTTCATTATAAAACTGGAGAGGACTTGTATAACAATTAGATTAGCTTCTAATGTACTTGGACAGGTTGATAAATCGTACTCATTTATTAAGTGATTTATTTCATATATATCTTACGAACTGTTGTATAAACATGTATAATATAAAATACATATTAATGTGGTAAATTTATTCTCAAAATTAATACTTTATAGAAATAGTTGAGTATATAATGTATTTGTAAATTTTAAAGATAACTTTGAATTTAAGTTTATTTATTGTGTTAAGTTGGAGTAGCTCAGTCGGTAGAGCATGTGACCTGTTAATCACAAGGTTGAAGGTTCAAATCCTTCTTATAGCGTAATATGATGCTTTAATTGTGCTTAATCTGCATTCAAATTCTTTCTCTACATACAAAGTTGAAACACACATAGATACATATGGTGTGCGTTTGTGTCAAGCAAGCGTTATAGTACCTATGTCAGAACTGAACATAATCTCTTCATATGTGTTTATATATATATATATTGTGTCATATGTATACAGCGAACTTATTATTGACTTAAGTCATAAATATACCTTAAATAACTCTTATTTTATTATAGTATAAACATATACCTTTTATTAAATTGTTATGCAATAGAGATTTATCATGAATTTACTTAAAGACATAAAGGTACTTCAAACAGCAAATATAAATACTTCGATGCTTTTGTTACACATGGGAGCTGGAATAGCTCAGCTGGTTAGAGCGTGTGGCTGTTAATCACAAGGTCGGAACTTCGAACCTCCTTTCAGCGTTTTAATAAATCCCTAATAAAGTGCCACGTAAGTAATTACGTGTACCTAAATAAAATGACACGTGTAATTACATGTATGAATAGGTGCCAGTGGGTTCCTAAATAAACTCACGTGGTAATTACATGTACATAAATAAGTACCACGTGTGACACGTGGTAATTACATGTATGAATAAGGTGCCAGGGGTTCCTAAATAAACTGCCACGTGTAATTACATGTACCTAAATAAAGTACCACGTGGTAATTACATGTATGAATAGGGTACAGCTCACTACGCACGACAACAAGAGTGACATTATTTGCCATGTGGCATACACGCATTTTTATTTTAATATCAGGTTAAAATGGCTTGAATTACTTTCTCAATCCAGAGCACAATTTAATAAACCATACCATAAAATAATAGTAAAATTTCTTTTCAGAAATAAATATTCAATTATTGTCTTAAATATTAACAATGTTTAATGTTAAAGTAAAAGAGTATTTAATATAAATAATGAGCGTACATTTATGTATTACTGATATCTTTTACTATATAAGATGCCAATGAGAATATATTATTAAAATAAGTATTGTCCTAATAAAATGGCTTTAGAACACAATCTAATAAACCATACATAAAAACCATAAAATAATAGTAAATTCTATCGAAGTTTTTTAGAAATATTTATCAATTATTATCTTAAATATTAACAATGATTTAAAATACAGAACTTTTCATCTGTATTAAATTAATTAGTTAATAATAAATATTATAAACTAGTTAATATGTTTTAAATTTAAATAATTCAGACTTTACATAAACTAGTAGAAATCTACAATAATACAAACTATAAAAAATAATTATATAGTTTAAAGTATACATATATGCATTATATTTGTATGTTATATGTATATTATAGATATATAGATATAGTATATTTATGTATGTCAACATTGCGCCACTGGTTTCTAATTAATGACGAGGGTTAACAATATTAATTAACATTGGCTATTAGTTTCACTTCTTTTTCTAAGTCAAAAAAGTATAAAAGTTAAAACTGCAGTTGTATGGCAGCTTATTTCATTAGTAAATATTCATTATAAATCATTAAATATGTATAATATCTGTTCTGTCCATAACACTGTGGTTGTTTTTCTAGACTGTATTAGGAAAGACTAAATAATTATAATAAATTGTAATTGAAACATCCAGTTTTTAATTATTAGGTTATTTAAAGTACTTTGAATTAAATGTTTCTAATATTTTTTTGAAATTGACATCTAAATAGTTTAAAGTACACTAGCATATATTAAGAATATTCACTAAAAAAGAAAATAGTTAAATTAATTAACATTGATTAAGAGGGTGTGGAGAATGCCTCTTACATAATGGGGAATGTTGAACTAGAGCAATACTAGTCTTATACTTCACCCTTGTATATATATAATATATATTACAGTATATGAGTTATGCATTTTTTAACATTAAGTATCAATCTTATATATGACAAACATTTTATAACCTTAAAAACCCAAGGAAAAGCAGCACCATTTAGAGTTTTGCTGATTAATGGTGATTGACGTTCCAAGGAAGAAATAAAATATATTTATTATTTAAGATTAATTTTTATAATTTATTTTGTTAAATTAAATTAAAGTATGTTCTTCAGTGTATTCAAAATAAATATTATTAATGGAAAAACATATTTTATAGCAACAACATATTATTGATGAAAACAGCATATTAATATATTATTAATGGAAATAACGTATTCTACAATTTTCGTCGGGATGCAGACGGGAGCAACACAGTGGTATGCATATGCGAACGTTTTCACAATCCAGCCCCCTTTCTGTGTTAGTGGCAAGTAATTAGAAAATATTAAAAAAACATTGAAAAACATCTTATTAAAGAATATTATATCATGTATATAGATGAAACATTAATTCTGAAGATCTTTTTAATTTTTATCATATAAATTATTAAAATAATTAACTATATTAAGGGAGGAGGGCTAGATTTGGAAAACTTTGCTTGCATATGCATATACTGAGGTATGTGTTTAATCACACATTTACAGAAAAGATGAATAAATAAAATGTAGCATGTATTAGACATTTGCATATGATCTATAGGTCAAACATAAGAAGCAATAAAAATATAGTGTTTAAACACTCTCTGGTTTCCGGATGGTATTTTTTTTTCTCGAGTTCTTCACTAAATTATTATTATATTTGCCTACATAAAACAAGACACATAGAGATGTTAAGAGATATACCAAGATGTTAAGAATGTATCAATATAATATTTAGAGTTTTATTGGAAAATAATAGTTATGATAACGTTGTAGGATAGATAAAAATATGAAACAATTAATTAACTAACGATGGGACGTATAAATAGTGCCAGTGATCAAGTACACTCGTTATTTATATTAAATACTCTATATAAGATAATAATTGAACAATTAATTATTTTTCTAATAAAACTTTGATGGGTTTTGCTGTTCATTATAAAACTTGTACAACAATTCGATTAGCTTCTAATGTACTTGGACAGGTTGATAAATCGTACTCATTTATTAAGTGATTTATTTCATATATATCTTATGAACTGTTGTATAAACATGTATAATATAAAATACATATTAATGTGGTAACTTTATTCTCAAAATTAGTATTTATAAAATAGTTGAGTATATAATCTATTTGTAAATTTTAAAGATAACTTTGAATGTTAAGTTTATTTATTGTGTTAAGTTGGAGTAACTCAGTCGGTAGAGCATGTGATCTGTTAATCGCAGGTTGAAGGTTCAAATCCTTCTTATAGCATAATATGATCCTTAATTGTGCTTGTAATTACGCAAGCAAGCTGCATTCAAATTCTTTCTCTACATACAAAGTTGAAACACACATAGATACATATGGTGCGTGTTTGTGTCAAGCAAGCGTTTTAGTACCTATGTCAGACTGAACATAATCTCACGGTATCTTCATATGTGTTTATATATATATATATTGTGTCGTATGTATACAGCGAACTTATTCTTCACTTAAGTCATAAATATACCTTAAATAACTCTTATTTTATTATAGTATAAAACATACCTTTGTTAAATTGATATGTAATAAAGATTTATCATGAATTTACTTAAGACATAAAGGTACTTCAAACAGCAAATATATACTTCGATGCTTTTGTTATATATGGAAGCTGGAATAGCTCAGCTGGTTAGAGCGTGTGGCTGTTAACCACAAGGTCGGAGGTTCGAACCCTTCTTTCAGTTTTAATAAATATTTAAATAAAGTGCCACATAGTAATTACGTTACCTAAATAAAATGACACGTGGTAATTACATGTTTTAATGTTAAAGTAAAAGAGTATTTAATATAAATAATGAGCGTACATTTATGTATTACTGGTATCTTTACTATATAAGATGCCAATGAGAATATTATTAAAATAAAGTATTGTCCTAATAATATAATTCAGCAATATGTATTATAAATTAATAATTTCATGGATTTTTACACGCATTTTATTTTAATATCAGGTTAAAATGGCTTTAGAGCACAATCTAATAAACCATACATAAAAACCATAAAATATTGATTCAATCTAGTTAATAACAAATTAATAATATATTTGTTATGTACTATTATTATTATTATTAGAAAATAATAATTAAATTATATTACATAAATACATGCTCTACGTATTAAGATATCTGTAAGCTTTAATTGTAAGTAGTCTGAGTTTTCTCGAGACACTCAACAAATATACGTTTCTGAGACTTAATTGTTATCTTATTCAATAATTAAATCATTTAACTAAGAATGTAAATTTCATTCTAGAATTTGTGACTGTTAAATCCTTCTAGAGATAATATAGAGCGCGTGGCAGTTACCTACAAGGTAGAAGGTCCATGATTATATATGTACATATTATATAGATATTAATATATAAAATTACATATATAAATTAAAATAAAATTTCGATTTAAGTAAAGGAAATAACATTCATTTTGTGTCCTACTTTCGTGAACTCCAGGCTTTAACAACGTATATGGCTTTATCCACGAGCCTTAACACCTTGGTTACAATACTAACGTTTCTTCTTTTTACTTCGTTTTTATGTATCATAGCGTCAATTTCTTCTTCAATACAACTCCATTGTTCTGCTTCCTTAGCTCCAATTTCTTCTTTACTTATTTCACATTTAACCTTCTTTTGCCCTTTTGTAATTTTACGTTGTTTTGGTTGATTAACCTCAATTTCAATGTCGTTTTCTTCCTCGATTTCATGTTTATTCTTTTCCATTGCACCCCCATCCTCAGTATCAAGTTTAGATAAGATTAAAAATGGGTTAATCCTTTCTTGCTTCTTATCTTCTCCAGGTTTAATTACGGGCTTTAATTTCTTCTTTAACAGCCAGTTCCTCCTCAATCTTTTTCTTATCTTTTTTCTTTTCGATTTTTATCCACTTGTTTTTTCCTTTTCCTTGCTCACTTAAACTTGCTAAAGTCGATTTCACCATAGCGCTAACCCTTAGGTCGAACCCTTATACAACCCTAATAAGATTGTATACTTAAATAGTTCAAAAAAGGTCCCTCCACAAAAGGTTTTCTTCCTTGTTAGGTTAAATTCAAATTTGAAAATATTAGGTCAAATATTTGTGTATAATTACAATATTAGGTTCATAAATAGATGAATAAACAAAATTTTAACTCATCAACATACACGAATATCCCAACGCTATTAGAATATTCGGAGGATTGAATTTTAGGGTTAGGTCAAGTAAGAAGTATGGCGGAAACGGGGACGACGCCCGCAACACCAAAGGCGACGACGCCAAGATCTCGGGATGAATCAAGGAGCAGCGGAAGTGGAAGTACGGGATCGGATGGAGCAGGTCGGCCCCGGGGTACATTCCCACCAAGTTCTTCAGGCCTTCCCTTGTGGACCTCTGCATTCCCGTCATGGCATCCAATTTCCTGCGATTCCCGTCATTTGGGAAAATCCCAGTTGATCTACGCTCAAAGGTTGTCTCATTGTTGCCGCTGGATCTGCCCCTAGATCTCTCCGCTCATGTAAGTGTGTGTGTTTTCTCTCATTGTCATAAAGTATTTATATACACAGTTTTACATATTTGATGTTTTATGTATGAAGTGTAAATATATACATTGACATTATATATGTGCGTGTGTGTGTCCGTCATCGACTATAGCATATAATGTGTAAACATGCTTTCTCTGGTGTAGCTTATATACGAAGATGAGTACTGGGAGCGGAGATCAAGGTTGCACTGGAGTAACAGTGACACTGCTGCACATGGACGATCCTGGAAGCAGCTCTTTTTTGAGAGATACTTCTCAGATGCCTTGGAAAAGTATACATGCATATTAGCTTATTATTATTATTTCAAACTTGGTAAGTTATATATTGCCAATGGTTAACAGTAGCGAATTATGTCCTTCAGATTAACTAATAACGTCGTATGCTTCTAGCGGAATGGGGAACAAGGAACATGGTATATTGCATATTACATTATGTAGCCTGTATTTTTACGTTATGCATTGTATATCAATTTGACTGACTTTGGTTTGCTCAGTTTTGATCCAACATGTGCCGAGGAATCTGTGTTAACGGGGATACTTGACATATGTGCTAATTACATTCATAATCTGGTCATATACCAATTTCCATCTCGTCTCGGTATATCCGTCTTCTTTGATCCCATTGCCAGGTACCGTGCATATGTAAATATGTCCACGTAGACACACGTGCGTATGTATATATGTCTGTGTGTATATGATGATATTAAGCATGCATCTATTAAATACTCAAGGAAATACCTCACGTTTTCTTGATAGTGTAAGAATTGGATAGACTTTTACACACCCACATCGTTATGCTCTTACAGTCAATTAAAAGCTTTGAAACTGGAGTATGGATGTCGAAATGCTGGGATGTTATATGATAAATACAACTTTGGTATGAAAACATCAGATTGTCGATCACTCTCTGCAGCACTGAGAGTTTCTTCTGCACTCACGGACCTTACTCTTTCATATAATTCTCTCGATGACAGGAAGGTGAGTGTATTTCTCTTTATACGCTGTGCAGTCACACACACACACACACATGCATTGATATGTAAGGACTTAGGCTGATAACACCTTAAGTTTATACATATGCATGCATGCATGCGCGCGCACACACACACAGATATAGATATATATATATATATTATATATTATATTATAATATATATATTATATATATATATATATATATATATATATTATATATAGAGAGAGAGAGAGAGAGAGAGAGAGAGAGAGAGAGAGAGAGAGATGATGCAGGTGGGGATTCTAGTGGAGGGAATACTCTTCAATCCTACAATCGTCCATCTCGATGTCTCACACAATGATATTTCCGATGCCGGTGTAACAGAGATTATGAAACTCTTAAGCAGTGATGGAGCTGTTTTAACTGTTTTAAACTTGTGCAACAACTTAATCACCCCAGAAGGTAAGTATTAAGTTTACATTAATCTCTTACATTGCGTTAACATTGTTTTAAGAGATACAGGCGCTTGCAGAATAGCTGAGGTTCTGAAGACGAACGAAGTTCTTTTACACCTCAACTTAAGACATAATCTTATTCGTGATGAAGGTGGTCACGCCATTTTTGAGGCTTTATATATTAACTCTACTTTGGAGGTATAATGAAACTATGTTTAATGATTAATATTATCACAATTGTTATATACATTTCTTGTTATTTGCAGAGACTAAGCCTTGGGAGCTGTAAACTTGGAGAATCAAGTGTAGCTGCATTAAGCAAACTCTTACACCATCCTAAGTCTGCATTAACAGGACTAGACATTTCTTCAAACAGTGGAATTGGTGAAAGTGGTGGAACTGTCATTCTTACTGCCCTCGTAAGTTTCTACAGTAATATATATATATATATATATATATATATATATATATAGAGAGAGAGAGAGAGAGAGAGGAGAGAGAGTGTATGTTTTTATAAACCTCGATATTACAGGAAGCAGGAAAAGTGATGAAAGAGATGAACATAGAGTTCTGTGGCATCAACGAGGAAGTCGAACAGGCCATCTCTAAGCTACTGGCTGCCAAGTGTGTTCCAGATGCAAAGCAGTTTGCTTATGATTAATGACGATGTACAGGTTAGTGTAGATATGTAAATACATGTTAAACACTCTGTTATTTATAAGTGAAGTATATACTTCCAGAAGCCTGAGCAAGCTATACACCAGAATACTCCATGATAATACAGAACATACATCTTACATATCTTATATTTCTGATTTGTTGTATAAACAAATCATTTAGGAAATTTTATTTTCTCTTAAATTTATTGAACAATAGTCTATCACGACGTTCATGGCTTTTCACCTTCATGTCCATCTCCATCACCACCGTATCCAGGTCCGTACCCATAACCGGGTTTTCCATATCCACCACCGTACCCATAACCGGGTTTTCCATATCCACCACCGTACCCATAACCAGGTTCACCATAACCAGGCTGATATCCACCACCATAACCAGGCTGATATCCACCACCATAACCAGGTTGATATCCACCACCATAACCAGGCTGATATCCACCACCATAACCAGGTTGATATCCACCACCATAACCAGGTTGATATCCACCACCATAACCAGGCTGATATCCACCACCATAACCAGGCTGATATCCACCACCATAACCAGGTCTGTATCCACCATAACCGGGTCCATATCCGGCACCGTAACCAGGTCCATACCCATTTCCATACTCACCACGGCTTCCTCCATTGAAATGGTCATGACTCTTCTCTTGTTCATCGAGATTTCTTGCAAATGCAAGATTAAATGCAGACATTGTAGCAAATAACAGAAGGAGCTTAAACTTATCCATAACTATGAAGTATAGAATGCAAACGAGAACAATGAAATGTATAGAAGTAGCTTGTTCCTTATATAGTGCTCGAGCTCTTGTGGGACTTTATGGTAGAACCCACTTAAATGTCCCACAAAGATGGTAGGTACTTCACAGGCTTGGAGTGGAGAGATTTCTCTATATCTAGCAAAGTGAACTTTTATAAGGCTGTAAGACTGATACGCTTCTTTTTCACACAACACACACACACACACATACAACAGGCACACGCACGCGCACGCACACAATTATTAGTCACTTATTAAGGGGTATCTCCCAAATATACATATGCATATACACTCTTTGAATGATTTTTCTGTTCATCTCTCTCTCTCTCTCTCTCTCTCACACACACACACACACACACACACACACACTTTTGAGTTTATTGGTAAAAAATATTATTATTCGGGTTGAAAAGGACATAGAAATGCTTATTTTCTTATAATAAACTGATTACTACCCCGTTATATAGTTATATTATCTAGCAAGTCCAGGACGCCGAGCGAGTAATAGTAGGCTTAGCCTTCCTGTCTTCTTCCAAGGAGATCATTCCCAAGTGTGAAGGATCCTCCAGTAGCATCTTTGCAACCAAGTAGCCCGCAATAGACCAAGTCTGGAACCTACGTGCCTGCTTACCAACGTATCTTCCAAGCTTACCATCGTAGTATTCAGGCCAGCCTTCCTTGCATAGCCTTGGTTCTGTCAAGTCTATTGCCCTTCTTGCTATCTGCGGCCTCCCCGTCTTTATTGAAGCTGCTGTAAGCAGCCACAGTAAAACTGCACATAAATCCCCTTTAGAACCATTTATACATACCGCACTTATCACGAACACACCACATAACCAATTCTCCTCTCTCTCTCTCTCTCTCTCTCTCTCACACACACACCACACACACCCATGGATGTATGTAACTTGTGTGTGGGGGGTGGGTAGGTGTGCCCGTGCATATGAGAAAGAGAGGAGATACATAATGAAGTGTGTTACATGTGACTAAGATAGTAAGTTCCCAACACACACACACCTGGCCAGGTGCCGCCATTGTGGTAGCTCCAGCGAGTGTTCTTGGGATCGCAGCCAGTAACAATGCCCCATTCTTCTCCTTCCATAGCTGGGAAGCAAATCTTAAGAGGCATTTCCCCAACAAGATCGCTCCAGCGAGCCTCAATAAGGTCCATAATGGCAGAAGCTTGCTCAGGCGTTGCAATAGAGGAGAGAATTGCAACACAGTTGCCGATTAAAAACCACCTGAAATCCATACGTGCAGGACTCACATTCCCGATGAAGTACCCGCCTTTCATCGGCATGAAATCGAACACCCAGTCGGGGATCGAGTCGGGTATCACGTTGAACTTGTTCACTGCAGTGTGGGAATACTCCTCCGTCTTGTAACGGTATATGTTGTTTAGCTGCTGGAAGTCAAGCCAGAAGTAGTTTCTTATGTGGTAGCTTAGTGCCATCAGACGCTTGTCGATCTTTTCTATAAACTCCTTCCCTCCTAACTCGGGTTTAAGCAGGGTTTTAGCACAACGTAATGCCATGAAGAAGAGCGACTGGATCTCTATTGGGTACCCATATATCCCCTGCAAAACCATAAATATGTTTGTCTTTGTATAGGTATATGCATACATGAGTTTGTGTATGTGCGTGTGGACTAATGAGTGAGACGATATGTTGCTCAAGGTATCACAAGTCAACAAAGCAATGGCTTTTCTACATTGGAACTGCCACTCAAGCAAGTGGAATACAAAGTCCTCGTAACGCCCGCGCACACACACACCATGTAAGTGTTGCAACTGAACTGCACACTCACACACACACACATACCATTCGACGATCGATCATGGAGCAACCATCAGCACATAGCAAAGTAGGAAAGGTATCAAATCCTTCAGCAAGACACAGAGAGAGGATAAGACGCATGCCACGCTGGCACTCGGGGGTATCTGCAAGAGTGAAGTCCCCGGTGGACTTGGTATATGCCCTGAGAAGAATAATCCACCAGAATCCAGAATCTACAGGTGCCACCCTCCCTATTGCAGCCTCCCCGAAGTCCGCAAGTAACGTTTCTAACCCTCGGATCGGGTCCTGCATTACTTTGAAGCTCGCTGGCATCACACCTTCCCCAAGAGTGAAACAGTCCACGCGCTTCTCCCATGCTTGTAAACGCAGTGCCTTTGACAAGAAGTTTCGAACCACCTCTGCTTCCCCGTTCATGAGGAATGCCAATGCACTCGGCACGAAATCCCTCACAAACACCTGCCATTACACAAGTTATAAGTGTGTGTTGTTTCTTTATATTATTTATGCATCAAAGCACATATAGCACACACGGACAAATGTCATGTATGCGTTACATAAACTGCATAGTGTGTGTGTGTGCGTGTAGAGAGAGATTACGTAATCGATGCTAGTTTAAATCTTAGTAAGTCAACTGCATATCTACATTATAACCTAAAGAAAGCAACTAACATGACTCATGTGAATGTGGTTGCGAAAGGCAAAAGTACGTCACCTTATAAAGCACAAACAGTATATTCTATGAGCCATGCCAATAGTTGCAACTACAATCCAAGTAACCATGATTAGTTTGTCATTGGACTAACCTGGTTGTAATTGAGAGCCTCTTCAGTGGGATCGAGTGCAGCAATGGTACCAACAGGCTTACCGCGGAAGTGAACTAGGGATTTCCGGAGCGCGTCCCATGCTTCCCCTACCATAGGATGGGGCTCGTACGGATGCAATGGAGACCTTGGTGTCTGAGCTGTGGTGGCAACTCCCCTCAAGCTGGGTGAAGCCAGCGCCTCGAGGCACTCTGAGCTTTTTACAGTCTCCAGGGGCCTGGGCGGCCTGGGGACGATATGAGCTCGGTAAGCTGCTTCTCATCCAGGGAACGTTGAGATTCGATGAGCCTGCTTATTGGCTTGAGTGGGCGCGAGGTTGTCTCGCCCCACAGCTCCTCGCTTGTGTCCAGTGAGAGTGCATTAGCAAAAGACATATCTGTAAATGTGTACATTTGTTATTGAGAGAGAGAGAGAGATTTTTCTAGTTTTGGGATACCTGGTGGCAATCTACCAGTTGGGGAAGTTGGGGAAGTTGTGGGGGAACATGGGAATTATAGGGGATGAAGGGGGAATGCCAAAGGGCTCCCTTGATGTTTTTGATGTTATGGAAAATGATAACATAGATGAAATATCGGTGCCCATAGCAATGGAATGCCAAGAGACAGGGTAGAAAAGAAGAGGCCGCGATGATGTGGCATCTCCACCTTTCTGGGTTAGTTACGTTCTTCTTTACACGTGGAATGCCCCGTCACTTAGTTGATACTATAGAATATACTTGGAATCTCGGGATCTATCCTAGTGATGTCCTAAACTTAATCTGAATTAGGACGTATTCCCTGTAGCTGGGAAATTAAGATGCAACAAAAGTAGCTAGATTATGCCTACACACACTATCTGTGTGTGTATCTATGTGTTTTGTGTAATGTATATCTTATTTCATACCTGTTTGTTTGCCGAGCTTTCCTCCGAGACCTAACCCTAGGGGTTAAGCCATATCATTATAACCACAGTTTTGTTGGAATATGCTGCTATAATCAACAAATTAATTTTAACCATAAGGTCGAAGGTTCGACCCTCCTTCCAGCGTAGTGTCATTTTTGATACTTATTATATCTTTAAAACAGTGTTACTCAAGTACCCGACATGGATGTCAGTATCTCATGTACGTATATACACTTAATTACATCTTTGTAAAACTTTGATGTTGTTAATATATACGTATATCGTATACATATACACACACACACACATATATATATACACTTAATTAAAACTATTATTCCAGACCCGACGTGGATGTCAGTCTTCATGTACGTATATACACTTAATTACATCTTTGTAAAACTTTGATGTTGTTAATATATACGTATATACGTATACATACACACACAACACATATATATATATACACTTAATTAAAACTATTATTCCAGAATCTCATGTACGTATATACACTTAATTACATCTTTGTAAAACTTTGATGTTGTTAATATATACGTATATACGTATACATACACACACCACATATATTATATACACTTCATTAAACTATTATTCCAGACCCGACGTGGATGTTATAACTTAGTCTCATGTACGTATATACTTCTATATACTTAATTATATCTTTTTAAAGCTATTAACTATTATTCCAGTGGCACTCAAGTAGCCAAGTTATAATTGAGTATGAGTACATAGAGAAAACTAAGTTATAAACTATTAAATATTAATATTTAATCAATCAAGCAGGTAACACACCGTTTTTGTTTTTCTCTAGTACAATATGTGTTCATGTCATACACTCAATATCAATACTGAAGATCAAGTCCAACTAGAAAAATATTAGCCTAGTACGTTGTCTTTTCTAATAAACAGCGTGGGAAGAGTTTGCAAACCTCCAAACTTGAAAGTTCTTCTTTACTTATATATGTGCAGGTATTCACCTTATACTCCATATTTTGTTCTTGTCTGCGGATTATATAGGAAGATCTTAAGTCCTTTAGTGTTTTAAGGTAGTTAGAGAATCAAGTATGTGGAAGAACACATTGATTATTATGATCTTGTTGCCATATTATGTAATGAGCTTGTCCTAGGAAATCTCAGTAGCAAACGAAGGTATAAATTTATAGATTCTAACAGAGAAAGATAGGGAGAGATTCACAAATATATCGCATGGGGTGTTGTTGGGTTGTTTTTTTATGTCAATTGTGGTGACTGGAGTGTATATTTGCAAGACAAGGAAGAGATCGAAGGTTAGTAACATAGTATTAGAAGAAATAAGAGTGAACAAGTGAGAGAAACTAGAAAGTATGGAGGACATACACATTAGTATAGAGAGAATGCTCTTCTTTGTTCTGAATAGAGACAATGTACATATGTATGCATGATACATATCAATACATGATAAATTAGTTAAATCTGAGTTCTGACACACAGTGAATCTGATATTAATCCATGTGTGATCATCATCATTCAAGATTTTTATGATGTTATTAGTATAGTGTGTAAAATTTATATATTAATATTCTGGAATGTCTTATTTACATGGGAAATTTAAATATCTAAATAATTTTGTTAATTTTATTTTTGGTGTTGTGCTGGAATAGCTCAGCTGGTCAGAGCGTGTGGCTGTTAACCACAATGTCGAAGGTTCGAACCCTCCTTCTAGCGATGTTTTAATGTTAAAATTTGTTTATAATTAACAAAACATATATATGTAGACATACAACACAAATATAGGTATATTTAATACACTTTTATATAACTATACTTATACGTCTCATCTTAAGTTGATGTAATTGTTTCGTATTTTTATCTATCTAGTCTACGTAAGTTTGAATTATTTAAATTGAAAACATATTAACTAGCTTATAATTATTAATATTTAACTAATTAATTTAATACAGAGGTCCTACGGTTGATGTAATTGTTTCGTATTTTTATCTATATAGTCTATGTAAGTTTGAATTATTTAAATTGAAAACATATTAACTAGCTTATAATATTTAATATTTAACTAATTAATTTAATACAGAGATCGTACGTCGGTTATAGACACTGAAATCATTTTCATAATTATCAAGTGCTTGTATGGAATATATCATTATATTTAAACATATATTCTTCTCCGGTATTTGCAGGAGATATGTAGTTCATATTCATGTGTGTTGAAGGGGTGTAGCGGTTATTATCTCACACTTACGCATGTGGCCAAAGGGCAAGGTGTGGTTCAATTCCCCCCTGGTTCTGAGACTTTGGGATGTTGTACAATCCCGCTTCCCAGTCTCCCACTAGAGATCCGGGTTCAATTCCCGGCTCCCCAACATTTTTTGTTCTGAGACTTTGGGATGTTGTACAATCCCGCTTCCCAGTCTCCCACTAGAGATCCGGGTTCAATTCCGGCTCCCCCAACATTTTTTTGCCTCTCATTTTATAACAAACTATAGATATATATATAAAATCATGTATAAATGCAAACAGTATTATTATTTATATTTCACTAAGAAAATTTATTCCACTTGCTGGGAAATTTAAAATACTATTAAAAACACTTATACTTGATATACATTACAATAATAATATATACATGATCATAGTTTTATAATAATTGCCTAGTCAAAACTATGAAACTAGTGCTTACGAAATTGTCCATTTTAATTTATTTTATTTCTATAGTTTATTAATTATATAACACATGTTTGTTCTTAAAGTTTTAACTATAAATGCTCATTTGAATTGGTAATGCCTATTTTATTCTACTGTTTGAATTAAAACCAAAGTATTCATCATTTGTTTTGCATATCTTTCATATATACATACATCACTGAATTATATTATATTTATATTTGCGGAATCCTAAACTTAAATATGTATGTTATTATAAGTTATCTCGAGTAAATGTATAATAATTATCAATTATATTACTATAATGTTAACTTTATAATTTCATTAACAATACACATGTACATATATAATTTATATACATCTATACAGGATTTTTTAAATTTAAATTATTTTATATGCACAAGCAATAATTTTTATGCATACATATATAATTTAATATGTAAGTTAGTAGTATTAATAGCACGTACATATTTTATGTATATATTTAAACAATTTAAGTGTGCACACTCAAGCTTGCTTAAATTTAAAAAAGTTGAGTTAACTTTCTTAAGTATCTTATTTTACCCTATTTAATAGTTTTAAAATGAGTAATGATTTTAAAATAATATAATATTTTTTAATATATTTAAATTTATGAAGATAACACTCAATCTGAGCTTTTAATTTCACACTTCTAACATGTAACAATATACTAATATCTAATATATATTTTGTCTATCAGTTATAATATAATTTTCTTTATCTTATACTTAAAAAGCCTTATTTATTTATAAGAACTTGGATTTTAATAAAAACATAGTGAATGGTAAAACCGCAAGTTAATGGAAATAAAAACTCAAACAAGTAATTATTTTTTTACCCAAACCATAGAGTTAATTTTTTTTTACAAAATAAAAAATCTAGTATAAATTACATTTATTTTTAAATCAATGTGCTTTGTTTATGAGTTCAAATTAATTTTTTTTTGATTAAATGAATTACTTTTGCATTTGATTCAATGTGAGACATTAATTCAAAAAGTAAAGAGATTCAAGATAATAATTTTTGCTATTTAATTAATTAAATTAGCTTTTATAATAAACTTAAACATTAAAGATTTATGTATTTATGAAATTTCAAAAGTAAATGATGAGACATTTATATAAATATGAAATGTAATTAATAATGAAGTGAACATTTATTTCTCTATTTATATTTAATAAGAATTTGAAATGTAGATGTAAATATGAATAAATGGTTAAGACATTATGTAGATATGAAATATATACATCTAAATAAATATGAATGTAAAAAAATAAATATGTGAAACATTTGTATATAAAATATAAAAGAAATAAATGGGGGACATTTTATGTATTTATGAAAAGTAAATATTAAAGGAGGATGTCAAGATTTAAATTAGATTAGAAATTGATATTTTTTTAAAAATTTAAAACATCTATGTATATATTGACATTTATATTTATAAGAAGTTTTGACCATAAGGGTTACATGTGACAACACATGATACCAAGTGGCCATACAGCGTTATTAACTATGTGTGAATAATGTTAAGTCTTATAAAATGACCACAAGAGTCTGACTTAAATGTTTGACTTAGGGTTGTAAGTCTCTAAACTGACTAAGAAGATAACTTAAGAAAACTTAAAGTCATGTCTCAAGAAACTTATACATGCTCATGTTTTAAGCTCACCAATGAGACATATGCTCTACAAATACCCCCATGATAGAGCTAAGGTATCATCTTAATACTTAAGATAAATCACTCTTACTTGATAGTACAACTCTTGTAGAGTAATAGGTGTAACTTAACCCACAACTAACCCTTAAGGGTTTGTGTGACCAATCCATATTTTAATCTTAAGATTAAAGTATAAGTGATTACATGAGTGTTCTCTTAAGCAAAACTAATTTTATATTTACCTCATAAGAACTTAGAACATTTCTATTTAATAATAAAAAGATTTATGTTTAATTTCATATTTGAAATGAGCATCATACCTAATGCAATTATTGTTCCGTAGTACTTGGCCTATAGCATTGAATATGTTAACAAATTTAAGCATTGTGAATTTTTAATTGTTACATTTTCATGTTAGCCTATTCATTTTGGATTGACTTGAAAATTTATACTTGTGTCATGTAAACTACGCTGGATATCGACAAGAATTTCATGAAATTGCTTAACTTTATTAATCTGTATGCTTTTAGTATTGTGAGTAATCAAATTGGTCAAATTGTATAACGTGCTCCATAATATATTGAAAGTCGGTTTGTTAAAGAAGTAATTCAGTTATGTCTTAAATATGTTGAAATTGAGCCTTTGTGAGATTATTTATGGTAGGTGAATGGTGAGGTTAAATTATCATGTACTTATTAAGGGATACTTTTCATGTGATCGCTTAATAATATGTATTAGTTTCTTGATTTCCTATTAGCTCTGTGTTGGTCCATTTTTCTTGTCTTATTACTAATGGGGTTGTCTTATAACTAGAAGTGGAGGTTCTTGACAAAGTACAAGTGGGTCTAAAATTTAATTTCTTGGATTATGACAAACTTGTTAATGTGTTTTTTAGCATTTCTCGAGTTGTTATAAATATACCTTATTTTGTTGCGATTGTGAATTCTCATGTTGTGGTGATTGTGAAATGTTAATGTGATAATTTGATAACAAGGTAAGTCACAATTTGGTGTGAAATGGTTGCATTCCTGTAATGGGGTAGGTTGCAATGGATTGTTAACGAACATAATATTGTTGTGCAACACCCACCAACACACCACACACACACACACACACACACATACATATATATAATATATATATTATTAATAAAAACTCCTCTTGTTCAGGCATTTGTTATTTTCCTCTTTTACTATGGTTGAGGAATAACACATTTAAATTTATTATATTTATAATATTGTTAGGATATTCATTTGATAAGTCTCAATGAAAATGTGTTTGAAGATTAGGGAGCTACCCTCACCATGTAAAATCTCAAACTTCTTTGTGAAACTAATATAAACTTGCTCTCTCAAATTTGAAATCTCATCAAGTTTTGTATGTTAACTTCTTATTGAAGCCCAATGATAATTATATGGTTGAATTTTATTAAAACTAATTTAATTACAACTATGTTTTATAAGTTTAATGACTTAAAGTATATACGGCACAATAAGTTGTACAACTTCATTATGTATAAAGGTTAGTTGTGCAACACTTTGAATAATAAAAAAAAAAGATTTGTTACAAGAAAGATAATAGTAAAACGAGTAAAAGAAAGAATGATTTACAACATATAAATGGCACAATTTTAGCTGAAAGGTATTTTTCTAAGGGCAATCTTGATGCATAAATCAATAATAACTTAAGATGAATTGAAGATTGTTAATGGATTTTTCATTGTTGTCATTAAGACTCTAGCATTAATAGAATTGTCAATAACATGAGTATCTACAATTATAGTGTTGAACATAAACAGTTTACAACAACTTCAACTATGTGATAACTATCTGATTCAAGATTAGTTTGGCTATTTTCATTATTTTAAAGTTAAAAAAAAGTATAAGAGTTTTAAAGGTGCTACCCATATTTTGTTTAAGACACTTGTTGTTGAAGAGTTTAATCTTTAATGTTCATGTTAAGTGGAGGTCATACACATAAATTAATTGTTGCAACCATTGAAGTTATGTACAAGACTTTTTAGGTAAATACATATACGTGAGACATTATATTGTTATTATTGACTTAAGTGTTATATTTAATTTTTCATTAATAATGGATATTAGCATAACATGAGGAGGTTTAAAACATTTACAATTTGTCTTCTGCTTATATGATAGACAACTTTTAATTACAGAACTATGAGGAATTTGAATGCCATAATGAATACATATTCTAAAACAATCGTTTTAATAAATTTTCAAAAGGTTTTTGTGCGAAACATCTTATATATTTTTGAAATATCACACAAATCTATATATTATTTCCTCAACATATTCATCGTTTAACAACAATAAATATCATGGTCTCTCACAATGAAAGAGAATTAATAATATTCAAAATTTCAGAGAGTGCAGCTCATGTTTGATAAAAATTTATTTATGCTACAGTCTAATATAATAATTAAACTCAAAATAAAATATAATAAGATTGAAATGAATTATACCTCAGAGCAACCACCAACTGTCGGAGCACTCACATGACAAATATTAAAGAGAATACTTTAAAAAATAATTTATGATAAACAATGTTGACAAAGAAAATATTACATGAGAAATTATTTTTGAGGCATTGAAAAAGACTTGAAATTTAAAAACTTTATGAAGTGATTAAGATGTAAATTTTACAAATATGATATCAAGTCAAAACAAATGTAAATGCAATTTAATAAAAATAAGTTATTATCTTTACAAGATTGTTCATAAGTGATGAGTAAGTGTTCTTTATTGAAGGAAAGGTTATGCATGACAAATGTTTTTAATGTGTAATATTTGTTATGACATTAATGCAATTAAGAAAATAATACTACTATGTGAAATAACAACATTATTTGTTTGTTTTATTGTATGAGGGTGGTAGAATAATATACTCAATATTTAATTATTATTAAGAAAAACAATTGTGATATTAATTATTTTTTTTATGATATCTATTTTTGTGCAGAAGGAGTTTCTTATGATTAACAAAGTTATTATGGATGTAGTGGATGACTTGTTATGTAAGTTATATAATCCATTTGTTAAGAAGGTCGTGATTGTTGTGATTTTAAACAAGTGGTGCTAATTATCAAGAAAAACATGATAAATTACACATAAATATTTTTATAAAGAGATTTTACTTTTAAAAGCACTTTAAAAAGTTTCACTAATAACAACTTATATAGAATGCGAGTGAACTATAATTTACAATATATCAACATGATTGGAAAAGATTGGGTGTAAATTCATGTCTCATAAAAACATGATTTATTTATAAAAAAGATTAATGAAGCCGTTGAATATCTATATCCAAATGAGGTATTTAAAGACATGATGTTATAATTAACATGCATTTATTAAGTTACCCAATAGTATATGACTTTAACAAATGAATATTGAATATAATTCAAATTGTTATACAATAACAAAGTAATATAAAATAATAAAAAAGTTAAGATGATTATGTTATTATTATAAACTACTTTGCAATGCTTACACACCTTAATATTTACATCATGAAATATTTAAATTCTTTCTTACATAATTAAAATAATGTTTGTTTTCTAATAGAATTTAAGTCAAATCTTGATTATGCAATTGTGATCATTGTAAGCCATTAGATCATGAAATATTTTTTAGCATTTTTATATATAGTGTAATATAAAATGATATATTTAATAATAAAATATTATTATTCAATTTTACAGTTGCACATTTTTATGGAAGAATCCTCCGTTGTTGTTGAGAATTTACTCTCTTAATTAATAATTACTTATTAATTTAAGTGCATATGACCTTGTGATAAAATTTATTAATTTACGATCCTATATGAAATTTAATTATACATTCACTTAAATTACATCATGTAAACACTCATTTTCCACTTTACATAATCATTTTTAAACCTCTCTTTTATAAAAATCATAAAGTTTATCAAATATATTTGTAATGTTTCTATATAATAAGTATTAAAAAATAAAAAAATAATGTTACTAATAAGAACAAATAGTGTTTACAGTGGTAGTTTGTTGCTACATTATGGACAAGGCATATTTATTTATAAATCAGCAAAAAATAAAATAAAATAAATTAACTAAATTACATATAATATCACATCTTTTTGCATTATAAGCAAATGTCACATTCCCTGTAGAACTTAATATATACTCATTTTTACTTTCCAGAATAATCTACAAACAAAAATGTATATATATAAAAAGTAAAATCATATCATATTTATGAATATTCCCAACACATTTGTGTTTATTAGTTTTTGTAACTACTTCATAAGACATGAATTGCATGGAGATATGTTGCTCGTTAAAGAGAATGTCTTTGTTTATAAAAAATTTAAAACGAATATGAAGTTTTAAAGTTTTGACATGTAAGTAATAAATTTTAATTTAGTATAAATTTGTTTACAATACCAAGGTCATCAATTATAACATAAAAAAGCCATCAATTCTCAGGAATTTCATAATTAGCCACAACTGGTGATTCAATTAGAATAATAATCCATAAAAATATTTTCCATACTACAAAGTTTAATCAATAAATCTTTATATGATTACATACATCATTTAAATTCTCTAAGCTCGACTTGTGCTTTAAATTTGTGGTTCTTTGTTCAAACTTGAAAAATAAATAAAACTTATATAAAGAATATATAATATATATATAACACATACATACACATACACATGTATAAACTTATCTTTACATGTGCATCCTTAGTAAAACAAAAAGCTTCAAATCGTGAAATTTCGTTTGCAAACATTATATATACATCACATAATAGATAATAAAAATTTCACTTAAAAGTTTTTTACATTTATTCTTTGGTAAACTTTATAAATATAAAAAGTAAAAAGAAATAAGTAAAATACAAAAATATATCTCTTCAGAACATGGATCTCTAAGATTATTAAAAACAAATTCTAAAATGTAAGTTTTAAAATGGAGTGTTTTAGTTTTAACATTTTTTTCCTAATTCTTGCCTTTCAAATCCTTTTTAAAATTATATTAACAAAAAAGCCCATAAATCTATCAATTGCAACCTAAATATAAAGCTCTGAATTTGACATTTCTTTTTTTTCCATTTGTAAAGCAAATTCTAAGCAATCCAAAGCTCTGAAATTGACAAAATTAAATCATATATATATATATATATATTCCAAGCAAAAAGTGAAGGAATATGTGAAAATTTATGGATGAGTATTTTGTTTTGTATATACGCACGCCATACTTAGAGAAGCTCATGAAACAGGAGAATAATATAAATGTGTGTACGACGACACATTTTATTATTCTCCGTGTTCAATAAGCATGAGCCTCTCTCTCTCTCTCTCTCTCTCTCTCTCTCTCTCACACACACACACACACACACACACACACACAAAAAAACTACATAAAAAAAAAAAAAAGGGCAGCGTACGCCTAGGCTCTTTATGCAGATGTTTTCTAGAACACACACACACACACACGGACACGGACTCGACACAGAGATACAACGATGTCCAAAAAGTGATATCTTCCGAGATACTTCATCACAATCAGCTCATTGTCGCAGTTACATTTCAAATGTAAGTATATAGCTAGACATATATCAGCCTTTTAACACACACACACACACACACACAACTTACCAATGAAAAAAGATCACTATCAAGATTTGTGGAAGCCAATCTCCATGCAAGTACCGAGCACGGGGAAAGCATAGCTGTCTGCAGCAACAGTTGCTGCAACAACTACCGGGTTGATCACTCCGACAGTGTATATATGTCTACAACTAAATATGTAACACTCAGTCTTTTACATTGTATACTACTTCACTTATATCAAAAAGTGTGATACATAATGTATGTTACATATATATAAAACCTTGGTTATATACTCACACGAAAATCCATCTATGGTAATTTCTAACAGTTTACAGAGTGAGAAAAATTTGAGGATAACTGAGATATCCTTTACTAACTGCACAAGGTAGACCTTCCATGTTGCACATTCAATAAATGGACTAATTATAAACCTTTTGAATTTCTGCATCCCTGCAACATACACATACTCCAGACATCATTTCTAAATCTACTATAATATGTGATACAAAGTTGGTATATATGTGTATAGAAAATTACCTTTTGCTATCAGTACTTGGTCAACGTTAAACCTTCATAGACGGTGATATATAAATTTTTTAAATAAAAGTGGTGAAATATAAAATTTAGCCAATATTAATTTGTATTTGAAATATTTGAACTTAATCATTAGATTAAACATTTAACTTTAGATTTGATTTTGTATTATAAAGTTAATAATTATTTGATCACATTGAAAAGTTTATTTTTATTTAAGAAATATAAAATTAAATCACTCTCATTATTAATTAGTTGCCATTTTATTGGAAAGCATAATTTATATTTGAAAATGAAATGTTCATATGGGTTTAAAATTTGCAGGGTAAAGCCCATGTATATATGGAATATTCTTGCATTAGGTTATACCACAAGCTTTTTACTATGATTATCTATATTGTTTAAGTGCTAATGCAAAAATAAATAATTAATAATAGTAAACAAATGTAACCTAGATTATTCTTAATAGTTTTCAAAATTAAAATAAAAACTAAAAAAAAAACAAAAAGTTCCCTCTATATGCATTATTTCTTTTTATAAAATATTGTGTAAACTTTAAATATGTCATAAGTCTCTTACACACAACTATAACATAGAGACATAGAGATGAGATTTTATGTTATACAATAATTTTTCAGTATAACATGTATTCATATCATAGGGCTTTACTAGTCAATCACTTTTCCATCTTTTCTATCCTTACACCTCCTCTAGGAGAGAAGGAATATGTAACTCCGACTGAAGCTGCGACGGATCTGCATGACCCTCGTGGTGCTCCTCCATACATACCTGACATCCATACCTTAAACAACCAATGTAGAAAAACTTGACTTGTGCTAGGGGTTTATAGTTTATTTAATTTTCACAAGCCTTCTTAACTTGTAAAAAATTTCAAATTTGGAAACTATTTTTATTGAAAAATCAAATAATAAATTATTTTCATGATGAAAAGTAAATTTGTTAAATTTTTTTCATTTGAGAAAAAAACAAATACAAGGTTTCAATATTTTTATATATGCATATATTAATTTCAAGACTATCCACATTTCAAAGGCTATTTTAAGAATATTTATGAAAGGACAATGTAAACAAGATTATTTTAGTAATTTTAATTTTATCTTTTATGATATTTATGGTGGAAAAGAGAGAGAGGCAAAAACAAAATAAGGTCTTTGATTCAAAATATTATTTTGGAGTATTAAATTTTAATAACAAACTTAGGAAACAAATGCAAGTATAGGGAAGGAAGAAAATATTATAAGTTCTAGTAGAATTTAGAAATCCTTTTGAATTTAAAATAATTAAGCTTTTAAAAATGGTGAGTTTCTAATTGTCGATTGAAACAAATATAATGATTGATGTTATATTATATATATATTATTTTAATTAACCAACATAATAATATAATAATACACCATTAAATAAAAGTTTTGTGAGGACATTAAAAAAAGTGAACACTTTCACAAACAATGCTCTAAAATAGTTTTAGTAAATTCTCTTGTAATTTATGAGTACTCAAAATATCATTTGTATATGCTCAGCTAACAAAAGAAGAAAAAACAACTTATAATCAAGGTATTATGAATCGAATGTATGCATAAAATTTAAAGTTCAACCACTTTAAAATTATGAAGATGTTTAATATTGATCAAAGCTAAACAATTATGTTTTTCTAGTGTACAAATTTTTCATTACAAATTAGTATTAACTATGTCAATTCAACATCGATTAAGGAGATGTTGATTAAGATAAAAATGTTATTCAGAGGAATTATATAAGTAAATTAAGAGCATCCTATATTTTTTTATTTTAATTGATGAAATCACATATCATACTCTTAAGCTTCATGTTATTGTTTATATTTAGTTTTTGAAGGATGTTAAAAAGGAGAATTGAAGTGTATTTTTATTCAGTTGCTTCTAGTACAAAATAGGATAGTTAAGGTAATTTACACATTCAGAATTAAATTTAAACAACTTAGTTACGATAGTCAGAAATGATGTTTTATTACAACGAAAATTGGATAGGTATAATCAACATGTTTAAAGCTTTATGTCCAAAAATAATTAACATTCATTGTTTGTGTATTAAAAGGCATTAGTAATAAAGAGATAAATCTCAAATTGTTTGTCACGTTTGACAAGCTTAAAGATATCATTCTTCAAAACAAGTTTTTACAAGTTGAAGCAAAGCATATAGTTTAATTTCAAGTTCATAACTACTTCAAATCATTAAGTGAGATGAATTTCTTGAAGGCATGTTATGCAAAAGCTAATTTTAATAATATTAAATATTATACATCAATAAAGTTTGAAGGAAAAAAAAGCCTATAAGTTGCTAAATGTTATGAAGTTCAATTCTTCATCCATCTTTTATATAATTTCTTAGTGAATTAAAAAATCTCAATAAGAAGTTTCAATAAAACTTGATAGAATGCTTAAAGATTGGGATTTTTTAAAAGTTAATAAAAGAACCTCAAAGAATAAGTAACTTAAAAGCAATTTAATCATGGGTCTTTTGTTTTGATGAGTTTTCTTACAAAAATCAACTCATGGATTATGAAGATAAATATGATTCCATGATGGTGCATCATTTATAATTAAAAGCAACTTGGATGATGAGTGTTAATAGTAACTTCATGAAGTGTTTGGAGCAGAAAAAGTGGTTTCCAGGGCAAAAAAATATGTTTAAGCTATAATTTATGCATTAAATAACAAATTTAAGTCATATATTAAGAAAGTGGCAAAATATGATGAAATAGAAATTGTTTTGTAAATGAATTAAAAATCAAAAAATTAAAATAAACATTGAGAATATCCATAAGATATTCTCAAATATGCTTTATTTAATAACTTTTAATTAATAGGTGACTAGATTATTTCTATTTTTCCTTTTAGGGAAAAAGTAATAAATTTTTAAATCATAGACATTACAATTTTCTTTTGACACTTCGTAAGTATTTGTGGGATGAGCTTCAAACTAATTCAACATGGTTTTTAAATACATATGAAACATAGTGACTATGTAATAAGTATTTTTCCTTTATGAAACAAGAATAATATTTATAAAGCTAATCATTTATGTTCTTTTTATTTGCATATGATTTGTTGTTATGTATCTTTTATAAAATAAGATCAATTTCGTTACTGATGTTTTTCTGCATGCAATTATTATAAGTAAGACGTGAATGCTTGTTTAACAAGGTTGTTGTCTTTGTTTTGTTTTGTTGTTCACCCATATATAATGTTAGCTATGTTTATCATTTGTTTATTTCTTTCATTTGGAATCCAAATTTTGTATTGCAAGTTCATTTGAGGATTTGTTAGCATGTATATAAGTTTTCAATATTATACTTCCACTTTGTTAACCTTTGTGATATTGTCTGTTATAGGTCCCATTTTGAAAGGATTGTATTGAAGTGACTCCTTTTGTCATATATGAAGTTGAAATATTTTCCAGAGTAGTGTTTAAACAGCATTAATTGTTTTATGTTGTGCTAAAAAAATATATTCATTTAATTGAACTGTCTAAATGAATAATCTATCTAAATTAATATAATACCTTAATTTCAATAGTATTAATTTAGACATATTCTATTGTATATGCATGTAAATTTAAAATTTCCAAAGGTATATATATAATTTGAGATATTTGAAGGGTATTTCCCTTAAATAAATATTAGTATTTCATATAAGGTTATACAAAATAGAATTAATATCTAAACATCATTTTAACATAGTTTTGTTAAAGTGTATACACCATTATAAATTTATTTATTTAATATATTATATTAAAATATCACTTTTCAACATTGTTAAAAGATTAAATAGTCTCAAATCCTTCCACTTAAGTGGTTACTAAAAATTTAGATATATGATTTTGAGTATATTAAAATTTAAAATAAAAAGAAAATATAATTAAAAATAATCAGCTTATATAAGTGATATTTTAAGTTTAATTATTAGAATGGACTTTAAATAAAAATTGAATTGAAGATGTCACTAAATGTGTAATTTGCAAAGCACTTTTCATTATTTTAATGAAACCTTGTTTTGACTTTTATATGTATAAATGATTTTTAAATTTTTAATTTCAATAAAACATTAAAACTTATTTCACTTAACTTCTCCTTACATTTTCATCTCTTTTAGTTTGTATCTTATATATATTTTCAAATGCCATAGTTTTAGTTAATCATTTATAAAGCCTTAAAAGGTTAGAGCATCAATGCATCAAAAATATCTAAAATAAATATTAATTTTATATTTAATATCATCTTAAAGTGAAAATGTAAGCTTGTCAAAGTGTTATTACTCATAAAAAATAAATAGTTTAGTCTATAAAGGTAAATAAAAAAACAACATTATTTAAGCCGCATTTATCACCATTACTAATTTGAAGATTAGCCATGCCAAACATATTTTTATATTTTTTATTTTTTTACAGCCTCAAAAAAAACGCTAATGAATTCCTAAAGGCTTTCATTATAATAACACTCATCAACTTGGTCAGTGATGTTAATATTTCCAAACATAAGAAAGTAATCGATTTATATGTTTTAAGGTAAGCTTAAAAATTAAAAGTTTCATCTCATTAAAAAAAAATCACATTTTAAAACTTATTGTTCAATGCATCAATTATAACTTGATTATATCAATTATACATTTTTAAAAACCACTTCTTATACTTAAATACTTAACTCAAATCAAGAGGTTCTTATTAAATTAAACGTTCATCACCCTTTTTGTTCAAAGTTGAAATTGTTTTAAAATGTAAATGATGCACCACATTAATATCAAATTCATTCTAATATATATTACTTATTCATAAAATGCTCTTTGAGACTCATGATTAAATTGTCCCTCTCCATAATAATTTTTAGAAAAGGATTAACACTCTATTAGGTTTTATTAAAATTTCTTATTGAGCTTATTTAACTAACTAAGAACATTAAATTAAAAAATGAATAAAGAATTAAACTTTATAACATATTAGTAACTCGTATGTTTCTTTACTTTAGAGTTTTCATCGATGCATAATAATTTTTTATATTATTAAGATTAGCCTTTGCATAACCTACCATCGATCAAGTCGTCACAATTTTATACATTTAAATAGTTACAAACTTATAATTAAACGGGTATGCTTTGCTTTTAACTCATATGAAGACTTATTTTTTAAAATGATTGTTAAGCACGACAAATCATTTAATTTATTATGAATATATTGATTATTATTAATGCCTCCCAATGCACATGTCGGTTAGTTTTACTTTAAATTTATTAATCACACCTTTCAATTCCTCACCATAGCAGTGACGTAACTAAATTGTTTATGATTATCGTAACTAAATTGTTTAAATCCTGGAGTCATTGGAGTAAGCTCTAGATTTCGACTTCAGAAGTAATATTTAGTTTCTTTTGCAGACTGTTAAGGCTGGAGGAGAGAAGTGAAAGAGCATGACTCCATGAGCGATAAAGTATATTTTCTCGATGGATATTGTTTCTCTGCATTTCTGGCTGTTTTATGTTGTTTTACCCCTCCTGTTGAAAATCTGTTTATGGCTGCATGCTGTTTTCGTTGTGGTTGAGGAATAGTCTTGTTGTAATATCCTCAGAAGAACTACACATCTCTTCAGAATGCGACGGAAGGATCTGTAGAGACGAAATCGAAAATTGCTGACGATGCCGAACGCGAAGAGGATAGCACAGTGGTAAGTAACAATTTGCGTCCGTGAAGCGGCACAATTATGTTGTTGTCATTGTTGTTTGGCAGGACGGCCTGCATCAACTGCAATAACCTTTACAATGGACAAAATTGCCTGCGTATGGAGGGCAAACCATACACTTTATTTGGATGAACGCCAAAGATGCAACTTCAATTTCAGATTCCCTGAACAGTACTTGCGTCTGGTTTGTAGGTAACAATGCCTCTCCTTTTCTAAGCGTATGCATTATATATTTTAATTAAACAAATTAGAAAATTGATATACTCAACTCAATAATCTTTTATATATAATTATACTAGTCTTTACATATGGATATCACAAGAAACTAAAATATGTTATAAATATTTATTAATATAACATATTGATCGAAATAATAGATACATATATATATATATATATATTATATATTATAATATATATAAATATGTGTGTGTGAATACAAATGCACCATGAAAAACTTGCGATTATAATTACCTATGTGCATATATGTACCTGTGAGTAGGCATATGTTTAACACAGAGAACACAAACATATATTAAACATGTGCCTACGTACACACTGTATATAGATATAAAATACCTACACATATAATACACACACATAATGCATGTGTGTGTATACAGGACAACAAGGGCAAGCTTATAGAATATGGCTTCAAGATTGGGTATTAAAACAATGAAGATTATACGACATTAGACTGGACATGTCTACTGATGGAGCTTATTTGGCTTAATTTAATTTTTCATTGTTAATTTAAACTACATCTATGATTCTATGGTCAATATAGGAGCTTATCATGTCTGTGTAAATAATGTGACGTCCAATGGGAAAATGCATGTATGTACCATATACGTACTTATGTATTACTGAGGGCACACACACAAATAAATAAGTAAATAAATAAATATATATATTATGTGTGTGTGTGTGTCTGCCTGTCTATGGTGAATGTATATGTACGACATTTTATCATATTCATAAAACATATGCTTTCGGTCTCACTCTGCAAGCTTTTTGTTAAGGAAAAAACGTTTTGATACCTTAGTGACCATTCAACATTTCTCAGCTATAGCAAACTAGCTACCGGTGTTTTAACAAATCATTGGATTCTACGGCTACAATTGCGGCATTGTTTAGTTGGGACTAAAGCTTACACACACCACACACACACACACACACACATAACTAATCAATATACACACTACCCATCCTAGAAAAAAATATAAACTAAGTACATTGAGAGAGTGTTAATTAAACTTTGTTTACCGAAAACTTAAGTAAAATTTAATCGCAGTGATGTGTACCAGCATCAGGATCATCTCCACAAGTTCCGCCTTCAGCGTGGTATGCACGTTAGGTCATCCGCGCACTGCTGACTACTGGTGCAGAACTGCCCACAAGTGCCTGCCTCCCGACATGTCCCAAAACGGCACACCAAGTCGCGCTCACACGCATCGTTGTCCTCGCATGGCTTTGCTTCTGCATAGAAAGCTAAAACAAGAGCAAATAGAAGAATGCAAGCAAGGAACTTATGGTTTGTGATGAGTGAGTGGGTGTTTTAAATGCTTTTAGAGCTTATTTATAATCGTGTAGCGACAAATACATTTGGGGTAAAAACAAGGTAAACAGTTTGTTTCTTATACATTACAAATGGGCTTGTGCTAAGAACAAGGCAGGCATGCATGGCAACGGGTGCACTATTGCTATTAGATGTGATATATCACTTCTGTGGAGATTTCCAAGGGAAAAGACTATATAGTTGATAAACTGTTTGTTATATATAAATATATTATTTTTGAGCTTCTATACTCGGTATTGTATTTGTGTGCGAGCGTTTTATGCACGTGTGTGTGTGTGTGTTTTGCAGCGGTTAAGAGTGTTCATGCGAAACTCATTGGGTACGTAGATTGGTTCCTATTACAAGTATACATTCTTTCAAATGCTTGCGAATATTCTTGGAATGATTTTGCATCGAAACCCTTTAACTTAGCAAATACTGAAACATACATATATATGTGTAAATGTGCATATGAATACTTAAAACTCAGACTATTTTACGATTAAATTTAAGAACTAAAATGAAGTTTAATAATCCTATACGAAATTGTTATATTGAAAATTATAAAATGATTTATCATAATATTTATCATAATTTAGTAATATTTAATTAATAACTTCATTCTATTCACTCCACACTTACAATCAAATATATATGTTTAATTATAATTTTAAATATTGAAATAATAGAAGTCTTTAATTGAAGTTTAAAGAATATACAGTAGAAATTGTCTAAATTAATACTGTTTAAATATATATATTTCTTTTGGTCTTAACTTGGCACTGTGCATATTTTAATAAACCTTTACAAATTAATAATTAAAGAACGCACTTGGTCCTCATTTTTTGTAAATTAACATTCTCTATATATCTTCATATGAAGGTTTAGATTTTTTTCTAAATAACACACATATTTATATAAATGAGCAAATGAGAAGTTGGGATTCTTTTTTTTTCACCCTTCATATGCACGATTGCATGCTGTGTTAGAGTCTACTGTGTGGTTTATAATGTATTGTTATAGTTGTGTTAGTGTTAGTGGCTTTTTTTTATAATTGTGCAATGGTTGGGTAAATTTTATGAAGAATTCATGAATCATTAATTATTTATATTGTGTAAAAAAAATTTTATTCATGTAACTAAATTGTCTAAATTAATATTCTATCTAAATTAATACTATATCTTGATTTCAACAGCATTAATTTAGACATATTCCATTGTATATGTCTGTAAATTTAAAACTTCCTAGAGTACATATATATATATATATATATTGACATATTTGAAGGGCATTTCCCTTAAATTAAACACCAATATTTCATACAAGGTTACACAAAATAAAATTAATATTTAAACACTATTTTAACATAGTTTCATAAAAGTGTATACACATCGTACATATCATTATAAGATTATTTATTTACTGTATTGTAGTAAAGCATCGTTATTTAAACATTATTAAAAGATTACAGTCTCAAATCCTTTCACTTAAGTGGTTACTAAAATTTAGAGATATGATTTTGAGTATATTAAAACTTTAAATAAAATTTTAAAAAAAAAAATCAACCTATATAGGTAATGTTTTAAGTTTGAATTTCAAATAAAAATTTAATTAAAAATGTCACCAAGGGTGTAATTTGCAAGGCACCTTTTAATTTTTTATGAAACCTCTTTTTTTTGTTTTAACTTTCACATGTATAAGTGATTTTTAATTTTTAATTTCAAATAAACAATTAAAATTTATATTACCTAACTTCTTATTACATTTTCATCTCTTTTATTTTGTATCTTCTACATATTTCAAATGCCATGATTTCAATTAATCATTTCTAGAGCCTTAAGGTATCAAAATTATCTAAAATAAATATTAATTTTAGATTTAATATCATCTTAAAATCAAATGCAAGCTTGCTAAAGTGTCGTTGATTCTATAAAGTAAATGAAAGAAGCCTTACTTAAATGTGTTTATTTATGATTTGGAGAGCAACCATTCCAAACATATTTTATATTTCTTTATTTTCTTACAACCTCGAAAAAACTCTAATAAATTCATAAAGCTCATTATAATAATGCATCAATTTGGTTAACCTTTTCAACTATAAGATAATACTTATCTTTTTCAATTCATATTTCCTAAAGTAAGGTTGAGAATTAAAAAGCTTCACCTAGTTTTAAAAATTCACATTTTGAAACTTATTATTTAATACATTAATTGTAACTTGATTATATTCTTGTAGCCAACCACACATTTTTGAAACCACTTTTTTCTTTAAATACTTAATTCAAATCAAGAGGTTGTTAATATTCATTATTCTTTTTGTTCAAAATTGAAGTTGCTTTAAAATGTAAATGATGCACTACAATAAAATCAGATTCATCTTAACATATGTCATTTATGAGATAGCTCTTAACATATGTCAATTGTCTATGAGATGGCCTTTGTAAAAAACTCATCAAAATAAAAGATATGTGACTAAATTGCCCATGAAGATACTTACTTTTAAGGTTTCTAATCTTTTAGCATTTTATTGAAACTTCTCATTGAGCTTATTTAACTCACTAAAACCATTTTAGTAAGATGAATAAAGAATTAAATTGAATAATGTGTTAATAACTTGTATATTCTTTCCCTTCAAGTTTTTATTGATGAAAAATAGTTTATATTATTAAAATCAACCTTTGCATAGCCTACCCTCAATGCACTTGATGAATTTTGAAGTAAGTATAAACTTATAATTAAATTATATGCTTCAGTCATAGTTTTTTATAATTCCTTTTTATTTTGGATGTTAACTGTTATTACCTACCGAATTATATTAACAAGCTTTAAGTGTTGTAAAAAACATGTCTACTTAGTGCACTTGGGTATCTAGCATTGGTTAATTGAGTGTCAGTAAGTATTTGTAAGAAACTCTGTGCAAAACTGATACTTTTATTTAAAAAATTCTTACCCTAGTTTTCCATGTCCCGATTAAGGGTTGACTTAACCCTAGGGTTGCCCTAACTCCCTAAACCCCTCATTAGGTTAAACTTATCAAGTATATTTTTATTAGGAATAAGTTTCTGTGTTAACCCACCTTATAAAATAGGAAAATAGTGAATGGCCTTGTCACATATTTAAGTAATATAAGGTTCATAATTGAGCTTGTTATTCTTTTATCGGTGCAAGCTGTATTTTTATGTTGTTAAGGCACAATCTTTTTGTTGTGCCGTAACTTCTAGACAATAAAGGTGCATTTCATCTTTAGGATATCTTACCCTTAACTTTAGTGAATCCATGTTTAAAAAGTCTTATTAGACCACACGTTCTAAGGATTAAAGGTTGAGGCATGTTTTTAGCCTCCTCTTCCACATCAAGCTAGAAGTAACATTCATAATTAAATAGGGTGGGCTTGGAATCTTAATTAACATGTTTTTGTACCAAGTTCATGAAGGTTCATATAAGGGTTTTAAAGTTAGCATTTGAGAGTCACATTCGTGACACTTAATGTAACTCTTGAATTTAAAGGACTATAGCATGATAACGCATGTCTTGATAAATAATGTTACATGAAGATAAACACTAAGCACACAATATGATGTTTGAGGCACACCCTTTAGGGTTGCCTCATGGACTTAACGTTAAGGGGTTGGATATTGTATCAAGCATGCATGCTTGTGCTCACATTATGGTGCTAAGCCTTTGTTCAAGGGAGATAGGTCTCCTAATTGGATGTGCTATTAGTATACTTGGTTAAGGAGGGCTTTTTTCCTTGAGATCCAACAGTTGAACGATCTAAATTCATTAACAAGAGCCCAGTCACGAGGCACTTGCAAGGTTGTGTATTAAAAGTTATTCAAACTTAACATAACACTTATGTCCTCCTTAAGTATGAATACTATGTCTAAGGTATGACTTTATCACCAAACCCTTGTGGTTCAAGGTACCCTTTGTTGCCAAAAGAGGGTTGTATTCCCAGACGCCTCAAGGATGCTTTAGCTCTATCACATGGATATGTGTGGGACACATTTTTTATGGGGTTAAGGTTTGAACTGTCTAGGTCTTCTAGGGCAAGATCTTAAAGTCTACTCAGGTTATACTCAGGTTATACTCTGAGGGTAATTATTTTAGGGGGACTTCCATCAATCAAAACCAAAAAATTGGAATGTTTTTAATATAATTATATAATGTAAATAACATTTCTTATTCGCATGTGATATATAATACTAAGCATCTACATAATTTTACATTGAGTAACTTTAAAAGTTATGCTTACATTTGATTCATCATGGGTTGCAAAAGAATTCACTTAGAATCAATTTATAATGTAAAAAACCAAATGTTTTTTTAATATTTTAGTGTTTATTGAAAGTGTTTTAACTTCTTCATCAAACTTTTACATTATTATATTGGTTTATTTAAAACAATATAATTTTGTTTCAATGGACCAATAAAAGACTCACAATTTCCAAATTTTATGCAAACCAAAAGACTTTTTGGTATTTCTTACTTTGTTTTCTTGTCTATGTTATTATAACTTAATATTTCAAATAAAATTGAATAAAAGACTTTATTTTTTTAGTCTTCCTCTCTGTTTCCACTATAAAATTATTTAAAAATATTTTAAATTACTACTTATTTACCTTGTACTTTTCAAATTCTTTTGAATATTCTATAGTATTTAAGAATATTTTTCTTGAAATATTCACATGCATATTATATAAAAATATTGAAATCTTATAAAATTAGTTTTTGCTTTTTTTAAATGAAAAAATTAGCAACTTTACCTCTCAGAAACAAACACGATACCTGCAAAAGAAATTAAATATTTACTTCTGAAGTCAAAATCTAGAGCTTACTCCAGAGACTCCCTTCGCCTCGGATTCGCTTTCTTGGGTTCCTGCACATCATATGGTGTTTGTTTTTGAGAAGTAAAGTTGTTAATTTTTTCATTTAAAAAGCAAAAAACTAATTTTATAAGATTTCAATATTTTATATATGCATATGAATATTTCAAGAAAAATATTCTTAAATACTATTTTTAAAATATTCATGAAAGAATTTAGAAAGTAATTTAAATTATAAATATGTAAATAAGTTATAATTTTAGTAATTTAAATATATTTTATAATTTTATAGTGGAAAAAAGAGACGAAGACTAAAAAAATAAAGTCTTTTATTCAATTTTATTTTGAAATATTAAGTTATAATAACATAGACAAGAAAACAAAATAAGCAAATACCAAAAGTCTTTGATTTTGCATAAAACTTGGAAATTGTGAGTCTTTTATTAGTTCATTGAAACAAATTTATATTGTTTTTAATAACCAATATAATAATGCAAAAGTTTGATGAAGAAGTTAAACATAGTGAACACTTTCACATAAACACTAAACATATTAGAATTTATTTTTTTTTGATTTTTTACATTGTAAGTTGATTGTAAGTGAATTCTTTTGTAACCCGTGAGTGCAAAAAGATATCTTGTACATTCTCAAATTATTGATGCCAACAATAAAAGGAAAACGATTCCTAACCAAGGCCTTATACATATTATGAATAAATCATGTTATAATTTTCAATATAACCAATTTCGTATAAGAACTACACATTACTAAACTTCTTTTTAATTCTTAAATTTAAGTCGTAAAATAGTCTGAGTTTTAAGTATTCATATGCAATCATTATATGTGTGTGTACATTTACACACACACACATATATATGTTTTAGTATTGGCTAAGTTAAAGGTTGCCATGCAAAATCATCCCAAGAATATTCGCAAGCATTTGAAAGATGTATGGAGTCCAATCTACATACCCTAATGAGTTTCGAATGAACACTCTTAACCGCTACAAAACACACACAACACACACACGTGCATAAAACGCTCGCACACAAATACTCTATTTTCAATACCGAGTATAGAAACTCAAAAATAATATATTTATATATAACAAACAGTTTATCAACTATATAGTCTTTTCCCCTTGGAAATCTCCACAAAAGTGATATTATAACAAGTATATATTAAATGCTATATCACATCTAATAGCAATAGTGCACCCGTTGCCATGCATGCCTGCCTCGTTCTTAGCACAAGCCCATTTGTAATGTATAAGAAACAACTATTTACCTTGTTTTTACCCCAACTGTATTTGTCGCTACACGATTATAAATAAGCTCTAAAGCATTTAAAACACTCACTCACTCACTCACAAACCAAGACAATGTCTAAGTTCCTTGCTTGCATTCTTCTACTTGCTCTTGTTTTAGCTTTCTTTGCAGAAGCAAAGCCATGCGAGGACAACGATGCGTGTGAGGGCGACTTGGGGGACATGTCGGGAGGCAGGCACTTGTGGGCAGTTCTGCACCGGCAGTCAGCAGTGCGCGGATGACCTAACGTGCATACCTCACGCTGAAGGCGGAACTTGTGGAGATGATCCTGATGCTGGTACACATCACTGCGATTAAATTTTACTTAAGTTTTCGGTAAACAAAGTTTAATTAACACTCTCTCGATGTACTTAGTTATATATTTTTTCTAAGATAGGTAGTGTGTATATTGATTAGTTATACGTGTGTGTGTAAGCTTTGCATAAAAAAGCACTGCAGTCCCCACTAAACAAAGCCGCAATTGTAGCCGTAGAATCCAATGATTTGTTAAAAAAACAATATAGTTAAACATAGTAATATTATTTTTATATTATGTTCATAAATTGAACTTGAATAAGATATATATAAGTCTATCTCAGCGATAGCTAGTTTGCACTAAGGTATCTCTATAGAAGCTCAAAATAATATATTTATGTATAACAAACAGTTTATCAACTATATAGTCTTTTCCCCTTGGAAATCTCCACAAAAGTGATATTATAACAAGTATATATAAATGCTATATCACATCTACTAGCAATAGTGCACCCGTTGCCATGCATGCCTGCCTCGTTCTTAGCACAAGCCCATTTGTAATGTATAAGAAACAAACTATTTACCTTGTTTTTACCCCAACTGTATTTGTCGCTATACGATTATAAATAAGCTCTAAAGCATTTAAAACACTCACTCACTCACTCACAAACCAAGACAATGTCTAAGTTTCCTTGCTTGCATTCTTCTACTTGCTCTTGTTTTAGCTTTCTTTGCAGAAGCAAAGCCATGCGAGGACAACGATGCGTGTGAGGGCGACTTGGTGTGCCGTTTCGGGACATGTCGGGAGGCAGGCACTTGTGGGCAGTTCTGCACCAGTAGTCAGCAGTGCGCGGATGACCTAACGTGCATACCTCACACTGAAGGGAACTTGTGGAGATGATCCTGATGCTGGTACACATCACTGCGATTAAATTTTACTTAAGTTTTTCGGTAAACAAAGTTTAATTAACACTCTCTCGATGTACTTAGTTATATTATTTTTTCTAAGATGGGTAGTGTGTATATTGATTAGTTATATGTGTGTGTGTGTGTGTAAGCTTTGCATAAAAAAGCACTGCAGTCCCCACTAAACAGAGCCGCAATTGTAGCCGTAGAATCCAATGATTTTTTAAAAAAACAATATAGTTATTAACAAAGTAATATTATTTTATAATATTTAACTTGAATAAGATATATATGAGTTTAATATCTCACCGATACCTAGTTTGGTATCGCTAGAAATGTCCAATGGTCACTAAGGTATCAAAACGTTTTTCCTTAACAAAAAGCTTTCAGAGTGAGACCCCTTATGTCCTAGAAAGCATATGTTAATTGAAAAATGTCGTACATATACATTCACACACACACACACAGATATATATATATATATTTATTTATTTGTGTGCGTGTACCCTCAGTAATACATACAATACCGTGCATACATGCATTTTCCCATTTGAACGTCACATTATTTACACAGACATGATAAGCTACTATATTGACCATACAATCATAGATGTAGTTTAAATTAACAATAAATTAAGAATAATCAAGCTAAATAAGCTCCATCTAATGTCTAATCAAGCCAAATAAGCTAGTCTAATGTCGTGTAATCTCCATTGTTTTAATACCCAATCTTGAAGCCATATTCTATAAGCTTGCCCTTGTTGTCCTGTATATACACACATGCATTATGTGTGTGTATTATATGTGTAGGTATTTTGTATCTATATACACTGTGTACGTAGGCACATGTTTAATATATGTTTGTGTGTCTGTGTTAAACATATGCCTACTCACAGATACATATATGCACATAGGTAGTTATAATCGCAAGTTTTTCTCGGTGCATTTGTATTACAGGCACACATATTATATATATATATATATAATATATATTCTATTATTTCGATCAATATGTTGTATTAATAAATATTTATAACATATTCTATGTGATATCCATATGTAAAGACTAGTATAATTATATATAAAAGATTATTGAGTATATCAATTTTCTAATTTGTTTAATTAAAATATATAATGCATACGCTTAGAAAAGGAGAAGCATTGTTACCTACAAAACCAGACGCACAAGTACTGTTCAGGGAATCTGAAATTGAAGTTACATCTTCCATCTAAATAAAGTGTATGGTTTGCCCTCCATACGCAGGCAATTTTGTCCATTGTAAAGGTTATTGCAGTTGCCAAACTGTTGAGACATAAACTGATGCTCTAATATACTAGGGTTTGGACTCCTGTTTTAGGGTTCTTCACGAGCACGAATGGGAGCCATTTTGCAGCGCGTACTATCCGCCAGGGTTGAGGTTTAATCTTGGTGCGGCGGTGATTTAATTCTGAACATGATTAGTTTGATGCGGTATTTATATAAAATATATTATAGTTATAATATAAATATAAAAAAACATAAATTAAATATAAAAATATATATATGTCAGATTAACCCCCCAAATTTGTGAAAATTGACACCATTACTGTGCCGCCATGATTGCCCGCCCGCCGCACCGAAATATTCTTTATACGAAAATGAATATTCTTACAGAATGGAATATTTTGGTACGACGGAAATTCGTACGCTCGGCAAACTGTGCTTAGAAATGTCAGATCCCGCTACTCGCTACTAATGTCCCCCACCAGGGTTCAAAACCCATTCAAAATTGTCATTACTAATGTCCCTCACTAGGTCAAAACCCATTAAAAATTATCACTACTAATCAAGGTTAAAAAACCCATTAAAAATTGCAAATTTTTTCTAAAAACGTTGCATTTCTTCTTAAGGGTTGTAAGATCCACGTGTATAGTTGCATGTGTACATACTATTATTAGCATAGTGAATTTTGATAACTGTCAAATTGATTTCAATTTGAACCATTCACTCTTGTATATAAGTTAGGATTTCTAGACTAATGGATATACACATTTCTATATTCCGAGCCTTCACATTGGGTGGAGGTGAGAGGCACTTCTAATTGTCCCTACGGAGTGCTCAAATTTGTGTCTTTTTTGTTGATTTTCTTTGTCTTCTTAGATCTAACTTTTCCATTGTCTAGATTTATTCCTTTTTTTATTAATTTTGTTCTTTCTTTAGATCCACAACAGGCAAATCCTTTGTTTGTGGAGTAGTTACCCATGCAGTTATTAGATGCCATGCGGATACAACTGAACAATCACTCTCAATTGATAGTAGCATTCACAAGGGTACTCCTCCTACTCCTGTTGCAAACCCCTACGTCTGGTCAGATTTCTTTCGTGAAAATTCTAGAGATGATGTGTACCATTGGTTTGACCACTTCACCGTGGTTGCCACATATCATTCGTGAGACGGTGCTCAGTGTTTGCGCGAGTTTCCTACTTGTCTTCAAGGGTGGTACAATGGTCTCGATGTTGCAACTCGTGGAGATTGGAGTATTCTTCTAGAGATTTTCAAACGTGCATTTGGACATACAGACGATTATGACGATGCTTTTCAGTAGTTGCATCATATTCAGTAGGAGCCATCTGAGTCGGTGATGCAGTTTGGTGTTTGCTTTCGGAGCCTTTTGCTACGTGCAGAACCTAACATGTCGGAACGCATCAAGTTAGGTATGTTGTGGCTAGCACTTCATCAAGACCTTGTGGGGCTTGTGCATGCACTAGCTCCAGTGACTCTTGACGATGCTTTGAGGCTGGCACAACGATATGAGTCATCACCTCTCCTACTTACACCTTCACGTTCTCTCGTTCCACTTCATGTTGGGGATGGACTTGCTCTGATGGAGGTTGAGGCTATTGCTACTCATGTATCAGCACAAGATTGGGCCTGTGGACGAGGACGTTGACGTGCAGTTTGTTGTTGGGCGTGTGATGAGGTTGGACACACGTATCGGCGTTGTTAACGGTTTCCTAATTGGCGTCCCCATTTCCGAGGTGGAGGCCCTGGCATTAACAACGTCGATTGGCGCTACTGTAGTGGAAGGTCTTGATGTAATGGATCTTCTAAGAAACGACGAATCGCACGAATAGAAGGTCCTTGTGCAAATAAATTAGTGACCCCTCCATTTTTCTTTTGGGAGTATCATCAAGGGGTTCACTTGGCACCAGTTCATCCGGTTTTCACCTTTCAAGCTCGATTTAATCATACGCCACGTCCTATTCTCTTTTTAGTGTTGGTGGATACAAGTTTGAATTTGTCCTCTATTTCTCAGTCTGTTATTACACGTTGCTGTGTCATGCGGAAGAACCAGTCTTTATTCTGTACGGCAACGGACACACTCATGCTTGTTTGCGAGATGAAGTTGACATTGTTGTTTGTGTGGATGATCATGAGCTTTGAGTTTCAATCTTTACGGGTGGTGCCGAGTTAAGCTTTTTATCTTATCCTTAGTGTGGATTGGTTGATTCGCAATCATGCCAAGTGTGATTTTGAAAAAGTCTCCCTCATGTTTAACTCTCCCTCGTCTTTCTTCCAATTCTCTTACTTCTATTCCACTTCGTCCATCTGCTTCCATCGCTTTTGTTTCACCCTTACTTCTAACCATCTCCCCTTCATGCTCTTCCTTTCCCTTTTTAGATCCATCAAATGATTGTTGTGCTGCAGTCGTTGATCAACTCAAGAAAGAGTATGCTAATCTTTTCAAACTTCAACTTGTCATCTGGGGTCAGGATTGTGACACGCCACCCTATTCCAACTGGGGATGCTAGGCCAATCAAGGTACCTGTTTAGAGTCAATCACCAAAGGTGCTCAAGATTTTACGAGTGAATGTTAAGAAGATGTTGGAAAAGGGTGTTATTCGAAAATCTCAAAGTCCTTAGGCGTGCAACCGCATCTTATGATGAAGCCGGATGGGAGCGTTCAATTCTGCATCGACTATCACCCATTAAATTATGTAACCATTTCAGATGTGTATTCACTTCCTCATACTGCAAATCTTTTGGATCAACTGGGGTGGAGTCATTGGTTCACCAAGTTAGATCTCGCCTTTAGATATTGGCAAGTTTCGATGGCTGACGCGAACATTCCCAAGACTGCTTTTCGAACACCATTTGGCATGTACGAATTTCTTGATGATGCCTTTCGATTTGAGCAATGCTCCAGCAAATTTCCAACATATGATGAACGAGGTTCTTTGCGATATGCCGGAGGTGACTGCCGACTTCATTGACAATGTTTTAATTCACTCGGATGGGACTTGGGAGGAGTATGTTGAAGATGTACATTGTCAAGCCAACGGATCCAGGAAACAGGAAGAGAGCAGGATTCCAAGGACATGAAGGCTTGACTCAGGAACAGGACCGAGAGCAGGACAGGAACCAGGAATAGGAACAGGACGGATCTAGGAGTAGGACAGGATTAGGATAGGATCCGGGAGCAAGACAGGAAAGCACAGGATAGGATCCGGGAGCAAAACAGGAACAGGACAGGATCCCGGAGCAGGACAGGATCCAGGAACAGGACAGGAAATAGGAGCGAGACAGGAACAGGACAGGAAACAAGACAAGACAAGATTGATCGTAGTAAGACTGGTGTTGATAGTAACTGATTGTACAACAATTAGGTCGGAGCTTTTATGCTCACAACTCCAAGAGCTAATCTAGGCATGCATGCAAAAGTGGTTGCATGCATGCAAAAGTGATTGCATGCATGCAGAGGCTAAGATGAGTCCACATGTCCCTTATCCTCTAGGCATATCCTGTGGCATATCCTGTGTAGGAATATCCTGCAACCGAATCCTGTGTCCGGAATCCTGGTAGGAGTATCCTGTAGGAAAATCCTGCAACCCATATCCTGTATCCGGAATCCTGTAGGAAAGTCCTGCAACCCATGTCCTGTATCCGGAATCCTGTATTCTGTATCGGGTCGTGACAGCACCTCCTCCCTAAAGACGAGTTCCACGAGTCTTGGGACCTGGTTTAGCAGGATAATGCCGATGGAAGGCAGCAACCTTGGAAGAAGCATGGAGTAAGTTGGATGCAGGTTCCCAAGTGCGATCAGTAGGCAGGTACCCTTTCCAATCCACCAAGTATTGGAGTTGGTGACGATGAAGACGAGAGTCAAGGATGGCTGCGACTTCGTACTCAGGTTCCGTGTCAATGACCACAGGAGGGGGAGGAGAAGAAACACGACCAGGAAGAGAAGAAGGATGATACGGCTCCAACAAAGAGGTGTGAAACACAGGATGAAGTTTCACCGTGGATGGTAACTCGAGTCGGAAAGCTACAGGATTTACCTCCGCCACGATCCTATAAGGGCCCAATCGTTGAAAATCCAACTTAGAAGAAGGCCTGTTGGTGCGAATGTGTCGACGAAGAAGCCACACGAGATCACCAATCTTGTATGCAGGTGCCGGCTGTCGGTGAGCATCAGCATGATGCTTGTATCGTTCCTGTGCCTGTTGAAGATGAACCTGGAGATCATCCTGTACCTGCCGAAGATGCTGAAGACGATCCTGTACTGCAGGAGCGGAAGAAGGAGAAGCGGTAGGAGCAAAGTCAAAACGTGGATGGTGGCCTGTAAGAGCAAAGAAAGGTGTCTGTCCTGTAGATGCGTGGATGGAGTTGTTGTAGGCAAACTCTGCCATTGGAAGGAGGTCCAACCAGTTGTCCTGCTGGTAACTGATGAAGCAACGAAGATACTGTTCTAAGGTCTGAATTGTGCGTTCGGACTGCCCATCGGTTTGTGGGTGATATCCTGAAGAAAGATCCGCTTTGACCTGTAGACTCCGAAGAAGCTCTCGCCAAAACTTGGACATGAATTGTGGACCTCGATCGGAAACAATGCTCTCAGGAAGACCATGATGTCGGAACACCTCGCGGATCACCAACTCGGCAGTTGTCTGACCTGTAGCTGTCTTGTTGCAGGGTAGGAAATGAGCCTGCTTGGTGAAACGGTCAACCACCACAAGAACTGCATCAAATCCACGGGAAGGAGGAAGATCTGTGAGGAAATCCATAGAAATGGATCTCCAAGGAGCAGACGGAACAGGAAGAGGACGAAGAAGACCAGAGGGTGCATGATGAGGCATCTTCGACCTGCTACAAGTGTCACAACTCCGTACAAACCTCTCCACAAAACCTCGCAACCCAGGCCACCAATAGTTGCGAGTCACCAATTCCACTGTCTTGGCCACACCAAAATGTCCTGTAGCCGGGGTATCATGACAATCCTGTACCACACGAGTCCTAGAAATACCAACAGGAACGTACAGGAGACCTTCCCGGTACAGGAGTCCATCCTGTATGGTGAATAGGTTGTAGTCTGGACGGGAACTGGAGGAAGAGGAACTTGCAACGTCAGGATGAATGTGTGAGAACACATTCTTTCCCAAGTCGTCTGTAGGCAACTGCGAACGAACGTCCTGTAGGAGTGTTGAATTTGCTGGAGCCTGATGAACCTGCAGTGCCGCAAGCCGGAAACGATCAGGACCCAACAACACTTGCCTTTGACCGTCAAATGCAGGATCGCCCGGGCTTGGTGCAAGGTAAGAGCGCCTAGACAATGCGTCCGCCTTGCCATTCCGAAAGCCGGGCCTGTAGACGATGACGAAGTCAAAACGTGATAGGAACTCTGCCCACCTAGCCTGTCGCCGACTGAGGACCCGAGCCGTTTGAAAGTACTCCAGGTTCTTGTGATCCGTAAGAACTTGTACAGGATGTGCAGCACCTTCCAGGAAATGCCGCCATTCCTCAAACGAATCCACAATGGCCTTGAGTTCCTTGTCATGAATCTCGTAGTTGATCTCCGCCGACAGGAACTTACGAGAGTGAAAGGCTACAGGATGAAGCAACTTGTCCTCTCCAACTTGCGATAGGACGGATCCTACTGCAAAATCCGAGGCATCTGCTTCAATGAAGAAAGGATGAGAAGGGTCAGGATGTGCTAAAATCGGAGCTGTCGTGAAAACGTCCTTGAGTGTTGTGAACGCGTGTTCCGCCTTGTCGGACCAAGAGAAAAGTCCTGTGCGCTTGGTGAGTTCTGTGAGTGGAAGTACACGCTTGGAGAAGTCCTGTATGAACCGCCTGTAGAAGTTTGCAAAGCCAAGGAAACATTGTACATCTCGTACCGACTTGGGCCTCTCCCACTCCACGATGGTCTTCACCTTGTGCATGTCCATGGAAACGCCAGCAGGAGAGACGATGTAGCCCAAGAACTCCACCGAATCCCTATCGAAAAAACACTTCTCCAACTTCGCGTACAGGCCATGCTCGCGAAGCCGCTCTAAAACTAGTCGTACATGCTTGTCATGTGCCGCCTGGTCCTTGGAGAAAATCAAGATGTCGTCGAGGTAGATCACCACAAACTGGTCCAAGAAGTCACGGAAAATGTCGTTCACCATGTGTTGGAATACAGCTGGGGCATTGGTAAGGCCGAAAGGCATTACCGTGTACTCAAAATGTCCATACCTTGTACGAAAGGCAGTCTTCCACTCATCGCCGGGACGAATCCGTACAAGGTTGTAGGCTCCTCGTAAGTCGATCTTCGTGAACACCTTTGCCCCTCGCAGCCGATCGAGAAGTTCCGGGATCAATGGCAACGGATACCGATTCCGAATGGTGACTTGATTCAAACCCCTGTAGTCCACCACCAAACGTAAACTCCCATCCTTCTTCTTGACAAAGAAGATAGGAGCTCCTGCAGGGGACTTTGAGTGACGAATGAAGCCGGATCCTAAGTTGTCCTCGATGTATTGACGAAGAACCTCCAACTCTGTGGGTGACAATGCATAGATCGGTCCGAATGGTGGAGTCTTTCCTTCCGCAAGATCAATAGGACAGTCGTAGGACCTGTGAACAGGAAGAACTGCAGCCTTGTGCTTGTCAAAAACGTCCTTAAAGTCGTGGTACTTGGATGGTAGGGAAGAAGGAGGAGAAGGGAAGAGAAGGAGAAAAAACAGGGGAGTCGGATACAGGAAAGGTAGGAGAGGACGTAGGAGTTACTTGAAAAGCAAAAAGGTGGAAGGGGGGCAGGATCAGTGGCGAGTTCATGCATGGTAGTGGTAAGAACTCGGAGAGGAGAAGGAGGGAGCTGTGACTGAAAAAGAGGAAGGATCTTGGGGGATGGAACAGAGGCAGGGTAACAGAAAGAAGCAGGATTGGAAAAAACCTGTGTGGTTGTTGATGAGTGTACAGGATTGGAAGAATCCTGTACAGGACACCGTGAGTGTACAGGATTGGAAGAATCCTGTACAGGAGTCCGTGGTTGCGCAAGAGTGGAAGAAGCCTGCGAATGTGCTGACGAATCAACAGGAGGTGGATCCTGTTGAGGAGGAACCTTCGACACTGATACAGGATTGGAAGAACCCTGTACAGGACACCGCAAACTTACAGGAATGGGGAGAGCCTGCGGATGTGCTGAGGAACTGCCATGAGGTGAATCCTGTCGAGGAGGAGTCTTCAACACTGGTACAGGAACAGGTACGGTCAATCCTGTAGCTTGTACTGCCTCAGATACTAAGGATGTATCCTGCACGCAGGAAGGTACAGGATTGATCCTAGAAGTTGGAGAGGAAAACGTGAGTGTCCTAGACCTCCAGTCGATCTGCGGATTTGCAACAACGAACCATGGCATGCCCAAAATGATGGGAGTCGACCGAGTCTTGATCAAGTTGAAGGAAATTGAACAGTTGAATGTGCCATACCTGCAGGAGAGAGGTTCGGTAGCATGGGTAACTGCACCGGAAGCAATTAGACGCCCATCGGCCACCTCTACAGGAACTGCACGCTTCAACTTCACCACCGAAATGCCATGTTGAGTTGCAAACGTGTCATCCATGAAGCATGCATTTGCACCAGTGTCTAACAAGGCAAACTCCATGAGCTCTCGATTATTAAGATGAATGTGTACAGGAAACTTAAGTGACGGGATGGTATGAGCAGCACCAATGGAGCCTGCACCTACGTCCAACTTCGCGGCTCCTAGACGAAGTGGACATTGGAGTTTTCCGACTGAACTTCGGCTTCGACTTCACGCGTCTTGAAGTTCCTGGCTTTAATAGGACAATCTGCCACCTTGTGTCCTGCTCCACCACAATACAAGCACAGGTTCTCACTGCGACGACGTTGCTTCTCGGCAGCGGAAAGAGAGCCACGCTTGGATTTCTCAACCTCCATAGGAACTACTCCAGAAGGTGGTGCAGGAACATGTACCACAGCTGTAGGATTGGTTTGCAGGAACTGTTGACGGGATCTTTCCTGACGACGCTCGAACAAACGGTTGTCGCAACGAACAGCTTGTTGCATGATCTCCGCTAATGTTTGGGCATCCGGTAACGTAAGGAGAAGGTCCTTCACGTCGTCCCTCAACCCAAAACGGAAGTGTTCGATCAATGCAGTCTCGTCCCATGGAATGTTCGTGCAAAGTTGCTGAAATTCGGATGCATAGACGGAAGCTGGTCGGGATCCTTGAGTGAGCTTCCGTAACTTCGTGCATGCAGAACGGTACTTATCAGGATCTCCAAAACAGGCTTCAAAGGCAGCCACGAAACCTTCAAAGTCTTCCATCAGTGGATCGTCACGCTCCAGCAAGGGGGCAACCCAAGCCCGTGGAGATCCACTTAGTAAGGATGCCAAAAGACCCACCTTTTGAGCATCAGTCGAGTAGCGCCGTGGTTGCATACGGATCAAGAGGATCTGATTCAGGAAACCTTGGAAATCGGCACGATTACCACTGAACTTCTCTGGCATGCTAACCTTCGGCTCCGAAGAAAAGTTTGATGAAGAGGAAACCACCGATGCCTGGGAGAGAGCCTGCGCAGCAGCCTTGGAGGATGCATCAGCAGCTGCATGTGCCGCAGTGGTGGAACCTTGCAGGTCGGTGACCACTTGGCGCAAAGTGGCCAGCTCATGAAGTAGCATTTGGTGCTCGTGTTGAAAATGCTCAAAATCAGCCATGATCTAGGAAAGAAAAAAGGAGGAAAATGAAGGAAAGGAATCAAGAAAAAGGTAGCTGGAAAACGGAGAACTATGAAGCAGTTACTATCAAACTGTCAAGCCACGATCCAGGAAACAGGAAGAGAGCAGGATTCCAAGGACATGAAGGCTTGACTCAGGAACAGGACCGAGAGCAGGACAGGAACAGGAATAGGAACAGGACGGATCTAGGAGTAGACAGGATTAGGATAGGATCCGGGAGCAAGACAGGAAAGCACAGGATAGGATCCGGAGCAAAACAGGAACAGGACAGGATCCCGGAGCAGGACAGGATCCAGGAACAGGACAGGAAATAGGAGCGAGACAGGAACAGGACAGGAAACAAGACAAGACAAGATTGATCGTAGTAAGACTGGTGTTGATAGTAACTGATTGTACAACAATTAGGTCGGAGCTTTTATGCTCACAACTCCAAGAGCTAATCTAGGCATGCATGCAAAAGTGGTTGCATGCATGCAAAAAGTGATTGCATGCATGCAGAGACTAAGATGAGTCCACATGTCCCTATCCTCTAGGCATATCCTGTGGCATATCCTGTAGGAATATCCTGCAACCGAATCCTGTGTCCGGAATCTTGTAGGAGTCCTGTAGGAAAATCCTGCAACCCATATCCTGTATCCGGAATCCTGTAGGAAAGTCCTGCAACCCATGTCCTGTATCCGGAATCCTGTATTCTGTATCGGGTCGTGACAGTAGTTTGGGGTTTTAAGAAGCTTCATGCCTACTTGTATGGTTCGCGGACGTTGTTGAAGGGCGATCATGCAGTAGTCACTTTGTTGTTGAAGCGGAAGAATTTAATTGGTCGTACTGCTCGATAGGCCTTGAAACTTCAATTTACAACTTTAAAGTTGTTCATCGCCCAGGAAGTTCCATGGCTAATTGTTGATGCTCTTTCTCAGGCTCCTCTTTCACCTTCTTTCTCTTCTTTTGCCCCAGAGGAACTAGTTGTTTAAGCATCAATAGACTTTTTGGACGAAGATTCCGTACCATCAGTAGTTGTTGTGCTTTGATGTTCAGTGTCCGCAAAATGCAGAGTTAGATTTGCCATCTTTGGATGAAGTTCGGGAAGTTCAAAAAGTTGAGCCGTGGATTCAAAGGCTTCGTGATGGGTTTGAGAATCATGCATCACTTGCTAATGACTTGCATTTTAAGCATTTACATTCGCAATATCGCCTTTAGGACGGCCTTTTTTTATTTGTAGGGACTAATCCAGATGATTATTTGCGGTTGGTGTACCTTTGGTCTTCGTTCCACGCTTCCTCCACACTTACCATGACTCTCCTATTCTCGGTGGGCACATGGGACATCATCGTGTGATGGAGAAGTTATGCAGATCTTTCTATTGGCCACAGTTACAGAAGATGTAATTCGGTATGTGTGTAGTTGTGTGTGGTGCCAAGCTCCCAATACTCCTTGTGTACTTCGGAAGGACGATTGGAGTCAATTGCAGTTTCTCGTTCATTTGAATTGGTGGCATTTGATTTGATGGGACTTTTCCGCGATCGATTGCTGGCAACAAGTACGTTATTATTGCTTTTGACTACCTAACTCGTTAGGTAAAAGTTGGTGCTCTTGCTAGTGCGACTGCTTTTGCTGTTGGTCAGTTTCTCCTTAATTGAATTATGTTTCAGCATTTTTGTTCGGAGCAAATCCTCTTGGACAATGGTCCTGCATTATGGTCGAGGCATTTCATGTTTTGACTTCTCGACTGGGGATACGCCACACTTTCACAAGTGGTTATCATCCTCAGACAAATGGTTGGTGGGAACAGCTCATTAGGATCGTGAAATATATAAATTTTTAACATTCAGATTGGGATGGTTATCTACCATCTCTTCGATATGCTTATCTCACTGGAGTACAAGGTTCTGTTGGTACTTCCCCATATAAGCTCTTGTATGGTCATGACCCAGTGTTGCCAATAGAGTTGGGTCTGCCTTCTCGGTTGCCACGAGCTGCTGATGCTAGGTCATGAGATCGGTATTTGACAAGCATTCTTTCATTGGTTCGTGCAGAATCAAATAGAACACTTGGACGTGTACAAATAAGACAACAACAATGTTACAACTTGCATCATAATCCTCTTACGGAGTACAAGGTTGATGAACTGGTGTTGGTTCGTTTTCCCAAACTTATGATACATGGTTTAGTTAAGAGTCTCCTTCCTCAATGAAAAGGACCATATCGAGTGCTACAGCAAGTAGGACCACAAGTTTATGACGTTCGGCACGACGACATCAACCTGATCCCCTAGAGATTGTACATGTGCAACAGTTCAAGCGTTTTGTACAACGGAAACAAGTTCTGCCGCTTACAAATCTACCAGTGCCTCCTCTTGATGTTCCTCTAGATCCAGGCCCATCTACCAGAGAACCCTAACCAACCTACTTCCTTACGAAAGAAAGGGATGATGTAAGATCCATGTGTACAACTGCATATATACATACTATTAGAATTTTGATAGCCATCGGATTAATTTCAATCTAGACCACTCACTCTTGTATATAAGTTAAGGTTTATGAACTAATGGATATGCAATATTCCGAAATCTCACATGGTTATATATTTTAATGTCATTTTATAAAAGTTCAAAAGCCTTGCGAAAGTCGTCAAAGGCGAGGCATTTATGTATATACTTTTTTTTTGTATGTATATACTTTTTTTTTTGTATTAATAATGGTCATTGACTTAAACCATCTGATTCACATATTGCTTGTGAGTTCCAATCTACTCCAGGTATGGCAATTCTAGATAGAGAAGTTTGCATGAGTGTTGCGCTAATCACCACTGTGCTCATAGTTTATCATGTGATTAAGCACTTCAGAGAGTATGGTTTCAATCGGAAACCATTTCACTACCCATTTTTCGGGTGCATATTTGAAGTAGTCAGCAACAAGGATAGGTTCCTTGATTGGGCAACTGATAATGTCCGTGAAGCCCCATCAAACACCGTCAAGCTAATGGTCAGGGCTGGAGAGGTTTACATCCACACTGCATATCCACCAAACATTGAGCACGTTTTGAAGAACAAGTTTGACATATATATCAAAGGCAAGGCATTCCAAGAGGGCCTGACTGAACTCTTAGGGTGGTGGAATCTTCAATACTGACGATGGTATGTGGAAATTCCAACGGAAAATCGCAAGTTTCGAGTTTACAACTCGGTCACTCGGGGACTATCTTATGGAGGCCTTGGACACCGAGACCCGTACACGACTAGTTCCCACAGTTGAAAGCTTTGTAGCGACAAGTTGACTTACAGGACCTCCTTATGAGATTTGCGTTCGATAGCATTTGTAAGCTGGCGTTTGGTGTTGATCCCTCTGCGCTGGATCCGTCTCTTCCGCATGGTAAGTTCATGAATGCATTTGATGCTGCGACGACCCTGTCGAATGAACGATACTATGTTCTTCATCCGCTGATATGGAAGACTCAGAGATTACTCAACATCGGACAAGAGCGGAAACTACAGGAAGCCATTCAAGCCGTACGTGAGTTTGCCGACTCTGTCATACAAACTAGAAAGTCAACACTTGATGAACAAGAGCATCTCGATCTCCTCTCCAGGTTCATGCGGTTCAACGCTCTATCTGACGAGGACATCGAACGGATTGAGAAGTTCTATTCATGTAAGGTGTACGAGAGACGGTTCCCAGACAGGTTCCTGAGAGATGTTGTGATAAACTTCATGTTAGCTGGACGAGATACTACTTCTTCAGCGCTTTCCTGGTTCTTCTGGTTGCTATCGACACACCCGGACGTGGAAAACAAGATTGTATCTGAGATTCTCAAGGTAAAGAGGAGTGACAAGTTTAGTATCGCGGAACTTAAGGAGATGCATTATTTGCATTCGGCTTTAATAGAGACGTTAAGACTCTATCCACCGGTTCCCCTGGATCCCAAAATTGCAATAGCGGATGATGTCTTGCCGGACGGGACCAAGGTAAGAAAGGGTGATAGAGTGACATACCTTGCATATGCCATGGGGAGAATGGAGAAGTTGTGGGGAAAAGATTGTATGGAGTTTAGACCTGAGAGATGGTTGAAAGACGGAGAGTTTGTTGGTGAAAATGTGTATAAGTTTCCGGTGTTTCACGCTGGGCCGAGGATTTGCTTGGGAAGAGATATGGCCATGCTTCAAATGAAATACGTTGTGGCTTCCTTGCTGTCCAGATTCTCATTTGTGCTTCCTACGGATTACCAGCCTAAGCAGAAGATCAATATTACTTTGCAAATCCATGGTGGTCTGCCTGCTACTGTCTGCAAACGAACTGGTGCTTAACATGGTTCTAATTACATAAAAATAAGCATATATATATATATATTGTGTTTTATATATATGTTATTCTTTTAGGAAATGCCTGCTGAGGCTGCAGCCAGAGACGATTGTTGGTACGGGTATGCGTGTAGGACACAAAAGCATAACGTGGAGCGTGAATCTTGTTGTTTGGTAGTTTTAGTTATGGTTGTACATTTTACAGGATTAAATAAAACATAAATTGATTTAATTACTGTGCAATTTTAAGAAATTTAATCCATTAATATGAAATTACCTCAAAATGCTTTTAATGATTATTTATATGTTTAATTAAACTAGGTAGGGTTTATGGGCGAAGACAGTTCAATCAGGCTCGTCTGTAGAGTGTAAGTAATTATTTGTAGATGCCAGAAGCAGTATGCGAATTACACTTGTCCCCGTTGCAATCTTCGCTATTGCTCCCTTCACTGCTACAAGGTTTATATATACGCTTATACACCTGTTTCATATAGAGAAATGGCATTTTATATATATGTGTGTGTGTCCAGTACATATATCTCTCTCTCTCACACACACACATGTACATATATATCTATATAGTTATATGTATATGCATACATGTATTATTCTGCTATCTTAATATACATGTATGTGCATATATATTCCTTTTTAGGGGCATAGCACGGAGTCGTTCTCGCGAGGCACTACATTCTATTAATTATTAACTTGTAAACGTTTATTAAAATATGTACAGTGCCAAGTCGACACCAAAGAAGTAAATTAATTAAACAGGTTCTACTATATACTCTTTAAACTTTAATTAAAGATTTTATAATATTTCAACATTTAAAATTATAATTAAACATATATTTTTGATTGTAAATGTGGAGTGAATAAAATGAAGTTATTAATTAAATATTACTAAATTATCATAAATATTATGAATAAATCATTTATAATTTTCAATATAACAATTTCGTATAGGATACACATTACTAAACTTCTTTTTAGTTCTTAAATTTAAGTAGTAAAATAGTCTGAGTTTTAAGTATTCATATGCATATGTGTGTGTACATTTACACATATATATATGCATGTTTCAGTATCGGCTAAGTTAAAGGTTGCGATGCAAAATCATCCCAAGAATATTCGCACGCATTTGAAAGATGTATGGAGTCCAATCTACGTACCCTAATGAGTTTCGCATGAACACTCTTAACCACTGCAACACACACACACACACACACACACACAAGTGCATAAAACGCTCGCACACAAATACCCTGTTTCAATACCGAGTATAGTAGCTCAAAAATAATATATTTATATATAACAAACAGTTTATCAACTATATAGTCTTTTCCCCTTGGAAATCTCCACAAAAGTGATATTATAACAAGTATATATCAAATGTCATATCACATCTAATAGCAATAATTGCCATGCATGCCTGCCTTGTTCTTAACACAAGCCCATTTGTAATGTATAGAAACAAACTATTTACCTTGTTTTTACCCCAAATGTATTTGTCGCTACACGATTATAAATAAGCTCTAAAGCATTTAAAAACACTCACTCACAAACCAAGAGAATGTCTAAGTTCCTTGCTTGCATTCTTCTACTTGCTCTTGTTTTAGCTTTCTTTGCAGAAGCAAAGCCATGCGAGGACAACGATGCGTGTGAGGGCGACTTGGTGTGCCGTTTCGGGACATGTCGGGAGGCAGGCACTTGTGGGCAGTTCTGCACCAGTAGTCAGCAGTGCGCGGATGACCTAACGTGCATACCTCACGTTGAAGGCGGAACTTGTGGAGATGATCCTGATGCTGGTACACATCACTGCGATTAAATTTTAATTAACACTCTCTCGATGTTACTTAGTTATATATTTTTTCTAAGATAGGTAGTGTGTATATTGATTAGTTATATGTGTGTGTGTGTGTAAGCTTTGCATAAAAAAGCACTGCAGTCCCCACTAAACAAAGCCGCAATTGTAGCCTTAGAATCCAATGATTTGTTAAAAAAAACAATATAGTTATTAACAAAGTAATATTATTTTTATAAATTTAACTTGAATAAGATATATATATAAGTTTATTCTCACCGATACCTAGTTTGGTATCGCTAGAAATGTTGAATGGTCACTAAGGTATCAAAACGTTTTTCCTTAACAAAAATCTTGCAGAGTGAGACCCCTTATGTCCTGTAAAGCATATGTTTATAATATGATAAAATGTCTTACATACATATACATTCACCATAGACAGGCATACATACACACACACACACACATATGTGTGCCCTTAGTAATACATAAAGTACGTATATGGTGCATACATGCATTTTCCCATTTGTACTTCACATTATTTACACAGACATTATAAGCTCCTATATTGACCATAGTAGTTTAAATTAAATTAAGAATAATTTAATGTCGTAATAATTTTCATTGTTTTATTACAGCCATGTCAGATTAAATACCCTAAATAGAAAATAACGTGTGGTTTATTTACATTTTAATAAAACATAAAAATCAATCTTAATATATTTTAATTAAACAGTTTAAAATAATATGTAATTTATTTTAAACTTCTGCTAATTTATTGTTTATTTTACACTTCTTTTTTTATTTATTTATAGTGAATATTCTTTTTTCTACGTACGTACATTAATATTTTTTTAATTACATGTTTTAAATTCCTATTACCACACCCATGTGGGAGGATTCTATAGCTCCTCTCTTATTTGTTTAATGTTTATTAAAATCTATATTAAAATTTAATTTATTCAAATTTCATATATAGTTAGTTCTAACTCTCAATGATGAAATTTGAAAGTTAAAATAAGAAGAGTTTAAACATTTAAAAACTAAAATTTACATTTATAATTTGCTAAGTGATAAAATCATAGTGATATAATCATAGAGGCTATTTTTGTTATTTAAATGTACATCAAAGTTAAAAAAAACATTTAACATAAGAAGTGGAAGTGATTAGTATACATTTAGCGAAAATACAAAAACATAAAATACAGTAGTAAAGGTTGATCCTCAGCTTCGTCCTAACCAGAATAAAAACAGTATAAGGAACCCTTAAGCTATTAAAACAATTTAATTATTAAAGATTTTTCTCTCTATATATATTCAAATTCAAATTAATAAAAGGATTATATTAATAGTACCCAGTTTACTTAGAACAACCATGGACAGCTTCAGCCATCAAAATGGATCACCCCTAAAAAAAAATAAAAAAAAAAAACATGTTATATAGTAATAACTCGGTAGCATTTTATAATATACATTAATGCCCTCTTATCACCAGTATAATGTCTTGTAGTATTAAAATGCACAGAAAGAGAATGTATATTAACCAAATGTTAATATGTTAAGCCTCTCTAGTTATATTACTATGTTATTGAAGTAGATTGATAAACATCATTTATAGTAGCTCCATTATATGCTCATCTAACTAAACTTTAAAAATAGCTATTTAAATTTTAATAAGGATTTATTAGCATTTATGAATAAAAGAGTTCAGAAGTACTTACTTGGTGCTTGATTATTGCTTCTTTTTGCCACCACGCTCCCTCAAGCTTAAGCCGAGAGTTTCCCCGGGACCGATGTTGTAGTAGGCAAGAGTCTGAGTGTCCCTTAGGAAACCAATGCGTCCACTGAGCTTCTGCTTGTTTGCCGGCAATCCAATATCGGCAGCAATCTTCTCCTTGACTGCTGACACCGTCTCCTTCACCGACTGCATTGTGAGCTGCAGAGTCTGTCCCTTCAGGTTTCCCTCGCCTTCCACGTTTGGCACCGACACGGATACAGTTATAGGACCCTGCCCAAAAAATAAAGCATGAGAGAGAGAGGAGGGAGTGAGAGAGAAAGAGCTTACAGGGTACTGGGAAGCAAAGTGGGACTCGGGCGTGAGTAGGGTCTCTTCGAGCCTCATCCTCTTGGGCTCCGGCTCGTCTGGTGGCGGCGGCATCACCATTTCATCCGCAGGCAACGGTGGCATCCCTGGGAATGCAGGCGGAGGAGGCTGAACACATAGTAAAACACTCATTGTGTGAGAACATTCACATTATTATTCAAAAATAAATTAGCATGTCAATGCGTGTATTAATCAAGTAGCAATTTACCTGCATTTGCATCATTGGTGGTGGATGCGGCATGCCTGGCATAAATTGATAAGGCGGAGGCGGTGGCATAGGAGTCATGGTTGGCATCGACATTATCTTGAAATATAAAAACATAAGTTAGTACATATGTATCTCCATTTACTGTGTGTTCTGTCTAGTATACAAGCAACTCTTTCTCTCTCTCTCTCACACACACACACACTTACCGGTGGTCTGTTTGGAACCGGAGGAGAGAAAAGCAGGGGCCTTGGAGGTCCAGGAGGAGCTTGAATGGTGGCTTGAACACGAGGAACATTCACAACAAGCCCTGTGGGTGGTGGAAGCGGCTTCAAAGGTGGTGCCGGCTTAACTGTAAACATTCAATGGATGTTAGAACTTACGAAGTAGACCGATAATACCGCTTTAATATATATATCTGTTTATATATCTACGTGCACGTACTTGTTTGCATAACGGGAATAAGGGAAGTCCCATCCCACTCTTCAACAGTCTGTGCCAATGCCTGGTTAGCAGTCCGGCTTATACTTCCGCTATGTCCATCCCATATCACCTAAGGTAAATCAATTAAAAAATGTTACACAAGGATACTACAAATTATAACATCTACATAAACATTAGCTCTAAATTCTTTCCTAGTGCTAAAAGATGTTCACGGTTAAAAATTACTTGCACACCACACCCAATATTAATGTAGATAGAGAGAGAGAGAGAGACACACACACACACTCAAGGTACATACTCTACATGATATGCTCAATATGTATATTTCTATGCCTGATATCTTTCTCGCAATCCATAGCATCGAGCAATAGGAGCTGACTTATGATGGCACTAATACCTGCTTGGGTTCGTCCTTCTTCTTCTCAATCTCAGCCTTAACAGCGTTGAAACCTCTTCCTCGGTAGTACCAAATATATCCGGGCGAAGCCTGGCAAGCCCCATGAGGTTCCTGGATATCTCATCGTCCCCAGCAAGTGTAGTCTCCCTCAACTTGGCCATCATCCTCTCCTTCTGCTCCTTGTACTTGGGATCGATGAGCGTTACTCTCATGTGTTCTTCCATCTGGCTTATATGAACTTTATCATTTGTTATTGGATTTATCATCCACTTGGCTGGATCATCCGCATCCTGTAAACGCTCCTCCGGCCTGTCAAACACGTTCAAGTTCAGTTAATTACATACACGAGAGAAAGAGATTCACAGTTTAACAAAAGCAAACGGAATGAAAATTTACAAATAACGAAGACTTACATTTTACCTTTAAGCGATACGGCACACATTTAACAAGATACAGGCATTAAAAAATAACGGTTCTACTATTGGCTTTAACACAAATTGCATGGACCTTGATGTATGCATTTCATATGTATGTATATTCATATGCCGCACACATGTAAATGCACAAAGTACATACCTCAGCCAGTTCTTTACAATCCGCATCGGTGGTTCGTCTTCATCGGCAGTAGCTGGAAGAGTTATTTGCACAACCTTCTTCTCTTTTTCTGCACATGTAGCCGTTTTTAGTAATTCTTTTGTGCATGTGCATGCAATACAGAAATGATTACTGTTATCATATACTATACAAAATACATGTTATGGATGTATATTAAAATTTACCTGCTTTGGCCGCTGCTTCTGCTTGTGCTGCTTCTTGTTCCGCTTTCCTACTTTCCTCAACCAAGTGCAGCTCCTCCTCGTCCATTTCCATCTCCACCTAGAATAGAGGGTTAATTAAAGATACAGATGCGTGTGTTATGTACGTGTCTTGTTGTTTTGAAAATATGAACTGTTGGTATTTATATTCCATTTCAAAGTACTCATATAGCATATAACGTATCATTGATATATAATATATATATATATATATATATATATATATATATATATATACATACATACCTCTTTTACAGGTTCGTTAGCTGTTTCCTCGTCCGCAAGGGCCTTGCTGCGTCGGATAACCTCTTCGAGTGTAACAGGGGCAGGTAATGCGTCATCCTCATCATCGGCAAAATCAATAGTTTCCACCACTACAAAGTCATGCCAATCTATGCTGTTCATAATCAACCTCTCCTGCTCTTCCTCGTCCTCCGCTTTCTGTCTCGCTTTCTCCTGTGACCTGATAAAAAACAAAACGTCATCATATATGTAATAACACACTCCACATACATAGATACATACGTTAAGCATATATACTGTGTATAATGCTTGTACTCAAACATACCTTTCCCATTCCAGGCGGTGAAGACAGCGTTCCAGAATAGAGGTTTTATCTGCTAAGTCCTTCTTCAGCTTCTCGATTAAGCCTTTAGGAGGCGAAAGTACCTTAGAGTATGCGTCTGTCAGTCCGGTAAACGTGGTGAAGAGTGTATCTGGGGCTTTAGAAAACTAAACTGTACACTGTTGTGCTCCCTGCTCAAACAAACCATCGTTACAAGATGAAAATATACATTCACACATACATAGACATTACATATACATAATATGTATATACAAGTACACGTACCTGCTCGTAAGTCCAGTTAATAAAGCTTTTCCGTTTTGCCACGTTGTGCAGTTAGTTTGATAATGTCCAAGTCTTGTCCACTTAAACCGTCTGGTAGCCTGAGAATGAATTGCTCCGGCTCCGGTGGCTCAAGTACCTGCAAATAGATTTGCACATGTTTAATCAATTTACCAACACATGTGAAATATGCTTCAACGTATATCTGCCACGAATTTGTTGAAATATAACGTGTGCGTACCTTGGATGGTTTTATGAACTGGGAGATGTCGAACTTCTGGAGGTCACTTCTGGCCTTTCCTCCGTAGCGGGTGGCCTTTGCTCGCCGGGGCGGTGGAAGGAGGAGGCAAAGGGCCAGCAGTACCATTCCTTTCTTCAGCAATTCTGGTAGTAAGCGTGATAAGGATCTGTCGAGTTTAGAAAGTTGAACTTGACATTCTTCTGCTCGTTCGTCATAATTTTCCTCTTGAAATCGACGCCATTCTTGGCAACGAAGTGGGCAGTCTTATCAATGATGCCTTTGATGTCGGGAGGTGGATGAATCATACCTGCACAAATAATCTGTTAGTACGTAAACATACAAACAAGGAAAAAACTATGAGAAAATGTCGAATGTACATGGATTTTTGCATACAAAATATGCGGGAAAAAACAGAAAGACAGTTTATTCAGAAAAAAAATACAAAAAATACAAGGATTTTGTGGTACATATACACGACTTATATAAGATGCAAAAGCTAGCAATGAACAACAGAAAGAGACTGAGAAAGGCTTTATGCAGAAAATATGGTGATAAACACGGATTTTACGGTGACAAGCACGGATTTTATGCAAAATACATGGATTTCATGCTACACCAGTAAAATCCACGCATTCTATGAAATACCTATACTCCTTGTCTGTGAAGCAACAACTGTGGGTTTTACAGGCGCTGGCGCTGGCGGCGGCTGGGATTGCACCTGCGCTGCTGCAACGGGCCATCCGTCGCCTGGCTGTGGCGCCGGCAAGGGTGTACCTCCCCTATCCCCGGCATGGCTCCTCTGCTCAAGAACCCTAAAAATGAATTGCCCTAAACCCGATTCATGTCGGCGTTATAATTTATATAGAGCATTATTGATTTTTTAAATGTATATAAAATAAACTTGAAAACATCAAATAAAATTATTATATTAGATTTATATCATCTTATTTTTTCACATATATATAGAATATTATTAATTTATTTTAACATTAATAAATCAAAAAACCAGTTAAAAACTCCACGACATAATTCGAATTATATAGAAATGCATGAATATATATATATATATATATATATATATATATATATATATAATTATATATATATATATATTGGGTCATTTTTATGTCAAAATCTTGGATCTTGTTTATAACGAGTTATTAATGGTTCTAAGTAATTTATAAACTGTTAGTAAAATCCTTAAAATTAAATTATTATAATTATATAATTAATTTTATTTAGACCTAAAATAAAATTCAAAAAACGTATTTTTCAATATGAATAAATACCATCAATTAAGATTTATTCTTAGTATATACTTAATCCAAATTTAGCAATGAAGGTAGAACCTTGGATTTTTACTATTATTAATTTCTAAGAAATATTCTTAAGATATAATACTATGATTATTAACAATGCTATATCTTAATAAAATTTTCTAATTGTGTTGCTTACATTTTCTTTTACTTTAAATTCTAAAATAATAAAAAATATATTAATAATATTTATTTAATAATATGTTAGAGTTATATCTATATGATTATAAATTTTGAAGCTTAAAATAATATTCAATTAGGGTATATACTTGTGAATAAAAAAGTTCGGTATAATACATTACCCATTTACAAATAGATTTTATTTACCATAAATTTTGATTTGGCACTAAGGAACATTGTGGTAATATAACATTTGTGGCTATTTTTTAATAATAAATGCTATGGTTAGCTTGAAATAATTATTAATGTAATTGATATGCTGTAACAATACTCCATTGTTTTATTTAAAATAAAATTTGGTAACTTTTATAATACCCTTGCACTCTTGACATATTAAAGTATTTATTTCCTCTTTTATGTTCTTCTTATTTAATATTTTCTCATTTAAAAAATAAAAAGTCTCTAAATTCATTTAATATTAATTTTAATTAATGACTTTTACTTATAACGTGTATGTTGTTTACATTGAATGTGAATCAAGACAACATTTTTATTAATGAGGTAAAAAGTGTTTGATAAAATAATTATGAAATGAGTCTTTTAGAATATAATTTAAAAGCCTTCCACATTATATTAATGTGAGGATATTTGAGTAATTATAAGTGGAAGAGTATTTTTCATTTATAATAGTAATTTGATTAATGCACAATTTTAAAACTTACAAAAATTTAATATGTGATACATAAGAATTATAATTATTATTAATATTAAGATAGTTAGGGTTTAAAATATTCTTTACTTTAATAATTAATAACTCTTTACAATATTAATTAGTTATGGTGCAAACAAAATTTTTATTATATAGAGAGGTTTTGCTAGGGTTTTATTTTAAATGAAACCAATTATAATATATTATTTTTGAAGGGTTAAATAAGACTTTTAATCATTTATATAAAGGAGAATGTTAATACATGCTGTTAAAATTTATTATATAACAAACATATGTTAAGAACTCCAATTCAAATAAAAAATTTAATATTAACAATAGTGTATTTAAGATAAAGTTAACATGAATAATGTACATACATTGAAAAATGTGAATTCAATTACATGTAAAAAGGGGGTTCTTATTAACTATAAATGTTATTATTTATGAATTACTTAATGATTTTATTCAATTAGGTATTTTATTATTTATAAATTCTTGGGCTTAAAAAAGTTTAGACTTAATTCTCAATTAATATGATTAAGTTTCATCATATGTTTGACATAAATAAAAAAGAAAAAGGTTATGCATATTAATGAAAAATAACAAGAATAAAGTTCATCATATAAACCATTTTCATTGGTTAATTATAATTTTAATTAAGTTATTATAATACATTAAATAAAAATGAATGTTATATTAGAAAGGTTTAAAAATCATTTTATATTGTATATTAGTTTGACTAAAATTGAAATATCTTTTTTGTACTTTAATAATCATTCGAGAATTATAACAATCACGAAAGACATAATATTTTAAAACATTATTTTATAACACATTGAGTGTTAAAAAATATATTGTTTTATTTATAACTTGATAATTTAAGAATTTTTTACTTTAAATTGTATTTACTTAGATAATGTTATTTATTACAAAAAAGCTTTATTTATTTAGGAAGTTGAAGTTTAAAATTAATATTCATCTATTATGTAAAGTAAGTACTTTAATAGTATATTTTTAATTCAGTCTCATCATTAAAGAATTTATGCAAACGTTTTTTAAAGGTTAAATTAAAAAGATGTATATTAAAACAGAAATATAATGAATCATTATCAATAACATCATATAATATAATTTGAATATATAATAATATTCGCTCAATCAGATAAATTTGTTTAGTTTAGCATTAAGAGGCATCTCACACTTTTTAAATTTTATTTCATCTTACCATTAAACAAATGTTTATTAAGTAATATTTTCATTATTATATACTAATCACCACATATATAAAAATCTCTTGCATTATAAATATCATTTTCACCATTACACACTTTAGTTAACACATGTAAAAACTTTTTACATTACAATTATTTAAGACTTCTCATTATTTTAATATAGTGGTATGACCATATGGATAAAAATTAAAAAGATATATGAAATAATGGATCTAAACAAACATGGACATATTTAAAACCTTTTCATAAATAATAATTGATTTTAATATATAGATTTTATATTTTTATTTTGGCTAAGGAAAGAAAAATATAAATTAACACTTTTTTGCATTATAATTATTACGCCTTTTTTACATTTTTATAAAATAAAAAAATGTCTCTTATAGTCAACAATCAACTACACATCTATTTGATTGTAAATGATTTTGAGTTTTTAAATATTAAATAATTGATTGATGATAATAACAAATTTTATAATAATATTTTAAATTGCAAATGATATGATTCATGATAACTACAAACAAATGTATAGTAATATAATTATATAATTAAGATTTTAAACCATAAAAATTAAATGCCAATGTGAAAGGATGCATTATTTATTAAATTAAGTTTAACACAAATGACACAAATTTTCTATATAGGCCTTTAGTAATATTCACGCTTAATTTATGTGTATATCCTTATACAAACATGTAGCGGCTTATGTATTATATATTAATCTATCAACATATTTATTAGTAATTTTTATATATTATAACATTAAAATATGCATTTGTAATCAATTTTTAATTTATACGTAAAATATTTATTAAAAATCCTAAACCCTAAACCCTAAGCCACAAAAATAATTAAATAATTCTTTTTGTGTAATTCTGAATGCTATGCAATAAACTTTTTCAAGTTAAATAACAATATTTACATATTTAAAAACATATTAATAAAGTTTTTATTTAATAAATCATTTGTTCCTTTTATAACTTAGAATGTGTAAATTTTGTATAAGTTAATGTATATGCCTTCTTAAAATGATTGAGATCTACCTCATGTAAAAAATAATATATTTATATTTTAATTCTACAACTATGTTTACTCATGTAATCTCAAATGTAAAAAGGGTCTATTTCTAAACTATATATTATATAGTTTAATTTTAAATATTATATTAAATACAGTATATTATACATATTATAATGTATTAAATATATTATTAATTTTATATTTAAATTTATAAATCATAAATTTAAGTATTTTAATTTTAATTTTAAAGTTACTAGGGACTTTCATTTTCAAACTAACACTTGTTCTTTTATTAATGATAAATGAAAAATGTTAAAACATATATACTACATTTTAAACTTGAAATTGACAACAATTGTATTAATGTTAAAATAAATTCATTAATGTTTCTTTTAACTTGATTTCTTCTCGTCCTTAATTATTTTTGTTTTAATCTTTTTTCATTTTTGTTTTTTGTTTTTTCTTTTTAATCTCTCTTAATATTTATAAATCACCAAGAGATATTTCAGGTGTATAATATAGAGATTTAAAAATGTGCAAATATTTATTTTAAACCTTATAGAAAGATTAGGAAACAATATACTTATAAATAATTTAAAATTTTATAAATTAAGGATAACAATTAGGTTAAAGATTTAAGACTAAACTTATTAATAATTAGGTTAAAATAAACTCATCAAGTTAAAGATAATAATTAGGTTATCATTAAATAGTTATAAATAATAACTAAATTAAAATCATTAAATAATAAGTCTACACATAAAAGCTTAATGGTAAATCCATTAAGTTAAAAAGGCAACTTAATGAAATTCATCAAATTAAGTATAACAATTGAGTTAAAGATTTGAATTAGAAAAAAAAACCTCACTAAGTTAAAGATAATAATTAAACTAATGATAATAGAATAAACTTAAGAACTTCACCAAGTTAAATGTAACAATTAAGTTATTGATTTATTAATTAATAAATTATTATTAAATAATTAAGCTAATTAATTATGGGCATGTGTACTAGTATATATATATATAAATCGTGTGAGTTTTTAAAAGAAGAGTCTTTGTGAAATTTCATGTGAAAAACTGTAATGTCTCCAAACTAATTAAATTTTAATTGTGTGTACCTTGTTAAATACAACCTAATACCATAGTATCTTTAAGTAATTACATATGAAGAGAGACATACACGTCAGCCAATATAATTAATTCATGTATAGATATACGTACACATGCACTTACTAAATACACACACGTGTATATCGCTTAAATTATTAATCTACAAATTAGAACAATTTATATCTGCATGTCACTCATTCGTCAATCAGTAGCCAACGTGGAATGTATAACTTCACTAAAAGCCTTAGGATGTACATCAAATAATGTGGTAAGAAAATTATTAATCAAAATAATATTTACTCAATCAGGTAACACCGTTTTGTTTTCTTTAGTACAATATCTATTCATGTTTTTTTCTAAAGACAAGTCATATATATGTATAAACTATCACATATACATTTTTATATATGTTGATTGGTTTGCCTTGTTTGTTTGTGTTTGCTTTTTTATTTTGATGTGTGCTTCTGAGTTGTGGTTTGGAGATTGAAACTCGAAACAATATTCGAGTGAAACTAGACCCATAAAAATCTAAATCGATCACTTTCTTATTCGGACACTCAGCAATGTTTAGGTTTAATGGATGGGAATAAAATAAGTTTATATAAAATCTCTTTGATGTTTCGATGTACACTTGTATTTAGCCTCATAAATAAACTTTTTAAACTTCCCATATACATTTTTATATAATTATATATTATATAGAATAGATTATGACTATTTATAAATTTTAAACATAACTTTGTATGTTAATTTTATTTATTGTGTTAAGCTGGAATAGTTCAGTTCGGTAGAGCATGTGAATGTTAGTCACAAGGTTGAAGGTTCAACCTCTTCTTCTATCGTACTACAATATTATAGATGCTTGCTATGTAAGCAAGCAAGCTACATTCAAATTCTTTCTCTACATACAAAGTTGAAACACACATAGACACATATGGTGCGTGTCAAGCACATCTTCATATGTGTTTATATATATATATATATATATATTTTATGTCGTATGTATACAGGGAACTTATACGGTGTAATATTCTTCACTTAAGTCATAAATATACCTTATGCATACATACACATGAAAATTTAGTGCCGAAACATACTAGAACACACTAAGTATGGAAAACGCACGGCATCTGCTTGTGTCAGAAAGTCTAATTTGGACATAAAGATTAATAGTTATCTTTAATTCATAATGGTTATACCAGTATACTCAACATGGAATATACTTAATGATTTATTATGAATTTAAAACAGCGAATATGCTTTATTGCACATTGGAAGCTGGAATAGCTCAGCTGGTTAGAGCGTGTGGCTGTTAACCACAAGGTCGGAGGTTCGAACCCTCCTTTCAGCGTTTTAATAAATCCAAAATAAACTGCCACCTAAATAAAGCGCCACTGGTAAGTAAGTACCCTAAATAAAGTGCCACGTGGTAATTACATGTAATAATAAACCTGAATAGGGTGCCACGTGGTAAGTACATAATATGTATTTGCCATATGACACGCATTTTTTTAATATCAGGTTAAAATGGCTTGAATTACTTTCTCAATCGCAGAGCACAATTTAATAAACCATACATAAAAACCATAAAATAATTGTAAAATTTCTTTTCAGAAATAAATATTCATTTAATCAAATATTGTCTTAAATATTAACAATGTTTTAATGTTTTAAAGTAAAAGAGTATTTAATATAAATAATGAGCGTACAATTATGTATTACTGGTATGTTTTAATAAATAAGATGCCAATGAATATATTATTAAATAAAGTATTATCCTAATAATATAATTCAGCAATATGTATTATAAATTAATAATTTCATGGATTTTTACACGCATTTTATTTTAATATCAGGTTAAAATGGCTTTAGAGCACAATCTAATAAACCATACATTAAAACCATAAAATAATGGTAAAATCCATCAAAGTTTTCTTAGAAATAAATATTCATTTATCAATTACTCTGATTTGGACATAAAGATTAATAAGAATTCATAATGGTCTATACCCAGTATACTCAACATGGAATATACTTAATAATTAAAATAATTTTTTGAAAAAAATTCTTGCAGCCTTTAAATAACTTGCAAGTCTTTAAAAATTTCTTACAGCCTTTAAATTATATAAACATAGTTAAATTGTCATGAAATACAGATTTATCATGAATTTACTTAAGTTGATGATGTAACATATGGTACTTCAAACAGCAAATATAAATACTTCGATGCTTCATTATAATGGGAAGCTGGAATAGCTCACTTGGTTACAGCGTGTGGCCCTTAACCATAAGGTTGGAGGTTCGAATTTTGTAATCCAAAGTTCATCTCACATTGACTTGTATTAGGTACACTAATCTGGGCACCATGATTTATCTTAAATGTAATTAATGCTAATTAAGTCTAAGTCTTCTAAATCAGTTAGCTGCTGTTTAACATAATCATAGTTAATTAACTATTAATGCACCCCAAAATAAACACTGCTTGAAGTTGTAACTTATATTTCATATAATTAGCTCACTTGAACATGTGTCTGTGTGTATATATAATATAATATATATATATCTTAAATTATTATTCTACAAATTCGAACAAGTTCATATCTGCGTGTCACTCATTCGTCAATCAGTAGCGAACATGGAATGTACTAAAAGCCTTACGATGTGAGTACATTAGAAAAAACCAAAGAATGTAATAAAAATTAATAATCAAAATACTATTTAATTAATCAAGCAGGTAAACCCTTTTGTTTTGTTTAGTACAAGATGTATTCATGCTATTTATTCTATTATATATATATATATATATATATCAATACAAAATGTTTAAATAAACATTTTGGTGGGGAAGTATTTAATTTAGAAAGGATTTTAAATAAGGAGGGTAAAAATACAGTACAATACAATACTGTCGGGACCATGGTTTTGTTTAATTTAGAAAGATTTTTAATTTACACATGTATATATGTACATAAATAATGATATGTATAAACTATTACATATATTTTTATATACTTATATAAATGTATGTATATTTAAATATTGAATAAATGTATGACTTTATGAGACTTGAAACCATGGTCATCTTGAATTTTAGAAACTCAGGCTTACGGGGTTGTTATAGTGTAAAAGTATATTATTAATATTTTGAAATTTGTTTTAAATTCTTTTAATTAGTAGGAAATGTAATTCATAGATAGATTATGACTCGGTTTTAACTTTATTAAATTTTAAAGCATGTTAATTTTATTTATTCTGTTAAGTTGAATAGCTCAGGTTGCTATTGAACAGTAAGTATAAGGTTGGAGGTTCAAACCAAAATTAATATTATTATTGTTTTCTGCTAATTATGTTTAATGTAATTATGTAAGTACACATATGGTGCGGGAATTTAACGAACAAAATGGGAATGTTTATATTCCCATTTTTCTTAATAATTAACAATTTTAATTATTTAATTAACATTTTTTAATATAAAAAATTAATTTTTAAATTAATATATGTTTAAAAAAAGAATATTTTTTAAAATGTATATTTAAAATATTAATAAGTAATATGTAAGTATTAATTAAATTTTTTATATATTTTCATTTTTATGTATCGTTCCATTTTAATTACAATGTTTATCTTATAGGATGTCATATTCTTCACTAATATATATCTGATGTATACAACATATTGAGATTAAAACACACTAAGTATATGAGGTATTAAACTAAAATAAAAAATTTGAAAAAGCCTTTAAATTTAAACTCTTATTTAATTATGATTTTTTTTTGTTAATTTGTTATAAGTCATGCTTTTTGTAGTTATAGCATCCAAATATGACTTTGAATTTGTCCGAGTTTGACATATTAAGTTTTGTCATAATGTTTTACTTACATATATGTATATTATTACTTATATATATATATATGTATATGTATATATGTTTTGGTTTTTAATAGTAAAAAACCTTTAGTGGCAGAAACGATTCACTTTGGCTTATATAAATATTATATATACTGTATTATATACTGATTCCAGTTACTTTGCATTTTTTTTACCCTTTTACTTTCTATTACGCGCTCCTCTACACATGTTCAAAGACTTTTACTATTTCAGAGACTTGAAATATGTTGCTTTATATATTTATTACATATTTCATGTAAATATATAGAAGAAATTAAATATTTGGGATAAGAAGCTCCTTGAGGCTTAAGAATGGAGGCTCTGTTTCTAACAAATCCCCATTGCCTTGTTAAGAAGGTTTATTATCGGAGTCAGGCTACAAAGAGGAGACATATCACATGTGCTACTGGGTCTTCCCCGTCCTTCAATTCAGTTGTGGTCTCTACAAACAATCCCTGTGTACTGCAGTCTGGCGAAGTCTGTACTGCAACAGAGAACCAGAGTAGCATACTTGAAGACATTGGAAGGTCAGTCCTCAGTAACAAAACCGATGCCTTGAGCGCTGTAGAAGCACCCGCACCCTCACCAGTTGAAAGCAATACTATAAGAAGATCTGCATATATCACAACAAAGAGAAAGAAGTTAGGTGAGGTATCAAGAAAGAGTAAATCAACAAAGAAGCCGATAATTAACGAGAGATGGAGGGAGATACAAGGGGCTAAAACTGGGAAGGCCTATTAGACCATCCCATAGATGCCTGCTTGAGATCCGAGACTATACGGTACGGTGAGTTTGCGCAGGCGTGCTATGATGCTTTGATGCGAACAGTTACTCGAAGTACTGCGGTAGGTGTAAGTACAAGAGGTCCGAACTGTTCGACAAGGTCGGGCTACCGGAAAGAGGGTACGAGATTACAAAGTATCTATATGCTACCATGGACCCGGATTTACCTCGGTTCTTCAAAAACTCAGAGGCAAAGGATGCATGGAGTCGCGATTCAAATTGGATCGGGTATGTTGCGGTTACTACTTGCGACAAGGAGATTGCTCGACTGGGCCGGCGCGACATTTTGGTGGCATGGAGAGGTACACTTCTTTTGCTTGCTCATGTGCGTGCACACACACACATGCCAATATTAAGTGTTGGTCTTTCAGGTACTGTGACTTCGTTAGAGTGGATGGAGAATCTCAAGGACTTTCTAGTACCAGCCGGCCTTGACGAGCGGCACACACGAGGAGACAAAAGTTTTATCTCTCTCAACGGTGTCAAGGTGGAGAGTGGTTTCCTGCATCTGTACACGTGCAAGAAGGAGAAGAGACAATCTGCACGTGAGCAGCTCCTGTGGGAGATACACCGGCTGGTGGGTAAGTATACGGGCGAGCAGCTGAGTATCACGGTTACTGGTCACAGCCTCGGAGGTGCACTTGCTTTACTGTCTGCTTACGACATAGCTGAGTCGGGTATGGATGAACCGGCGCTAACTAGGTTTCGGAGGGGTACATTCAACAAGGGACTCAGTCTAGAAGTATGGATGCGATATTTGAGAGCTTGCCTAGGCCGCATAATGAGGACGACGACCCTACCAAAACATACCCATCACGGTGTTCTCGTTCAGTGCACCCAGAGTCGGAAACAATGCGTTCCGAGACAGGTGCAACGAACTGGGGATTAGGGTTCTTCGCATTGTCAATGACAAGGACCTTGTTCCTAGGGCACCTGGGATTATCTTTAACGAGAACTGTTTCGCTCTACTGCGGAGGGTGATTGATGGTTTACCATGGACGTACAGTCATGTGGGGAGGAGTCTCGAGCTGTGTACCGACTGGTGTCAGGCTCTGCAACACACTTTGAACCCTATCTGGCACCATAACCTGGAGGCTCTCCTGTATCTTGTGGATGGTTACCACGGGCGCGGCAAGGAGTTTGTTTCGGTTACAGGTCGAGACCCTGCCTTGTGAACAAGGCTGCAGACTTTCTGAAGAGTGAACTCGGTGTACCGCCGTGTTGGTGGCAAGAGATGCACAAGGGGCTTGTTCAGGATAAAAATGGTAGATGGGTTCAACCGGAGCGGGAAGACAAAGACGAGGAATGCTACTAACAAGATTAAGTTGGATACACTTTAAAATGTATATATTATAATTTCTGGATATCACACCAGACGTAAATCATATCCATCAGACAACAAGCATACGGAATAAGACAAAGTTGTTGGGTATATAGGGCACAATGTGAAATTGCAACCAGCTGTTTGACACAATCTAGATATAGATGGTGCCTTAGATTATTTAGATAAATACTATTTTATTTATTTAATATATAATAATAATAAGCTGAGCAAGGTTCGAGGCTGGCCATGTGATTGACATAACGTGCATTTGTCTTCTGTATATATATAATGGCTATTCACAAGATATTTCACCATCACAGTTAGACCGTGGATATATCTCTTTCACCAATTCTTTTGTATGCTTCACACACACAGACCACATGTAAATTCAAACGTTCCATGAAATATGTCAATGTTTGCAGTAGTAGAAAATACACTAAGTTGATCTGTTTAACAGAGATTGTCTAGTGGTAATTTAAAATATTATACTTTCAACATCTATCTATCTATCTATCTATATCTATTTTTCTCTCTCTATATATATTATTATAGGTGCTGTCCTCACCTTACGTAATTTTGTGAGGTTAAACCTTTATCTTAATTGTTAACAGTTAAAGCTAAGAGATTCGTATCAAATCCCTTACCTTAAAAAATTTAAAATCATTTTTTAAATGACCTCTCTAGGTCACTTAAAATTTGTATTAAGGCTATTCTTATTAATTCCACATGAGCAGCCCATCTGTTCAGCCCGGCTTGAGCATGCTTGGATTACGTGGTGGTGGCGAGCATAATATGTTATAATAATGTGTGTATATATATATATATATAGTCACACACACTTATTGCCAATTTTGTTGGTAAATTAATTTTTATTATATTATCAAATAAATATATAATCTGTATGTATATATCAAACTGATATGCTCATATGTGTGTGTGTGTGTATAAATGCATGTGTATGAGTGCATGTATGATATATATTTATTGTATCTGCTGTGTATATATGTGTAATATTGTGTGATCTCTTTCTAGTATGTTATGTATACAATATTATATCTATAAATACACAACATTCATGCCATGTTTTAAGTTTGAATTTCAAATATATAAAGGAAATATACGTGATCCCGAGTGATCGTAATTTCTTTAGCATTCTACGTAAGGAAAATTAGTGTGAATGATTTGCTCTTACTTTAAATTCGAACGATTGGTTCTTATTTTAAATTTGAGACGAATGCAGTTATAGGGAAAGGAGTATAAACGCGCATATATATATATAGCAGAGAGAGAGAGAGACACACACACACACACATATCATGTGTATAAAAGAAAACACTTGAAAATTACGTACAAAAAATTCACATATAAATGTAAATATGTACATGACAATGTCATTATGTCAATTTAGTACTATTATAAGAGAATTTATTTGGGTTATTTAGACTTTTATTTCATGTTTATTTAGTTTATATCCAGTCTTATTTATTTTGTAAAGTTAACCACGTTTTTGTTAGAGTTATTCTTCTTACTAATTTAGTAACAAATCTACCACCCGTGACTACCTTATTAATATTGGTTCACTCCATTAGTATTAGTACTTATTATTATTTTATTTTAATAATTGTGGGAGTGTTTTTGACAAAAGAGAACCGAAACCACTATGATGTCCATATTAAAATATATCTTAAAATATTTTAAAATATTCTATTATAAAATGGTCCAAATCAGATCTCATAACAAATGGTCTAGATTGTGCCATGTGTCGTGTTATGCTTTAAGATTTCTAAAAAGGTTAGAGTATATATTAAAATATTCTAGACCAAGGACTCTGTAAGGAAATCCAAAATTAAATTTTAAACATTTGGATTTCGGTTTTATATTTGGTTAATTCTTTTTCCTTTATTCTTTAATAAAATTCATATTCTATTTGTAGTCACGACCTTTACAATCTGAATTGAAATTCCAAGAACGAGTTTAAATTTTATAATGCCAAAATAATATTTATCAAAATTTTAATTTGTAAGGTTAACATATGGCGCGAATAACCCTAGGGTCACCCTAATAAAAGACTTAAAAGGGCGTATTAAAAAACCTAAAGGATTTAACTTTGGCAAACTTAGAATTTTTGTTTAAGAGACTTACACACGTTCATGATTCTTTTGTGAACGTATGTATTTCGAAAAAGAGAAGTGAAAACATCATTCATTACCTTATCAGAATCACCCTCTTACGGTCAATTAAGAGAACATGACCCATTACACCTCTCACAAGGTTGGATATATAATAAGTATAACTAAATAAAAATTTAAACTGTATTTTCCTTAAAGTAGTACTGAGTTAAGTGAGTTAAGTATGAATTAGCTTTGTAGTAATAAGTTACCACTATTCGTCTAACAATAAATGGAGTGGCTTACTTTGAATAATTATAGCTTCTAACTTGAACTAAATATAGCATTAGCTTAGCTAAGAGTAGCTAAATGAAACTCTTGAGGATAGCTGAATTTGTATGGAAGCATGGATGGTAGGTAATGGGCACCTAATTAGCATGGATATTAGTGAATCTCAAAAAAGTGGACCATACGGGGTGAATGGTTATATGCAAAGACACAAATTCGAACAAAAGCATAATAAATGTTACACATTGTGTTTATAATATTAAAGCTTTTGCCTGATGTCATATGTGCAACTCACCGATGCCAATCCTGAAATCTCTTATTATGGTTAATAGAACTCTATTTACCTAGAATTTACATTCACAATAACTAAAAATAATGTTCACTTCTAAATTAGGATGCATGTCCTTGGTTGGCAACTAAGTGTTCAACAAGATGATTAGGAAGGGCGACAGGCAAAGTTGAGACCACTTATGGGCAAGTAGCATAGGGACAACACCAAAAAATGTATGAATAGCCTAAAACCACTTTTAAATTAAGTTGGGAATAGAATCCTCATTAATCTTGTTTAATTAATATTTTTATAAAATTATTAATTAAACACAATAAATGAGATCTAAATAGATTTAAAAAGGGTAAACATACTAGCCAAGAAAAGTTTTTTGAATATTCTTTTTATTTGATTTTAATCTCTTAATTAATATTTATTGTACAATTTTTCACCAAAAATCTTGTTAATTTATAGGCATAGTTTATGAAAAAGATTAACTAGCTTGACATTTTATTTTATTTTTAATTAAGTATTTTACACTCTTATCTCACTTATAACCCTGAGGTTGCCAATATGCATTTGGCAAATATGTGAGGTGGGTGTTCTATGTAGAATTCGTGCAAATCTTCTTTATAGAGGTAGAAGTCAAAGTAACTTATCAGGGAATATTGTTGATTAAAAGATATGAAAGTCAAATAAGATAAGTTGATGATAAGTGACTTATGATAAGGAAGTTTCTTGTGACTTTGATATTTCACTTGTAAGACTGTTGAAACAAATGTAGAGGACAATGCATTCCTTGCTTTAATATTTACCAATTGGTTAGGCAACGATTGTCTCCTCATTCAACTTTCATTGTAATATGTGGAACTTGTAAACTCTCATCCATATACTTTGAATGTCAACATGTCAATCTACATACTTAGTTGAACCTAGGCTTGGATTTCTCTTCTTTTGCTAGGTGAGGGTTCAAAATACCATTCAAGTGAATGTATTGCTCTTTGCATTCTAATTTTTTATTGAAAGTACCAATATTGTTAACCTATGTTTTTTTTTGCTTTAGCTTGTTTTGAAATTACCGATGCTAGTGGTTTAATGGGCACTAGCTTTTCACTTGCATTGATCCCGCTTCATTTGAAATGGTTCAACCTAAAGTAAACTACAGAATGTAAATAAATTTGTAAATTAATTAAATCACAAAGATGTAAAATAATATATAGATGTATAAATACATTATAATGTATTTGTTATTGTATATAATGTACCTTCATGATTTTTGATCTCATGCCTTCTTAAAGGCTTGAGTTTAAGGATTTAATTGCTTCTTTTCTATTTAAGTATGACTTTGTTGATAAATAAATTGCATTACTTATTTTGTGGTCTTTAATTCCACACACACAATATTACTACATTAAAGAATCGTAAAACATAATATTCCATTTGAATTATTAGGACATGTATATAATATAATATTTTTATATTCTAGTTTGCAATTTAGACAATGAGAGAAGATGGATCGTTTATGCATGAACATGAACTTATAAGCACCCTCAAACATAAATAAGCATAAAACAAAATACTTAAAATTACTAATATTAAAATATACTTAATTAAACGATTAATAAAATTTAAAAAGATTAGAAAACCCAAATAAGTATATTTAAAAAAGAATATTCCTTAAATATTTATTAATAATCCTTGGATGATCTTGAATATTCCTTTTATTTGATTTATATCTCTTAA